>CM028346.1:40719551-41319551 GCA_016618105.1 Dendrobium huoshanense | reverse complement strand
GAAACTTGAGAGGGGCAATCATTAGATGAATGCCCAGCTTGTCTGCAACGCGAACAAGGAGTTGACCCGGTATTTCTTCTATTGGTAGCATTTGGAGGATCCGATGTTTGACCTCTTGCTGAGAGCAAGAAGCAAAAATAATAAGAAATGATTAATTTTCACTAATGAAGGACAACTAGATTTAAATGAGCGCCAGATGTAACAATTAATTCACGGCAAATAAGAAGATTTATAAATCCAGATCAAGTATGGTTGAATGCTAGAATTATAGCAGTATCAATGCTCAAAATACTAAAACACATAATTCACAATTTGAAGCCATAATCTTAAATTGGGCTGAATAAATTAGGAAGAAAGAGCACATAAATCATACATAACTACATTTTTCAGCATATAGAAATACTGAACGACTATAGAAGCATAGAAGCAAATCCTAATAGTTCAGATGTTAAGACCAAAAATCATAACCAGCATTTCAAGAACATGCTACTCTATAAATACATATCAATAACACTCTTCAAGGTCACAGAATTTCAAGAAAGCTATCTCACCATATACATGCTAGTATGAATAAGAAAGTTGGAAAGTCCGTCGAGTGCTTCCTCCATGGAGCGTTCAAAGTGAACTAGCATATCACTGAGTTCTTGAACACTACATGTTGGATCCGATTTTTTCATGGGCAACACTTACCCCTCTCTAGTGTAGCTACTAGTAGGCACAACACCATGCTAGAGAAGGTTGAGCAGTCGCGTGTGACTAGTGGAGGTAAGAAGAGTTCTTTTTTCACTTTTAATCAAGTAATGTTCAAGGGCCGAGTGTCACCAGCCATGAGCAACCCAACGGTTCATCTAATCTAGAGCTATTTTCTAGGTCAACTGTTGAGTGAGTTTGAGTCGTTTGTGTAAGCATCTAGTTTGTACACAAGGACAATGGACCTTCTTGATAGGTTGTTCAAAATCCCTCTTAGTTTGTTGGATAAAGACCTGATTCTTCACGATCCTTCACTCTAATATAGGGACAACTCCGTTGGTGCAGGAAATGGTGGGCCTGCATATGCAGACCTCTGTAAGAGACCACTCTACGCTGAGGATCATTGAGGGTCAAAAGCTGGGCATACAAGGAACCAAGTGCAGCCGTCCTAAGTCAAAGAACTCTTCACGGCTTCACTTGTGACAACTCCAACGTGGTGCAAATCATCCCCCCACCCAGTCGTTTGGAGGCTAAGATCCCAACCTCATTGTCTTCTTCCTACTGGGTGAGTTCATGCGTTAAGAGTAAGCTTTGGTCACATCTGAGTTGAGTTTGAAAGAAAGATCAAAGCCCTAAAGAAGGCGGCCTCAAAGAGTAGTTTGCCCTGTTGCAATTGTAAGAGCGAGGTGATGGTGAATCTATTTGTTTTCGGAACAAGTGAAAGGGATTCGCTCAGGAAAAGATCACCACATATAATGTTTTGTACGCTTACAAAATTATCCTTTCTAATTGAACCATTACTGCTTTACCTAGCAAAAGCGACACTTCAATAATCAGTTGAGGGCCACTCTTCATTAAGGTGAGTCAAGCAAGAATCTTTGTTGAGTGAGTCGAGTGCGGCCCTTCAATTGTGAGCGACTATTTGTTTTCGGAACAAGTGTTCGCTCAGGAAAAGATGACGCTTACAAAATGAACCCTGCTTCCTAGTAGGGGTGTCAATTCGGGTTCACGGGTCGGGTTCGGACGAACCCGACTTGCCCGAGCTTAAACGGGTCAACCCAAACCCGACCCACCAACCCGCTAGAAATTTTTTTCAATTTTTTTTCTTTTTTACTTGAGCAAATTATTGAAAATAAGAGAAACAATAAAATTTAAATTGTATTCACAATTTCTTACAAGTTACAACTTAAAAATTACAAGTTAAAAAATATATATTACAATTTACAAATAGTCAAATACAACTTAACTAAACAACTACAAGTCTAAAACAAGTTCTTAATTGTTCCCTACTTCCCTTTCACTCTTTCAGTCCCATGGTTGATGGCTCAATGCATAAATGCATAATCATCAATTGCTCACCATTCACTTATAAAGAACTTGCAATATTGCAAAAGAAAGAAAAAAATAAATAAAAGCAATAATTCATTGATTGCTACTTGCTAGCAACCAAATGCCAAAGCCTTAGGCTCAGGGTGAACCTAACAAAGAAACATCAGCTGCAGCAATTGCAAAAATTGCGCCCTCCAAAGTTACAAATTGGTAATATGACTTTAATCAATTTAATTTAAAAGTATTTGCTCAAGCCATTAAAATCACTTATACCAATTTATAAATCAGTTGCATCTAAATGTGTGTTGCTACTGGTGTATAACTTCGACAAGTTCTTTATCATAGCCATTAAAAATTTAAAACCAACCAACCTAACAATAGCAATGCAGAACTGTAACAGAAAAAACCAACAGAAGGCAGCAACTCTGCAGCTGACAGCCATTACTCATTAGCCCAAGTGCCCAACAACACTCAGCAACAGAAAAACCAACAGCAGGCAGCAGCTTCGCAACTGGCAGCCCAAGTGCCCAAACAACATTACAAAACTTCAGTCTACAGCAGGCCAGGCAGGTAAAACAACACTTCAATCTAAACTCAAAGGCCAAATAACAGAAAAACAGAATGCGCACAACCTTAAAGGCCAACAGCCGGAATGCCAAATTGCCAACACCAACCCGACAACAGCAGCACTAACTCACCAAAGCTGATTACAACAGGAAAACAACCTGCAGAGTGCCAACACCAACCTAACACATCAAGTCACCACAACACTACTCACCAACCCAACAACACTAACACCAACTGTCCAACACCAACACCAAAAGTCCAAAACCAACACCAAGACACTACCAAACATTCCCACACCATCAGAATTATAGCATGCATCAATCTTTATAAGCCAAATAATGGGAAAAAAAAAAAAAAGGTGTTACACATATGCTCACTAAGCCATTAAACCACCAACAGATACATAACTCCTCCACTAGCATTAAAGTAGCCATAAGTAAGCAGTAAACTAAGTCAAGGTGAGATAAAACTCAACAAAATAGAATAAAACATCAATCCACCATATGAAACAACAACCCATCAGTCCACCATATGTTTAACAATTAACACACAACTACATAAATAAGAATATTAGAATAGTGTCTCTAAACTTTAAGAATTAAGATGCAATGTTCACTGACTCATTCACGACTCCAATTTAATTTCTGTCAACATCCAAACCTATTATGTCATTGGTCACCGCATCAAGATCAAGGTCTTTTGCATCTATTACAAATGCACCAATATTAATTTGTTAACAACTTAATTGCATAACAAAACTATATGCTATATAGTAATATTAATTTATTACCTTGGTCACTGTATAACCAATCTTCAGTGCATACCAATGCTTCCAAAATATCATATTTCAAAGCACTTCGATATTGGTCGAGAACTCTACCACTATTGCTAAAAGCACTTTCGAATGCCATGCTTGAGACCTGTGGTAATCTGCACTTATTAATTTTACAAAATTGTAAAATATCTAACTCACTATTCTTATCCAAATTGGGTTCGTCCAAGTATACTTCAAGTTCTGACTTTATATTTCTTGGCATTGTTACTTCTACTTCAAAAGTGTCATAATCATGTGCAAATGATCATAGGTTTTATAATTGATAGAGAGGAAAAGGAATTGTGAAATGCAAATTGGCAAAGTAGAACCTAAAGGAATTGTGATTTAATGATTGTTGTTGATTGAGTAGTTGAAGGAGTCCTTTGTGAAGATTGTGATGTTTGAGATTCAGAAGTTGAGGCTTGCTCAATTGTTGTTGAGTAGTTTGCAAATAGGAATTCCAACTTCTCCTTGACTTTTTCAAGCTCAATTACGTAACTAACCACATACAATTTCTTCTAACACCATTCAAAAAAGTTAAATGTATATCAAGGGTCAAGAATTACAGCTATTGCCAAGAGTACACTGATGTCTGGGCAGTACTTTTCAAATTTTGCAATCATATCAACTGTCATTCTTCTTATATCTCCAGCCCAGAAGACAATTCATATTCAACGTGGCATATGCAGTAGAGACGCATGGAAAATACATATTTGCAATAGGATACTTATATCTAGAGAAGAGACAAGTGATTTCATAGAAGGGTGCTAAAAACTTGCATATATTCACCAATTTTTCCCACTCAGATGATGAAGGACAACATTTGTAATTGGAGTCACCCAATTCCAAATGCTTGAAAGCATGTCTGAAATAAACTTGCGCTGTCCAACATAACAAAAGTAGAATTCCATCTAGTTGGCACGTCTTGTCTAAGGCCTCTGTCCTTTCAAAAAATTTTGCCTCACACACTCAAGAAACTTCTTGCTTTCTTAATTGAGAGCCATTTACATATTTAATGCTCTCCCGTACCTTCAGAACAGATGAATCAATTTCTTTCAAACCTTCCTGAACAATAAGATTCACTATATGTGCACAACATCTCATATGGAAAAATTCACCATTGCATAGAAGATCATTTTTCAAATTCAAATGGTTCTGATGAAAATCAGCATAAACATTATTTGTAGATGCATTATATAAAGTGATGCTGAAAAGCTTGCTATCAAGTTTCCATACAATCAAAAATTGTTGGAGTTTCTCAAACAATACTAACCCATCATGGGGGGTGGCATGAAACCAAAATTTATAACTTTTTTTCTGTAATCTCCAATTATTATCAATAAAATATGCAGTCAAGCAAATAAAATCATCTGTGTTGATAGAAGTCCACAAATCAAAAGTTAAGGAAACTCTACCCATACAACTACATAGAAGAGATTATATTTGAACTTTTTTCTTAACAAACTTTTTCTTGCAATCATTTTGTGTTGTATTTCTAGAAACAAGGTGTAAATCAAGACGCAAATAACGAAGTAATGATCTAAGACCAGCCCATTCCATACATTGGAATGACAAATCATGTATAACTATACATGCAGTAAATAAGCTGCAAAATTCTTGATTATCAAACTTGTTTTCAACCACAGAAATAGGCGCACTTGAGTTACTTTGAAGAATAAGTTGACCTATATCTTGAGAGTTCTTTTCTTACAATTTTGCAAGTGACGTCTCAGATTTCCTGTACCATTTTTACTATCACATAGATATGTAGCCCCATATTTCTTACATTTGCAACGTTGTTTGCCATCCTTTGCAAGGGGCAACATTTTGAAATGTCCCCACACATTAGAAGTTAATCTCCTTTTCTTTTTTTGAGCTGTTCCACTAGCATTATTAAGTTCATCATTATTATATTCATGTTCATTATCAGAAGGAATGTGCTCATTATGATCAGAAGGATTACTCACAACAACTGTATTTGAATCATCTATCTAAATAAAAAATTATATAACTCCACATTACATGATTGCATAAAGAAGAGAAATTAATAGGCAAAAAAGCAATTATTTGATTATTTGTATAACCCTAAACCCTTTCTCTACAAAATCAACAAGTGAGCATAAAGTCATAAATCATCACAGCAAGTCAACATGCTGTCATGGGTTATGAATTTATATTTATGTTGTATGAACTAAAATAATAATCATAACAATAGCTAAAGTAGTAAAGTGATGTGTTTAATAGCAAGTCAGCAACAACCAACAGTGCAATAAGTCAAGAGTGCAACACTAACTAACAGACTTAAAGAGTCACTACATCAGGCAGTCAGCACTCAACAACAGCAAGCTAGCAATCCCTAGTTCCCTACTCAAAATATCCAACATAAAAGATAGCAACAAGCAGCTCAGTGATGTTGTGACAGTCATTTTCATCATAACCATAACATAAAAGATTTCAACTTCCTGATCTCAAGTTCACAAAGAAATCCTAATCAACATTTCAACCCACCTCAAGCTCTCAATCTCACTAGTCAGCTAATCCTCCATCTACAAATTTCAAGAAATCACATACTCACCAAATCGGTAAACGCTCAAAGCCTCAAACACCGATAGGCGATAATCAAAACTCGAAATTTGTTACAAAAAAAAAAAAAAAAAAACAAATATTCCATAAAAAAACTAAATAGAAATAAAAAACAGCGTCTAACCGTACCACCGACAGTCCAAAACAACAAGAGGTCAAGAGTTATTGAAGATATTACTAACCGTCATGAACGAGAAAGCCAAAAAGAAAGGAGGATTCGAGAGGTCGAAACTCGATGGCAGAAGATAGCAACAAAACACCACTAATTCAGTGCTCCTGAAGACCCAAAGAGAGCAAGGAGACGAGAAGTGCAAACCCTAAAACGGAATAAGATGGAAGTAGATCTAGACTCTAAAGGCGAAGACTCGAAGTCTCGAACAGGCGAATAGCTGCCTCTCGCTCGAAATTCGAAATAATATAAGTATTAGAATTTAGAAGTCACGGGTTAGTCTTGACACCAGCGGGATGGCGGGTTGACCCGAACCCGACCCGTTTATTTCACGGGTTGACCCTAACCTAGAATTTTTCGGGTCGGGTTTTTGGGTCGTGTCAGAAATTGACAAGCCTACTTCATGGGCTTAAGGTTCAATTTTTTCCTTGAGGTAGATTAGATGTTAATTAACTAGATTTCCCCAGATGGTTGAATTGGGGTTTATTTAGTTTTGGGCTTCTTACTTCCTATGAGCGCAAGCCCCCATTGTTATTTACCCCTCCTATCACGTAGAAGAGAACTCTTGATTAATGATGAATTAATTTTAGACAAACAACTATTTTAACCATGTGTGTGTGTGATAAAGCCGATCAAGATCCCATGATTCATTCATCCCGAGAATACCGTAGATTTCAATCTACCAACACTAGCAATCATTGATCGTAGTGTTTAGGGAATCTGATTAGCAGCAATGGGTTACCTCCTTTCAAGGGATCTCGAGTTAACTTAAGTGGTTAAATGTGAGTTTTAGTGTTATGGTTGTTTGGTTTGGAGCTTACGGCTCCGCTTAGGAGTTACCGGTAGGTTTAGATTTAGGTCGGGCCATAAGGCTCCACTTAGGAGTCGCTCGTAGGTTTTAAGTTTAGGACAGGGCTTACAACTTCGTTTAGAGGTTGCCCGTGTGTTTTGGATTTAAGGTAGGGGCTTGCAACTTCCTTTGAAAGTTGCCAAGAATTTGGATAGGTCTTACGGTTTCTACATTTAGAATTGGCATGTATGTTTAAGTTTATCTTAGGGCAGTTTCACTTCACTTGAAAGTTTCTGTAGCATGTTAATTAAGTGTGGGTCTTACTGCTTTCATTGAAAGTTACCCATATTTTATCAGAGACATAATATCTGTCATGGGAAGTTTTCCCTAATACCCTAATTAAAGCAGGACTTATGACCTCTATTAGAGGTTGCCTACAAAACTTAGCTTAGTGGGGATTTAGTATCAAACACTTAGTTTTGTACTTTTCACTATTTCTACCCCAGTAGTAGCATTTTGTTTACAACGATAGCATCTTTATGTTAGCACTTGGCTTTCATTACTATGCATTGTAGTTTTGCCTCTAGCATAAGTGTTTGACTCACAGTACTAATTTTGTTTACAGTACTTCTCCCTTTTAGCACTGCAGCTTTACTTGTAGTATTTTTACTTTTAGCACTTTGTTTTCTTCGCTTGTTTTGCCTACGGTAATAGTGTTGTACTTTCAGTAACAATGTTTTATTTTAGCCCCAGTGTTTTCTTTACTACCTTGCATTGACCCAGGTTATTTGTTTCCACGAGTTCGGGGCTTGCACAAGAGGAAGTTTACTAGAAACTAGGTGTTTGCCAACACCTAAGTTTGGAGGGTTTGGTGTTTAGAGCTATAGCTAGTGTTTGAGAGCTTTGTGGTTTTCTTTGTTAAAGTTTTTGGTGCTTTTAACTTCAGGAGTTTAGGCTTTAGTTGATGTGAGTTGTACTTAGATTTGTTTAGTGTTTTTTTTTACTTTTATTGCAATATTTTTTGATTAATTGCATTGGTTAATTAGGTAATTAATTGAATGAAAATTTAGTTTTAACTATGTTTTAATTTAACAAAATAGTTAGGTAATTAAAGTTTAAATTTCAACTTAAAATTAACTCCTCAGCTCGTTAATGAAAATTTAAATTTTAAATATATTTTTAAATATTCATTATTAAAATTAGTTAAGCTTTAAATTTATTACTCAATTAGTATGATTAATTTGAAGATTTAAGTTTGATTTTTAAATTAATTAGTTTAGTTTTATTTTTAATTAATTAATTAGTATAATAATTAATTAGTATAATTAATTAAGTCAATTAAATTGATCAGTTAATTAGATAATATTTTAATTTAGTCAAAACTCTTCAACTCTCCAAATTTGGCATCCTTTCGAAGCCCCATCCTCGCGAGGGGAGATTGGAAGGGCACTTGCCCTTTCAAGACTGCTTGATCAGATTAAAATCGATGATCAAGGGCTTCAGGGGGAAGATCAACCTCGAAATCAGTCTTTTTCCTTTATATATATATATATATATATATATATATATATATATATATATATATATATATATATATATATATATATATATATATATATATATATATATATATATATATATATATATATATATATATATATATATATATTCTTTCTTCACTTGCTACTTCAAACAAGAGAGCGGATGCGAGACGGACGGTGCTTGGGCTCAAAAGATTGGGAGGCGAATGTGATCAGGTAGGCGAGGCTGTGTCCAGGTTCGGAGCTCTGGATCCATGCGGCTCAATGGGTCTGATCGTGTGGGAAACGAGTGGATCGGAGCCAGGAGGTCACTCGCATGGACATTGGCATCGTGCAAGCGTAGGAGGAGGTGGACAACGGAGGCCGGGTTCGTGTAGCTAAGGAAGGTGTAGTACTACTCAGGAGTATGAGTCGGACAAGGGGCGTCGCGTGCTCGGGTTGCAGACAAAGCGGCAAAGCGGAAACAAATGTCGTGCGAGCAAAGGGACCATGCGAGTTGGTCGGGTGAAGTCACCATGTGGTGTGGGGTCGTGCCGAGAGGGGAGGAATCTGCTGGTATGTGCTCAGGCTCGGGTCGCAGATGAACAAGAAGCACAGATCGGGAGCCAGTCAACTGTCGCTCATCCATCTTCTGTGATAGTGCATCCTCAACCTTGTTCTCAAGTCCTGGGCGATATTGAATGTCGAAGTCATATCTTAATAACTTGGACAACCATCGCTGATGTTTTTCAGTCAACATACTCTGCTCCAATGGAAATTTTAAACTTCTCTGGTCTATCTTGACGACAAAATATCACCCAAACAAATAAGGTCACCACTTTTGGATAACCAGGACAATCGCCATCAACTGCTCAAAGGCTTGTGTCACTGCTTCCCCCCAATTGAAACTATCATTTTTCAGCTGCTCAGTCAAGGGCCATGCTATCGTGCCATACCCTCGCAAAAATTTCCTATAATATCCAATGAGGCCTAAAAACCCTCTCAACTCCTTTAGGTTTTTAGGTAAAGGCCAATCCAACATAGCCTCAATCTAGGACCGGTTTGCTGCTACCCTGCTATGCTCACCACATGTTCTAAGTACTCCACCGGACTGTGCGAAAGAACACTTCTTCAAGTAGGCATACAGATATTGCTCCCACAAAGTCTCCAGTACAATCCTCAGGTGACCCACATGCTCTGTGTCTCTATATGACTGTAGATCAGTATGTCATCAAAAAATATCAAGACGAGCTTTCTTAGGTAGGGTTGAAAAACCTGGTTCATGAGGGATTGAAAGGTTGCTGGAGCATTGGTAAGGCCAAAAGGCATCACCAAAAACTCGTAGTGACCCTCATGAGTTCAGAAAGTTTTCTTGTGCACATCCCCCGGCTTCAACTGATCTGGTGGTATCCCGACTTCAGATCAATTTTGGAAAAAATGACCACTCCAAACAACTCATCCAGCAGCTCATCGACTACGGGGATAGGAAACTCGTTCAGCACCATTTCCTTATTCAGGGCCCTATAATGTACACAAAACCTCCAACTATCATCCTTTCTCACCAGTAACACGATGCTAGAAAAGGATACACACTAAGCCTGATTATTCCTGCCTTAAGCATCTCCCTGATAAGCTTCTGTATCTCATCCTTTTGAATCTACATGTATCAGTATGGTTTGACACTGATAGCAGAAGCTTCTTCCTTTAAGGTAATGGCATGCTCGTGCTCCCGAGGCAATGGTAATCCGTTAGGCGACTGAAAAATCCTTAGAGAACTGCTGCAGAAGCTGTCGTACACCATCAGGGACCAAAATTGGCTCTGAGTCTCAAACCTCCTCCAGGCCCTGCAACTCCACCAAGTAGCCCAACCCTGCTCATATTGCCTTGACCATGGTCTTGAGTGAAATCATGGTTCTGCATAGGCTGGCATCTCGTCATAGCTCCACCAAGGCGCCGCTAGGAAGCCCTTACAAAAAGAAAACTACAACTCTAAAAAAAATTCTGCATAAACAAAACAAATCCTAAACTTAGCCTTAAATAAGCTTCTCCTATTTCCCTCCTAAATCAGAGTAGAGCGAGTGCCATGGGAAAGTCTTCGAAAGCTAGTGGGTGAGTGACATGGGAAAGTCTTCGAGAGCTAGTATGAGACAAGTCCCTAGGAATGAATGGCAAGTTTCATGGCGAGAAGTGGCTACAAGCCCCGGACAAGCACAACTAATAAAGTTGTAGTCGTAGGCTTTGTAAGTGTGTGCTTCTTGTCTTGAACTGGGACATCTTCGGAAGACGGATGACCTGGGTTGTAGACAACTACTATGGAAGGGGTGCGAACTCACTTAAGGCGAGTGCTCCTTCAGATGAATACCTATCTTAGGCAAGGCTTTTAGATGTACTTGTCATGAATGTGATCATCTTCAGTCCAACCCTCACTCGTATGTCAAAAGACCTACTAGGACAAATTCCTCTTTGATAGGAACCAATTTGTATACCTATGAGTCAACTATATGGGGCATGCATAGACATGCACTAAAATAGGCAACATGAAACTAATTTACCATCACAGTAATGGGTCAATTTTATAGAAACAGTAACTATCAAAAGAAAGTTTAGGTGCAATCAAAGGAAGAAATGTAATATAAACAGGGGGTGTCACAAAACCGAAAGCAGTTAGGACTTCAACTAGACGAACACAGTTGCATATTGCATATGCCAATGTTGTTTGCATCAATGCTCTAAAAACTTTAAACAATACAGACCTGTCATGGGAGTTGCATTCCTTGAACCAGTTCCACAAATTTCTACCAGCTCTCTGAGGATATCATCACAGCCACCAACACACCCTTAAAAGCAGAACCGTTTTTAATTAGCATTGAGATTACAACCCTAATATTTGCATTTCACGGAAACAGGCTGATGATTCGGACACGAAAGTGCACATCAACAATCAGTTAATGAAAACAATAGTATCAAAAAGATCATAATGAGCGAGCAGCAGAAGTAACAATAGCGACATATTTCACATGTAATCCAGATTTTGAACCACAGAATATGGGTTTTGTATTTGTGCATGTAACAAGAACTGGGAAGTGACAAATGCGGGAAGTAGCTCACTTAGGTTAGAAATAATAAAAAACTATAATTTACTTTATTAATTATGGTGCTAGAACAACCATGCATATATAAAAGCAATAAAAAAAGACAATAAGAAAAATACATATAAAAAAATTATCTTGAACGAATCTCGAGATATCTAAGTTAAGTGTGGCTTGATTATGTCAGGGATGAGGATGCAGGTGGATGAGTGGCTTTAAATTACGAAATGATCTGAAAAGGTGATCGGGATAAGATTAGAGAGAGTCGCCTTAGATGGTTTGGTCACATAAAACGGCGGCCTTCCGATGACCCGGTTAGGAGAGTAGAGGTATTAGATTTGACTTATGTTAAGAAATGTAGGGGTAGACCTAAAAAGACTTGATTAGAAAATATTAGGAATGACCTTTCTTTATTAGATTTAAACGAGAATTTGACTTTTAATAGGACACAATGGAGAAAAAGGATTCATGTAGCCGACCCCACGTAGTGGGATAAAGGCTTGATGTTGTTGTTGTTGTTGGGCACGAATCTCGATGCAGAATTGAGTTGGAAACTTCTAAAATTAATTCGGAGGCCATCTCAACTCCGATTTCAACAAACTTATAGTCAAACTGAGCGTCTCAGAAATACAAATCCAACGACACCAAATTCGACTCAATCCGAGCCCAAATGAGCCCAAATCAAGGACCCGAAGCGCTGTTGGAAGCTTCATAGCACTGTTTGAGTTACCAAACAGTCTCCGATTTTAACGAGCTTATACTCGAATCGAACGGCTCGACAAGACGAATCCAACAAGCCCAAGATCACTGAATTCCGACATCACTAAGGCCTTCAAATGTCTGATGAACGGTGCACGATCGTAGGATTCAATATCGACCGTCCATTCGACCACTCCCTATTCGCCCCTGATCTCAAACCTATTTACGAGCTATGCCACTCCAGAAAAACTATAAAATAGAGCCCTCATTCTTCACAAAAGGGGGTCCAAGCAAGAAGAGAAGAGGAGAATAGATAGGAAGAAGAGAAGGAAGAGAAGGAAGAAGCTCCTTCTCGACCACCGCCGGAACCTCGCCGGACCACCGATGGAGCATCGCCGGACTACCGTCGGAGCCTCGTCGAACCACCGCCAGAGCTTCGTCCGCACCACCACATGAGGCCCCACCATTATCAAAGACCCTCACCTTCGCCAAAGGCCCTCACCTTCACCTGAGGCCCTCACCTTCGTCAGATCATCATCAAAGGCCGTGTGCTCTGCCAGAGCATCACATGAGGCCCAGACTTCCGCCGGACCACTACTTGAGGCCTTGAGCTCCACCAGGCCACCACCTGATGCCCAAAGTTCTCCCAGAATACTGCCGACTACAGTCTTTCCGACCTTCGTCGCTTACTATGGTCCTTCTGACATCCATCAACAGACAACGGTCTTTTTGACCCCGGTCTCCTGCCGACTACGGTCCATTTCGACCTCCGTCGCCTACTATGGTCATTCCGACGGTCATTCTGACCCCAGTCTCCTGCCGACTACAATCCTTCTGACCTCCGTCGCCTACTATGGTCCTTCTAACCTCCATCACCCGACAACGGTCTTTTAGACCCCGGTCTCCTGCCGACTACGGTCCTCCCGACCTCCGTCGCCTATTATGGTCACTCGGCATCCATCACCAGACAACGGTCACGTAGACCCCGATCTCCTACCGACTACAGTCCTCCCGACCTCCGTCGCCTACTATGGCCACTCTGACCTCCATCAGCAAACAACGATCACTCAGACCTCGGTCTCCTGCCGACTACGGTCCTCCCGACCTTCGTCGCTTACTATGGTCCTTCCGACCTCCATCACCAGACAACGGTCTTTCCAACCTCCATCCTATCGACAACGATCGTGCTGACAAAACAAATACATCTATTGTAACTCCCACCATGTAATACACTCTATATGATGTACATTTGTGACATCAAGCCAAGGCCTTCTCCCAAGGAAGGGCCTCATTTTGTAATCGACTACAAATACTAGTGAATTCATTCAAACTGGGTCAGGCCCCGTGGTTTTTCCCCCTTTTCAGGGGTTTTCCACATAAAAACTCTTGTGTCTCTTATGAACGCTACACCCTCTCACTTATCTGATTGTGTGTTGGATCTTCGTACAATGCTAAGACGTTAAACTATATATTTCTCTACCGCCACTAATATTCTAGGACGCAACAGTTTGGCGCCGTCTGTAGGAAACTGGTTCCCGACTGGGGGGCAAATTTTTGCTCCAATCTCAAAAGGTCGTTCATGTCAACTTCCTGACATCAGTCATTACTTCATCAATTTCATGGGAATTAGATCCGGACTGGGGGGCAACCTTGACTCCAACTATGTTCAAGAAGATCCCTCCAATACTTCCAACATCAAGATGATATTTCAGAAAAATCCCAGTAAATATAATGGATACTTTCAATCAAGTATAAGCATCATACAGTCCTCTGCTGGCCTTCTACTCATTGGGCAAGGTCTTGATCTCGACCTCTAAAAGGCAGTAACGGTCTAAAGATAGACCCATCTTTATCTTTGATTCGAGATACGCACGGCGTTCGCCCCCTCCCAATAAAGGCAAAATCGATCTCAGGAGGATTCGATTTGATCTCTTCCGTACAGGCTAACGTCATTGAGAAAGACTCTGACATACAACCTCGGATAGATCATATATCCTTGGTGGATTCTCTCGACCTCTTCCACACAGGTTAACGTCATCGAGCAAAGGCTCTGACATATAACATCGAATAGGTCTTACATCCTTGGTGGATTCTCTCGACTTCTTCCACACAGGTTAACGTCATCGAGCAAAGGCTCTGACATACAGCCTCGGATAGGTCCTACATCATTGGTGGATTCTCTCGACCTCTTCCACACAGGTTAACGTCATCGAGCAAAGGCTCTAACATACAATCTCGGATAGGTCCTATATCCTTGGTGGATTCTCTCGACCTCTTCCACACAGGTTATTGTTATCGAGCAAGGCTCTGACATACAACCTCGGATAGGTCTTAACATCCTTGATGGATTCTCTCGACCTTTTCCACACAGGTTAACGTCATCGAGCAAAGGCTCTGACATACAACCTCGGATAGGTCATATATCCTTGGTGGATTCTCTCGACCTCTTCCACACAGGTTAACGTCATCGAGCAAAGGCTCTGACATATAACATCGAATAGGTCTTACATCCTTGGTGGATTCTCTCGACTTCTTCCACACAGGTTAACGTCATCGAGCAAAGGCTCTGACATACAACCTCGGATAGGTCCTACATCATTGGTGGATTCTCTCGACCTCTTCCACACATGTTAACGTCATCGAGCAAAGGCTCTGACATACAACCTCGGATGGGTCTTACATCCTTGGTGCATTCTCTTCGACCTCTTCCACACAGGTTATTGTCATCGAGCAAGGCTCTGACATACAACCTCGGATAGGTCTTACATCCTTGGTGGATTCTCTCGACCTCTTCCACACAAGGTTATTGTCATCAAGCAAGGCTCGGACATACAACCTCGGATAGGTCTTATATCCTTGGTGGATTCTCTCGACCTCTTCCACACATGTTAACGTCATCGAGCAAAGGCTCTGACATACAACCTCTGATAGGTCTTACATCTTTGGTGGATTCTCTCGACCTCTTCCACACAGGTTGACGTCACCAGACAAAGGATCTGACATACAACCTTGGATAAGTCTTACATCATTGGTGGATCCAATATCGGTTAACATCATCGAGCAAAGGCTCTAACAAATAACCTCGGATAGATTATACACCATTGGTTAATGTCACCAGAATGCCGTCAATGGACTTCCATCGGACTTCTGCACAAAGTTAAATTTCTACCTGATGTTGAATTTCCTCCTGCGCTGAACTTTTGCCTTACAGGACTTTCAACGGACTAATACCCGACGTTGTACTTCTACCCGACGTCGAATTTCTCCCTATCGTCGGACTTCTGCTCGTCAGCAGACTTCTGCTCGTCGACGAACTTTCGTCGGTCTTCTACCCGACAGTACCTCTACGCAACATCGGACTTCTCCCTGTCATCAGACTTCTGCTCGTCAGCGGACTTCTACCTGTCAACGGACTACTACCCGTCGATGAACTTTCATCGGTATTCTGCCCAACATCAGACTCCTGCCCGTCGTCAAACTTTTATCGGGTTTCAGCCCATTGTCAGACTTCTGTCCAACGTCAAGCTTCTTCCTGTTACCGGAATTCTGCCCAGCATAAATTTCATCAGACTTCTGCCCGACACAGAGCTTTCTCTCTGTCGTTGGACTTTCGTTGGGATTCTGCCCGACGCAGAGCTTCCTCCCATCATTGACTTGTACCCCTCGATGGACTTTCGTCGATCTTCTACCCGACGTTGTACTTCTACCCGACGTCGGACTTATCCATGTTGTCGGACTTCTGCTCGTCAGCGGACTTCTACTCATCGTCGGACTTCTGCTCGTCGACGAACTTTCGTCGTTCTTCTACCTGACACAGTACTTCTACCCGACGTCGGACTTATGCTCGTCAGTGGACTTCTACTCGTCGTCGGACTTCTTGTCGATGAACTTTTATCGGTCTTCTACCCTGCGTCGGACTTCTGCGTGCCGTTGGACTACTTACCGTCATCGGACTTCTGCCCGTCAACGGGCTTTCGTCGGTCTTCTACCCGACGCTTTGTACCTCTACCCGACTACGAACTTCTACCTGTCGTCGGACTATTACCCGTCGTCAGACTTCTGCCCGTCGATGGACTTTCGTTGGGCTTCTACTCAACGTTGAATTTCTACCCGTCATCGTACTTTTCCCCAACATCAGAATTCTACTCGACGCCAAGTCTCCACCCTTCATCGGACTTCTGTTCACCGTCAGCCTCCTACCTGACGCCGTACTTCTACCCGACGCCGGGTTTCTGCACTTCAACAGTCTTTTCAACCTCCCTCCTTACAACGGTCTCTCCGACCTCCATCTCCAAACAACTAACATCAGAACTCCGCAGGATATCTCGAAGAATAGAGGAATGAGGGAAAATCTCCGGACTTCCTTGCAAAGAGAGGGGCTTGGAAAACCAAGGTAAAGCCTCAATTGTAAGAATAGAGGGAGAAGGGGGAATCTCCGGACTTCCTTGCAAAAAACGGGGCCTTGGAGAACCAAGGGAAAACCTCAATTGTAAGAATAGAAGGAGAAGGGGGAATCTCCGAACTTCCTTGCAAAGAGAGGGGTCTTGGAAGACCAAGGGAATGCCTCAATTGTAAGAATAGAGGGAGAAGGGAGAATCTCCGGACTTCCTTGCAAAGAGATGGGCCTTGGAGAACCAAGGGAAAGCCTCAATTGTAAGAATAGAGGGAGAGGAGAAGGTGCAAATAATCCTCTACCCCTAGGGGGGTATTTATAGGATGAAAAAGAGAGGGAAAGAGGCTTCTAGAAGCATCTTGAATTTTCCTGAATTTTTTAAAATATTTCGAAATTTTTGGTGGCCCCCGAGGCTAAAAAAAAAATCCAAATCAAATCCAGTTATGCATATGGAGCGGTGCATCACAAGAGGCATCTTTCCATTCTCGCGGCAACATACAAGTTGAAATTAAAAATTCTTCACGAATTGGAATTAAATGCTCCTGTTAAAATTTATGAGCCAGGAACATCTGATATAATAAAACTTCTACATATTACTTATAGTTATTGTAACCTCATTATAAGCAAAACCATTGCATTATTAAAGCCATAATGATTATTCCTAACTACGGTGCAGTTATAACAATTTAATTTGAAAGATGAGGATTGTAGTAAACTGTAAAATATTGTATAGCTATGACATATATTTTTAGACTTTGCAGGCTCCGACGTCAAAAAATAACGGGGCAACTGATATGTTATCAAAAAATTATCTTGATCGGACACGAATCTCGATGCAGAATTGAGTTGAAAACTTCTAAAATTAATTCGGATGTCATCTCAACTCCGATTTCAACAAACTTATAGTCAAATTGAGCGTCTCGGAAATATGAATCCAACGACACCAAATTCGACTCAATCTGAGCCCAAATCAAGGACCCGAAGCACTGTTGGAAGCTTCATAGCACTGTTTGAGTTAGCAAACTGTCTCCGATTTTAACGAGCTTATACTCGAATCGAACGGCTCGACAAGAGGAATCCAACAAGCCCAAGATCATTGAATTCCGACATCACTAAGGCCTTCAAATGTCTAATGAATGGTGCACGATCGTAGGATTCAATATCGGCCGTCCATTCGACCACTCCCTATTCGTCCCTGATCTCAGACCTATTTACGAGCTATGCCACTCCAGAAAAACTATAAATAGAGCCCTCATTCTTCACAAAAGGGGGTTCAAGCAAGAAGAGAAGAGGAGAAGAGAAGGAAGAGAAGGAAGAAGCACTTTCTCGACCACCGCCGGAACCTCGCCGAACCACCGCCGGAGCATCGCCGGACTACCGTCGGAGCCTCACCGAACCACCGCCGGAGCTTCGCTGCACCACCACATGAGGCCCTCACCTTTATCAAAGACCCTCACCTTCGCCAAAGGTCCTCACCTTCACCTGAGGCCCTCACCTTCGCCAGAGGCCCTTGCCTTCGCCAGATCATCATCAAAGGCCGTGTGCTCCGCCAGAGCATCACATGAGGCCCAGACTTCCGTCGGACCACTACTTGAAGCCTTGAGCTCCACCAGGCCACCACCTGATGCCCAAAGTTCTCCCAGAATACTGCCGACTACGGTCCTTCCGACCTCCGTCGCCTACTATGGTCCTTCCGACCTCCATCAACAGACAACGGTCTTTTTGACCCCGGTCTCCTGCCGACTACAGTCCTTTCGACCTCCGTCGCCTACTATGGTCCTTCCGACCTCCATCAACAGACGACGGTCTTTTTGACCCCGGTCTCCTGCCGACTACGGTCCTTCCGACCTCCGTCGCCTACTATGGTCCTTCTAACCTCCATCACCCGACAACGGTCTTTTAGACCCCAGTCTCCTGCCGACTACGGTCCTCCCGACCTCAGTCGTCTACTATGGTCACTCCGGCATCCATCACCAGACAGCGGTCACGTAGACCCCAGTCTCCTACCGACTACGGTCCTCCCGACCTCCGTCGCCTACTATGGCCAATCTGACCTCCATCACCAGACAACGGTCACTCAGACCCCGGTCTCCTGCCGACTACGGTCCTCCCGACCACCGTCGCCTACTATGGTCCTTCCAACCTCCATCACCAGACAATGGTCTTTCCAACCTCCATCCTATCGACTATGGTCGTGCTGACAAAACAAATACATCTATTGTAACTCCCACCATGTAATACACTATATATGATGTACATTTGTGACATCAAGCCAAGGCCTTCTCCCAAGGAAGGGCCTCATTTTGTAATCGACTACAAATACTAGTGGATTCATTCAAACTAGGCCAGGCCCCGTGGTTTTTCCCTCTTTTCAGCGATTTTTCACGTAAAAACTCTTGTGTCTCTTATGAACGCTACACCCTCTCACTTATCTAATTGTGTGCTGGATCTTCGTACAATGCTAAGACGTTAAACTATATATATCTCTACCGCTACGAATATTCTAGAACGCAACAATCCTCAATAATGAGGATATATTACAATTGATGCCTGCTAGAATGTTAATGATAATATAGAGAGTTTTGTATACCAATTTTACACATAAATCTAGCACACAAATAAAATAAAAGAAATATTAGAGTCACAAAAGTATTCTATGTGGAGAACTAAGAAAGGGAAAAAATTAATGAGGCATTACCCAATTGAAATAATCCACAATATACATAAACTTATAGAAATTGCTCTTCTCCATAATTAATGAAGATGAGATTAAGAAGTTGACAGCACATCATTGGCCTCTTGCAAGTGTAGAAGAGATTATGAAACAAATAGAGGGATGATAACTGTAAAACCCGAAAAATGTCAAATCGTAAGCATCACACGCATTTCGATGCACTGCGACGAAAATAATCAAAGTTTAAAAATGTTCAAATTTCGACGAAATAAATTTTATAAAATTCTACGTTTAATTTCGATCGATTCGATATAAAGAATATATGATAAATTTTGCACTATTTAAGAGATAAAAATAGTCGAAGTTTTATAAATGAAATGGTAAATTACTTAATAGCCCTTCCTAGTTCTAAATAAAGCTAACACATGCAAGGGTAAATAGGACTTTTGCTCCTCTCTCTAACCGTCCACAGCTTTAAGGGACCGAATCCATTCGGTCCCCCTTTCATTTCACACGCCTGCTTTCGTTCGGCCGAAGGAAGAAAGGGAGAGAGGGCGGAAGCAAGGCTCCTTGGGCGGCGTCGGCGAAGGTTTTCTGAAGGCGTTTCTTGGAGGGAATCGAAGAGAGAGCCTTGGGAAGGAAGAAGTGGAGTTCCTAATAGAAAATATCTTTGATTTCCCTTAGATTTCTTATGATGAAAAATTAGGAATTTCCTAAAACTCAAATATATTTTAGAAAAAATGTTAGGGAGAGTTGGAGGAATGATTTAAAGCATAGAAATGAAGTTTTCCCCAATTTTTTAGTGAGTTTAGAAAATTAGGGTTTTTCATATTTTTTTATTTTATTTCTAAGAAAATTCCTTAATGATTTTTGTTCCAAATGATCTTAAGAATACTTTTAATGAATGAAATTAAGTATTTTCACAAAATTGTATTTTTTCTAATTTTTTTATTAAAATAATCCGAAAATATACTAACCTAATTATTAATTAGGAAAAAGGGGAATTTTGGCATGCTTATAGGATGGAAATAATGAAAATATAATTTTCAAAAACATAGTTTTTAAGTAAAACCGAAAATAATTAATTAATATTAAAATATTTATTTAATGAAAATGTATTATGATTAATGAGTTAGTAATAATATGTTGCAATTAACTTTAGGAGTTGGATATAAGGGAAGGTATACGCTCTAAGCATAAGCAGCGTAGTGTACTCGTACAATGTTTACTTTGCTTTTTGAGGTAGGTATTAATATTTCTTTAATTTCATATATCTTCTCTTCAAACGTTAAAAAATGCATATGTTTTGATATTTTTTAAGTTGAAATTAGCATGTCATTTAATTACATTTCATACTGCAACAAATGATAGTTAGTGTGGCATATTTTTCCTTTTAGATTTATTTAAATGTCAACATGTAAAACTTCATGAAAACAATACAGTAAATAGGAAAATATGATTTGATGCATATTATTATTTCCCCTATAATAAATAATGCATGAAAGAATGTCTATGATGATACGGAGTACCCAAATAATAAAGGGCTCCTCGGAGCAAATGGTAAAGAGCTCCTCGGAGTTAATATAGAATGTGCATACTTAATACCAATTCTTGACATTTATAATACTTTTTCATAAAGTTATTTAAGTCTTGTCATATGAAAATTTTAAGCATAATGTTTCTTATTCCTTACTTTATGAATTTAATAAAAATATTTATTACATGCTGAGCGTTAGCTCATCCCTGGTTGTGGGAATATTTTTCAAGAAAACCTGCTTAAATTTGATGGATTATGTATGACGGTACTTGTAGTAGTTATGTTTTATGTTATGAGTTTTTTATTTCTGATGTAATAAAAATGATGGAAATGGATGTTTAGTAGCTCTTTCATATTTTGTATTTGAATGAATATTTGTTTATGTTAATTTTGGAATTAAAGTTTTAAGTATTAACCGTACGATTGTATGTTCCCGCCTCGTTAATTCGAGCTTACCAGGCCGGGTCGTGACAAGAGTGGTATAAGAGCCAAAGGTTTAAAAATATTGATCAAAATGAAAGAGCCAATAGAATGATTGTATAACTCATAGAATGTATAGGATGCATGTTATGCGAATTTTTCTTTCTCTTCTTCTGACATATGATTGTCTTATATCTTAGGACTATGAATCTTGAGCACAATGCCACTAATGGCAATGTGGGTGAAGAAGAGAGGGAGCTACCAGCAATAGCAGCACCTCAAAGTGGTAGCAACAATGCTACTATGGAGATATTTGCTCAGATAATGACAGCAATGACACAGATCAGGCTAGTGGCAATGGGAGTGCTCCTATGGACAAGTATCTAAAGTTATTTCAGGACATGATGCCACCTTTATTCTCAGGTGGTGGACCAAAAAAAGGCAGAAAATTGACGGATGAGGATTGAGAAAATTATTGAAGGTATGTCATGTTCTGAGGATAGGAGGATGACATTAGTTGCTTATATCTTTGAATGAGAGGTAGAGAGATGGTGGCAAAGTTAGATTCAGAGGACTCTTGGAGGGAGACCTAGTGGTCAGGTACTTTGAGGAGAATTTGTAAATGTGTTTAGAAACTGGTTTGTACCAATATCAACTAGGAGGCAAATGCAAGATAGATTCATCAGACTGGTTCAGAGTGATCGCTCCATTATGCAATATGAGGCCGAATTTACTATGTTGTCTAGATATGCCCCACAGTTGATACCAATATCAACTAGGAGGCAAATCAAGCTTTGCTTAACGTGGGGTTTTTCAAAGAAAATCCCTCGATTAACAGTTAGTAGTCACTACTAAGATCCCTCACACATGCTCATAATAGAGGGCTAGGCAGAGAAGTTTCATAATTTTAATGATGCCACAATTGAGGAGTTAGAAGATAAATAGATTCGGAAGAGAGTTCACCTTCTTCAAGCTTCTGAACTTTGCTCCAACATTCTTCATGATCCGGGCGATGATCGTCGGTGAGCTCGCTCTGAATCCAATACCTTGTAGTCGGCGATGGATTGATGTGCCCTCACGGTTGAGGTGTAGCCGGCCCAACGGAAGAGTGGTGACTTCGTCTTCTTTCTTGAGGGAGGAAGAGGTTAGGAAGAATAATTAAAGTGGATGGGATGCTAATGGTCGCCGGCCATAGGGAGGAGGGGGAGGGGATTTTAATTCTAGGTTTTGGGTTTTTAATAAGGGAGGGAAGCAAATTCCAAATCCTGAAATTAATTCCATCACTTATTAAAATCTGGAACTATTTCCTTGTCTTAATGGGCATGACAATTAGGGCAAGAATTAGTGGGGAATAATTGGGAATTAATGGCAACTTTAAGTGTGAAGATTGATTGGGATTTTGAATTTGAATCTCCCCAAATAGGAGAGAGGGAAGGGAGTGGTCGGCCCCTTGATGGGGCTTTAATTGGGACTCCAAATTGGAAAGGTGGTAATTGTGAAGAGAGAGAGAGGGGGGGGGGGGGAGGGGCGGCTAGGTCTAGGGGAAATTGATTGAAGAATTTAAGGGGGTTGCTAAATTTAGAATTTTAAATTAGGAAAGGAGATTTAGAGTATCACCTATTCAAAATTCAAATTGGTATGAATGGTGGAACTTCCCTATAATAGCACATCTTATTTTAGGAAAGAAATTTCAAATTTTAAAGGAATTGAAATCTGAAATTAAAGACTTTTTAATTTTATGATATGATATGCTATGTTTGAAAAGTTTTGATTGCTTGGTTTGAAAGTGTGGAGGGAAAGTGGAGGGGTGGATGGCCGGCGACTAGGAGGGGAAGGCGGGAGGGAGAAAGGCCGGCGGCTTATGGAGGGGTGATTGGTCGACGACGGCTAAGAGGGTAGGGAGGCTGCCACTTCGTCTTGCCCCTCCTTCTTAGGCTTCATTTGATTGGAAGTTTTTAGTGCTTATTATGTTTTAAAACGACAAATTTATTTCTTCTTTATTGTTTGGTTCGTCAAATCACGTTCCCAATAACTCCTTTTTTGTCATTTTTCTACTATTTTGAAAAAGCTTTTTATATATGTTTCTTCGTTAGAAAACTCCATTTGCTGATTCAATGTTTTTTAAAACTGTCTTTTACAAAAGTACAAAATAACCAAACGAAGCCTTAGTTGCCGGTCCCCCCCAACCTAGGGACTTTAAACTCTCACAATTCTCCAAGAAACAAAGTGCAAAAAATTTTCTTCATAATCACATCCCTCAAAATGAAGAGGGGCTATAAATAGTCAAAATACAATAATAAATTAAATGACAAAAGTGCCCCTTGGGGTCACATAAGCCTATTCACTCAAGTGAGGGTAAAAATGGAAAAGATGCATAAATAAATTAAATACAAATAATAACTTAAAAATAAAGTGGTCCAATCATGGTCGTAGATTTTCAACCCCTTCTCTGATAAACTTTCCATGGTCGGATATCCTCATCACTACATTAAATAATGCAGGCATGCACATATGTATGGCTATTTGTTTAATTATTGTCCACATGTGTAGGCCCAGGGTGTCTCAATGTATCTATTCCAATTAACCTACTGTACACTTAATGCCAGTACTACATTTTCAAATTTTGTCAAATCCAACAATTCAGTGTCATACCATAATGCACTTGCTTCCTAGAAACTAGAAAATCAGAATCAGGACCAGTTGGAGACAACACAAACGAAGTATTGTCTTTATTCAAAAACAGGTTAAAGAGTTGCTGATCAACATATTATGAAAATAAAAGACGGACATACAAACATTCTCACAAAAATAAAAACCATGCTCTGCTTACCCAAATGGTCAACATCATAATTAGGTGGTATCTCCATTCGGCGAAACTTAAACTGAATAAGAAAAACAGGGCCTGTGCTCCAGAAAATAGATAAATAAATAAATAAATAAAATATCTAAACTGAAAAGCTTATCTAGAGAGTATGATAGGGAGTAAGTAAATGTATCAAGCATATACATGAGAATAGCAAAGAAAAGAAACGTAATTTCATTTCTGGATGACCTGGGGTACATCTAGGGCAAATATTGCCGGTTACATTTGCATCTGATATTGCTCCTGGAAGCCAAACTACGTTCCTACACTGCATGATAAAAGAAAATTAAGCAGAAAAATAGGGCAAATAACCCTAAAGTGAGTTTAAAGTGTTCAAAATCCCATCATATGTTGATCAGCAACTATTTTGGAAAATAAATTGATTTCATTATATTACAATGTATGCATCAGAAATTTAAAAATTCACAAGCTACTATTCTTAAGAAGGATTAGCGTAAATTCTATCTTCAGATTTCTTTGGAATTTACTTAAAAAATTTGGCATCTGTTATGCCCTGAACAAAACCAAAATATACTCACAGAAGGAAAGTGAAAGGCATTCTTTATTATACCATCCATTAAAGCACTACTTGCAAAATAGTATTATAATGAATGTGTCGTCCATAAGCTAAACAATAGCATATAGTAAAGTAACTACAGTTGCCACGCCACTCAAATGGTAACTTTGCAAAATGATAGTATATAAATATATCTTCTAAACCTAATATATCTATTGTAGCTGAATTTAAGCAAATAAGAAGGATTTACATGAGCTTTATGAAAACTAAGCACGGTCATGATACATGAACTGGATGTTATTAAACCAAATGGAAGCAGGAAGGAAGAAAATTCTTATGGCACCGACTTGAGAATAAAAAACATCAAGAATTACAAGAAGATGCTTAACACTACAGAAAATGGTGTTTCTATAGCATTACAAGCCTACAACAATGATTTCCCTAGATCACAAGTGCACCCAACATTTTAAAGGTTAGCTTACCAAACTCAGTACATTAATTTTCTAGAAAAATAAACTTTTTTTTAGGACAAAGACTGGAGGAATGGTACCAGACAATCTCATGTGTGCAACTGTATTGCTCAGTCGCATTATAACAAAGTTTTTGATATTCTCGTACTGCCCAGTAATCAATTCCTAATCTCCCTTTGCAAGTTGATCATCGCCGATGCTTATGTAGTTGTTGTAGATAAGCCGAGCTGAGCCAATTTTTTAGGGGAATCCACCTATGATAATTATTGTTTTCAATGTTTTCTTCATATCATTAAAATAATATATTCATAACTACTTTTTTTATGTTGTGCAATCAAACTTTCTCATGAAATTATCTTACAATATTTCTTAAAAAAAGAAATTTCTTTTCTAAGTAAAAGAAATGAAGAATTCGATTTGTGATTTAATGGTTCAACTTTTATAAATAATGGATTTCACATATTTTTAGAGCTAAGTTATACAATAAAAACATATCAATGACATTTATGCCAAATAGTTTTGCATTACAAAAATGATAAATTGCACACATGTTCCTGAAGTGTAGACCACATCTCACGTTGTTCTACATTTTTAAAAATACTACAAGTGGGTCCCTAACAGTGAATAGTGTATTATATAGGTCTCCACCATTATTATTCTTTTAATATTACCTTTAATACCGAAAATATCCCTACATTATAAGCTCATTTGGGAGCCTTATTTAGATGATGTGAGGCTTTCACACATTAGCAACCATCATCTCCCATCATACTTCTTCCTGTGAGGCAAAATATGAGTCAAAATTGAGGGTTACTAAAAATAGATGCTACTATTATTCACATCACAATAGTTTTTTTTTTACTCACATTTGTGACAGGATTCCTGGTAAGGCTAAAAAACACACATTTGTCAAGGGATTTTTTGGCTCGTTCAATCTTCTTGTCCAATATTTTGAGAAGGATTCAAAATTTGATCCACTGACAGTTGTCCTTTTTTACCAGATTTCTCATCAAGAACAAAGGAAAAATTATTCTGAAAAGCTAAAAAGGGTTTATCCCACTTCAGATTTTTCTTCTACTAAGAAAACCCAAGCGAAATGTTAAATATTCACTTACCGTATTATGGCCAACAAAAATGTGTCGCATTCACTTCCGCATCATATGCATGATCACATGCTTAAGACTAACGGTAATCCACTAATATCATTATGTTCTGGGTACTAAGTTGAAGAATAAGACCATGAAATTTCAAATGCGCAAGATTGAATACCTCAGGGATCTACCGCAACTTACGCTTACAAAAAAAGCTACTAAAGTTTGTACCCAACTAACCAATCATCTTGCATATTATAACCACTTGATACCCAGCCTAAAATAATCTAATCACCTGAACCTTTTAAACTGAGTCCAATAGGACCACAATTTCAAGTCTCTGGTTATTTTCAGCTTAGTGCGGGTTCAGTTAGGTTAAGAAGTCAAGTAATGTCAAGTTGGCCTCAAATCTTCTTAACCTTACTGCAATTCTTAATCCACACATGTAGATCATGAGCATTTGTTCAACAAATCTCCACGATCAAAATAACAGTTATGGATATGGTATCGTTTGTTCATTTGCCCATAAAAACATGTTAAAAGTTTAGGATAAAATTGGTACCATAGATAAAAATTAGGTCAGAAAATAATAACTCATATGTCGTTAAAAAGAGAGTTTATCATGACTCAGTAAACTATTTTGGAGGCTTCATGGCAAAGGATTAAAATATCACGCAAAGCATAAGAGTTTGACCAGAGCAAATGGAATCAATTAAATTACTGCTGCTTATAGATTAATTAAATAATTGATACATTTCTTTAAATAAATTTGAGTAGCATAATGCTGTATTACAGATATAATATTCTTAAAGGTTTGCAGAACTGATAAAGGGAAACTCACAAGAGGGAAACGCTGACAACCGACCATGAAATCACCATTCTGTAAATAAAAGTAAATATTACGAACAAAAACTTCTCAGAATGATTTGCTCTAAAACTTTTAAATCAATCAATTTATTACCGGCCTACGTTTAAGTAACATATCTGATTCATTACAAACACCGCATTGCATCACAGTTGCTCCAAAATTTTGTGCATCTCCAGATCTGCCAGATCTGGTGAAAATAGAATGAATTGGAAAAACTTGAACCATGAAAAAATAAGGCTAAAAATTTACAATACCTCTCAAAGAACATTTCCATTGCATCTAAGAGCTTTATTTTGTTCTGTCTTGCCTGAAGATAATACAAGGTTCTAGCCAAATTACCAAATATACACATTGAAAAACATATGCATATAAACATAGCAGAGAGGGAAAGCCTTGGTCAATGTTTAGGTTGCATCCATCATGATTTGGAGGCCAACAGTAAAATCATGGAAAAATCCTCTATGCAACATAGATGTAAGATTGTGTCCTTCCTAAACCACACATTAGCGGATGCCTCTTGCACTAGATAGGCCTTCTTATAGAGAATAGGAGCTTATGTATGCTTAAATTTAGCTTTAACAGTCCAATATAAGTAGCAAATTGAGATAAAACTACAACAACGAAGACTGCAGCTCTAGAAGCAAGAAAAGAATTAGATTAATGCTGAAATTAAAGAATAAATCTTCCAAAAAGGGACCTCTAAATTCAGCTGTGCATTGTATATAGAAAAGCATAGGTGGAATTAGTTAAATATCCCCAAAGGGTGATCAAGCGCATAAAATTAATGTCCTTTCATAGCCTAAAGAGGAGTTCACGTATGTAGCCTTACCATTGCTATGTAGTGAGATTTCTTTTCAAGATTCGAACCAATGACATCTAATTCACAATGCAGTCAACTAACCACGAATTCAGGCATGCCTTCTTCATTATATCTAAATGGTATCCAGTTGCACATCGAACAGGTAAATATGCAAGATACTTCCCAGCCTAAACAGAATAGCGCCATATAAATTTTGAAGTGCTAAAAAGATTGATCAAACATGCTTCTTTAGAAATTATAAAATTTAAAAAAAAAAAAAAAAAAAAAAAAAAAAAGTGAAGGTCCAAGTTACAGTTTCTGGAAAACACAAAACTTAAAGATTAACCCGAGTGCAAGGTTTCAAATTGATTCATTCACTCAGCATTTGGGTAAGACATGATAACCAAGATTGTAATCTCCCATAACATCAGCGCATGAAAGAAATTAATATAACAAAAAATACAAACTTGCAGCACAAGGATGATACAAATAAGACAACATTCTACTATGTCAGTATCACTGGCCTCTCAAAAAATGAATCCAGGAAAATGACAAAAGATAAGCTTGCAAACAACAGTGTATGAAAAGGAGCACACAAATTATTTGCATTGAATCAACTAATAATAAATGAAGCAATCAGTACACCATTTCCTTAACTGGCCAATAATTGACCTCCATTAACTTGAACAGGTGATAAAAATACATTATTGTATTGATAGTATCAGAAAGAATTCTCTTACATCTAAGAAACAAGCTTTCATCTGTTGCAAGCAACTTTCCAACACTTGAGATTTACTCTTTGAACCCATGCTAACTTCCTTCATGTCGCACTCCATCATAGATCTAAGGTATGGTTTCCAAAGCTCATATCTGAAAAAGGATGGCATTTATAAAGAGTGAAATCTAAGCAAAGATCAAGCATTCAACCAACAGAAATATAAATTCATGTGCATAAATTACCAAAAGATGCAGACAAAGAAGTGCCATCCTGCAGTAATGGAAATTTAAATACCAAAAAAATATATAGTGTTTCTTTCAGCACTTCAATCCCTTGAAGGAGTGGATTCTAATTGCGTAGACCTACATTAGCTTAAGAACATAGTAAAAATTCCTGTAAACTATCAAATGAAAATGCATAGATTTTTCCATTCTGTCGTACAAAGAATAGAGATTCAAGTTTCCAGTCACCAATGAAAGCTCAACAACATCTTTATTTTCTAATCTGATGGATTTTCAGTGCTGACAAATACCTTATTGTTTTAACACTTTGAACATTGTGAAAGGTGTTAAGGTCAAGAGTAGCCAAGTCATTTGGATGGAGTTTAGGGCAAATGGCTCTTTGAGATTATTGCACATAAATTATAGGTTCCACTTCATCCAGCATACTTTCATGCCATCACATCTTTGTTTTCTCCAAAAGTACCCAAGTTCAATTCTCCTAATTGCATTAAATTCAAGGCGGATTCAACCAACAGTTGACCTCTATACCAATTCCACATTTTGGCCATGTATCAAGCCTAGGGTCAAGTTGGTTCATCCGATCTACAATCTTAAGAGGGGTCCAAATAGATGCTCCAGAATTTGCCACGGAACAACAATTCATCCTATGCACCAAAATCAATTCCGTGTTGCAAAGAGGTCACAAGAAGCCCCCAAAATAAATCTACCAACCTGTGTTATATATACATATTGGTGGTAAGTTGCAGTAAGTAGGGTGAAACATGACAAATTTAGTCCCAAGCTATGATATATAGTATAAGAAGGTAAAGAGCCAGTTTTCTCCTTAATTAAAAGGCCCACCTGCAAACCTCACCAGTCCAACTCATCCAAAATATAATTACCACCCCCAACATACACACACCTCCTCATGTCATTTACTCACGCATTACTAAAAGTAGCTCGCTCCCACTTACCCGTCTTTAAAAATGCGGGGCTGAATTCTCATGTAAAGAAAGGGTCCCAAGTGCCTCTTTAATAATAAGCACTATCTTCCCTTGAAAAGTTGTTCGCACTACAATCCATCGATGCCTTGGTGCCATTGACCGCTAACTTCTAGCATAAGAGAAGGCCGAAGCACGCACTATACTGTCGTAAAACTAAAGGTTGTAGAGCTACCCATGAGCATCATTCTTAGAGTGAAGTGCAGGTTCTCATGCCGAGGTGTCACATGCACTACCCATGCATATCTTTCTTGTAGTGGAAAAAATAAGAGACAAATAAACTCATCACCACACTCAACATGGTGTATGCTTTCTTAGCATTGTCAGGATTAGCTTAATTCTCTCCCCATTAACACCTCATGAGGGTAAAGTGCACGCTGTCAAAATTTTCAACAAATTTAGGAATTGTGTTAGGTCGGTTCATCCTAAACCGGCCTAGCCGGCCTAAAGGTCGGCTCAAGTCTACAGGAGGCGGACATGTGCCGCCTCCTTTAGCTCTTGCCGCCCACACTAGGGGGATCCACTAGGAGCAATTTGATGAGAGAGAGTTGGGCGGCTAGGGTGAGAGGGAAATTTTGAATTAGGGATGTTTGAATTAGGAAATCAATGTATTAATAGTATGGCTTGTTTAGGGTTAGGGTTATGCATGCTTTGAGTGGTTCTCTTGGAGTTTTTCTTTAGCGTCTTGGGCTCTAGATTCATCGTCTAGAGAGATGGAGAGATCGATCCTCCTCTCGAATTGAGGATCAATTGTATATTGCTTTGGGTTTGCTTTTGCTTTGTTTCGTTATTACAATATATCATTTTGGATTGATTTCATCAAGATTTTTGCATCATTTCCGCTATTTTTATTAATTATTGCTAGGGTTGCTTGCGAACTCAAGTATTTCCTATCAAATTGGTATCAGAGCGTTACCGTGGGACCATCGGTAGCTGAAATCTAGAAATTGTAGCAAAGAAATTTCATCCACAAGAAGATTTGAAAGTTCATGTTTATTCGCCTCCGTAAAAGCTTAGTGATCTATGGAGTTGAGTGAGGGACCCTTGCATAGTGACTAATCTTATTGTTAGCGTAGGGATTTTTTTTTAAAACCATCCATGTATACAACGTTAGATTAATTGACTATTTTATAATCTTAACTCCTATGCATGTGATTTGGCCTAAGCTTATTTTATCACCTTATTGTTTTATCTTATCGTTAAATCAATATAATTTTTCTTATAATTGTTCTTTAAATTTTAAGCGTGCAAGTTTCTTAATCAAATCATTTGTTGCACTTATGTTCTACATCACTAGGTCTTTCAATTGGTCTTATAAGTAAAAGGACGTTTTAAAAATACATATAATATCTAAGAATTTGGTCAACGAACAACCAATTTGAAGTGCATAATCAATCTTTGGCGCCCAACTATTAGGTTTTTAAAATATGAACAAATGTGAAGCATGCCCTCAATCTTAGGGGCTAGATGTAATTTACTCTTTTGAAAATGATCTAACAAAAATGGCATCAAGCCCAAACCTTTTTCATTCATAGCCCTTTCAAATCAACTCTAGCTTCATAATTTATGAAAATTTAACTTTCTAGAAGCTAAATTAAAATATGCCAAAAATTTTGATTTATACAAATGTTGCATCAATTATCCTTTTAATGAATATAAATGAAAATAAAGTCAAATGACAAAAGTAATACAAAATCAAGCTAAACCTGACAAAAATATAATGATATTATGAAAAGTGTGCCACATACAAAATTGTTGATGCCTTTAACATTTAAATGTTAATATAATTGTTAACTCACCCCATGTCATCGTATCCCATCACCAATGCCTCTCCCTACAATTAACATATTCGATGTTTAGTAACATATGAGTTACAGATGTAAAGATCACGCAACTACAAATTTAAGAAGATTGAACAGGTTTACTAGTTTAATAGACAAAATAAACTATCTAAACAAATAAAAGTTTTCAAACAAAAGAAATCTTGTTTAGGGCATTCACACCCATGCTATCTCTTTGAAAGATGGAAAGTAATAACACCAAATTTAGTATTTATTTTCTAACCAAAAGAAGAATAAAGATAAACAAAAAACTGCAAAATTGGCATGCACTTAAAATTTCATCATACCATAGTTGAAGAATCCCCTCCTATTTCCTAGAGTAAACAGATTTGGTAAATTGGTAATAGATTTTTCATCTCAAATGAATACTCCATCGCAATCATTTTCAGATGTAACCTTTTAAAATGGAAAGTGCAATATGATCTAGATATTCTGTTATTGCAGCAATTTTAAAAAGATCGTAGTCAACAACATAGAATATAAAAAAGTATGAAGTCCTAACAAGTACTGACATCTACAATGATTTGTTAAACTCTAGTCATATTATACATTGTCAATGAAGCTGATATTGAGCATCTAGAGGATGAATAGGAGATTAAGAAAATAAACAAGTACACAGTTTTCTAGGTGGTTTGGTGGCTGTCCTACACACACTAAAGATTGAAGAGAAGGTTCCATTAATTGAATAGGAAGGAGATTATAAATATCTTCGCAACTAGGTTCTCACCCTCTCAATTTATAATCCAATAGAGTTTTAATGGAGCTTAATTTTTTTTTTTTTTACCTGTTTCGGATGGGTGAAGGCATCTAAAGATGGGATATGGATGCAAGATTGAGAAAATTGAAGATGCCAATGTTTGAAGGGAAAGATGCTCAAGGTTTGGTGTATCGGGTAGAGCATTACTTTGCGATTAATGGCCCGACGGAAGGGGAAAAACTCATAGTGGAAGGGCTATGTTTGGAGGCAAAAGCCCTAGCTTGGTTTCAGTTGAGGGAGGCTCGATATTCAATCTATTTAGGGAGGGGGGGAATTTAAGGAGTGTTTGTTGAAGTGTTTCCGAGACATTAAGGAAGGAGATTTCCACAAACAGTTCTATGACCTAACTCAAGAGAGGACAGTCATGGAGTATCAGGAGAAGTTTCAACTGTTGTCAGGAAGACTGAAAGGAATTTCTGAAGAAGGGTTGGAAGGGAATTGCATGAAAGGGCTTAGAGAAGACATACGAGCACAACTCAGGGTGCTAAGACCTAGAAGGCTGAGAGAGACAATAGTGCTTGCTCAAAGGGTGGAGGAAAAATATCAGAGGAAGAAGGCCAGCAGTAGCACATCATGGGAGGGGCTTACAGGGGTACCTCTACGAACCTGACACCAAGAACCCAGACCATGTCGTTTCAGAGGGAAGGACCAAAGGAGAAAGGTACTGGAGTTCGGCATATCACCTTGGAGACATCTTCAAGCGCCTAACAGAAAGGTAGGTGTCAAAAGGGTTATGTTTTAGATATGATGAGAGTTATACACCGAGCCATGGGTGTAAAGACCTAACTCTTCTAGTTCTCACCCTCTGTGATGATGGGGAGGTTGAGGAGGGAGGAGGGAGGAGGGAGGAGGGAGGAGGGAGGTGGGAGTGAGGCATCGGTGGAGGTGGAAAAGCTACATTTAGACATGGCAGAGGACTACTTGAACTCAGTGGTGAGATTCACTCTGAATCACATCATGAAAGTGAGAGGAGAAATAGCAGACAGAGAGGTAGTAGTGTTGATAGACAGTGGAGCTACCCACAACTTCATATCCAACCAAGTAGTAGAGTAATTGAGGGTGAAACTAGAGGACATAGAGTGCTATGATAATGAGCACTGTGAAGACGATGAGAGGCAAAGGAATGTGTAGGGGATGGTTCTGACCATACATGGATTCAAGGTGAGGGAGGACTTTCTCTCATTGGAGCTAGGGAGCACTAATGTCAGGAATAAAATGGCTGTAGAAGTTGGAAAGATCGATTGATTGGCAAACGCTAACGATGGAGTTCAAGATTGAAGGGAGTAAAGTGATCATTAGAGGGGATCATAGCCTGTCCAAAACTCTGTTTTCACTCAAAATCATGGTCAAGAAAATACAAGGAGCAAGGCAGGGCTACATTGTGGAGCTGCAAAACCTGGAGGACGTTCGAGATTTAGGGTTGGCCAGAGACAAGGTGTTCCTCAGTCATTTTCTATCTTTCCATCTTAAGGACAATGCGCTTTTTTTTTTTTTTTTTTTTTTTTGAGTGGGGAGTATTGATACGGCAAGAGCGAGAGCCGCAGGATAGGGGGCTGATTTGAAGGGTATTAATTAGGAAATATTTCCTAATTGAAGATGGCATATTTGGGGGCTGATTTGTAGAAGATTAATTAAAAAATGTTTCATAATTGAAGAGGGCACATTTGGGGGGTAATTTGAGAGGAAAATATTTAAGGAAATATGTCAGATTTGGGAGGGAAATGGTGGAGGGCTATTTCGGTATTTGTTATTTATTATTTGCTTTAAGTATGTGAATTTCTAGGGTTAGGGGAATGTGTTGTTTGCATAATTTAGATTGTTCTTAGCGTGTTTGGGACTCTAGTGTTATGCCGTTATCATCAATTAAAAACTTTCTCTTGTATGATTCCACCAAGATCTTCCTTGTTTACTGTTTTGGGCTCGCTGAAATTCAATTTCAGCCAAGGTTTTCTTCTATTTCAAGAAGTATTTCCTATCATAAGCCCTTCCTAAATTGTCACACATCAATCTTAACATTCTCATTTTGAGATAACTCAATTTTGTAGTGAAATTTTGTTATGAGAATCAAATTCATATAGCAAAATTAATCTAATTATAGTTCTAAAAAACCTACAAGTCTTCATGAAATTCTCTTATTCAATGATACTCCAATCAAACTTCCCCAATTTAATAATTTAATTTAACTTTAGAAATTATCGTCTAACTTATATCTCCATTCTTTGTATAAAAGATTTAGACGCGTCAACCTATAATAATAAAATATCACATGATAATTAATCATTACTGAACACTATCAGTTTTACATCCATCACAAATTATGTCATGTACATTTATCTTTGTTGTTGTAAGTTGAAAGGTAAGTAATATAAATATGACAAGGATGATAGTGGAAAGAGAGACTAAAAATAATTTTTTTATGGAAAAAGTTAAGTGATAGGTTGATATGGTATTTATTAAAGCCATTTTATTGCTTATTACTGAATCAACTGATGAGAAGATAATTCTTAGTGAGTTTATTATCAATAAGAACATTATAAATGTGATTTATGCTTATGTTCCTTAAAGAAATGAATGAATTATTAAGCATGCATATAGAAAACAATATATTTATTGGCAATGACTTAATGGACTTGTATGTTTTAATAAGATAGGATATATGAAGAATCATGGTGGGTATAAAATTTGAAATGATATAATGGGAAAAGCAATCTTGCTTTAAAATTAGACAATCATATAGTAACAAATCCATACTTTAAGAAATGATATGAGCATCTAGTTATATCAAATGAATAGCAGCCAAAACAAAAATAGACATTTTTAAGAAAAGATTTTTCTTTTTGTTACCATGATACAACGAGAAGGTTTAACCACACAATAAAAAGAACAAGTTAAATTTGAAAGCAATCAAAAGAAATTATGTATAATAATATCGTGTAACTTCAAACATGATAAGTTATTGATCTTTTGAGATAAGTTGTTTGAAGAGGCTAATTGGTATTTAATGTTGAATTGAAATTGATGTGAGATAAAATAACAAATTATGTTTAGAACACTTCTAAAAGTTTTAGGATAATCTAGAAATTTATTGTAAACAATTTCAGAGATCTAACCCTGGCATGAGAAGATTACTACTAAACAAAACTACGTTTTTAAAGAGCCACAAAAAATGAATTCAAACATGTTTGAAATGAATTTATGACAAAAGCTTTGTAGATAGGGTGTTAAACTAATCAAAAGATATAAATTTTGATGATAATAAAATGGAACAAGGACAAATGAGAAAAGTAGACATAAAATCAAGGTTGTGAAAACCAGACCGGACAACGAACCGGAAGAATGAGAGGTTCACGGATCGACCAGTTCAACCAATTTGATTGGGGAAAAACCGGATGACGTAATAAAAAATAATAGTATTAAAAGTAATAAATTTAACATAACAATATGACAATCTAACCTTACGTTTTAACATAAAGTCATCCTATCATATATATAAAATATTCAAACTAAGAATGAGTTGAAGGTTTAAAATCATACTTTACAAATAATATAATTCATATTTAATATAAAATTAGTTTACATATATATTTTTAAATTTAATGTAAATAATTTCTAATTTATGCTATATATTTGGATATAATTTATATCTATAGAAAGTATACAAAATTTACATTATAAAATTACATCTATAAATACATGTTATATTATTTATCATTAAAAAATAGATAAAAATAAAAATAAATCAATTTTTATATTATATAACTAAATAAAATGAAAAAAATATTAAACAAATATTAAATATTATTTGCATTATTAAATTTTAATTAAAAAATATATGTAGAAATATGTAGTGTATGTATAGTGAACTTGAGAACTTCACCTTGGTCTTTTAGTCCTACATCACTTAGACACTATATTTTAGCATTGCTTTTGTCTATATAAGCTCTTTAATTCACATGGAAAAAGAAGTCACATAATAAGTTGGGTCATGTGATAAAGCATAGTTGATAAAACATTGTTGATACTTGTTTAACTAACAACAACAAGTCTTTATCCCATTATGTTGAGTCGGCTACATGGATTATTTTTCTCCATTGTGTCATGTTAAAGGTCAAATTCTCATCTAAATCTAGTAAAGAAAGGTTATGTCTAATATTTTCTAACCAAACCTTTTAGGCCTACATCTACCTTTTTTAATATAAGTAAAATATAATACATCTACATTCCTAATAGAGTCATCAGAAGGCCGTCGTTTTATGCAACTGAACCATCTAAGGTGACTTTCTCTAATCTTATCTTCCACTGGAGATACACTAACATTTTCACATATATGCTCATTTCGTATCCTATCTTTAAGAGTAAAGCCACTCATCCACCTGAGCACCCTCATCTCTGTAACACTTAATTTAATATTATGCTTCTCTTTTAATGGCCAACATTCTGCACCATAAAACATTACAGGTCTCACTACCATCTTATAGAATTTTCCCTTAAGTTTGAGAGGGACTTTCTATCACATAACAATCCCGGTTCATTCCTCCGCTTCAACCATCCAACTTGAATTCTACTAATAATATCCCCATCTATATCATCATCACTCTAAACAATAGATCCAAGATATCTATAACATATGCTCTTATTAATGACTTGATCGTCCAAAGTCACAATCTATCCACTAGATATATTATTAATAAAATTACACTCCATATATTCAGTTTTAGATCTACTTAATCTATATTTGCATTGCCTTCATAATAGATTGTTTTATTTGACACCAAAGTTATTAATAATAACCATAACTTGCATTGAACTGCAAAAAAAAGATAGGAAAAAATCTCTCGGGACTCCGTAAAATCCAAAAAATGTCAAGTCGTAGCGTCATGACGCGTTGCGATGCACCTTGACAAAAATAGGCAAATTTTTGAAGTTATCATAATTCGAATAAATAATTTGTATAACATTTTGCATTTAATTTCGATCGATTTGGTATAAATGACTTAGGGTTAATTTTGCATGGATTAGAAATTAAAAATCATCAAAGATTATTTAAGGGCAAATGACTAGATAGGACATCCCTTTTCTAAATAACTCTTATGCATGTAAGGGCACATGCATCATTTGGTTTTCCCCATTTCCCTCATCGCCCTAAAGGCCTAAAAAGGGACCGAAATGTACCTTCATTTGTTCGTTCGGCCAAACGTGAGAGAGGGAGAGGGCGGCAAGCAAAGCTTCGGGTGAGCAGCGACCGACGATTTTTGGTGATGGTTTTTGGAGGAAAGTGAAAGGAAAAGCTTAAGGAAGAAGAAGGTAAGTTTCTAAAACAAAAATCTCTTTGTTTTGCTTAGATTTTCTTAGGTTGAAAAATCTAAGGTTTTCCCATTTTTAAAGATTATAAGATTTTTTTAAAAGAGGAATGATTAGGGAAGCTTAATAATAATTTCTAAACATTTATTTTAGTTTTATTCCAAAATTTTGAGATTTTCAAAATTAGAGCTTTTTTCGAAACTTAATTCCTTTGAAAGTACTTTCACAAATATTGTTCCTAATAACCCTAGGAATGTTTTGAAGGACAAAAATTAGGATTTTTTAAAATTTTGCATTTTTCCTAATTTTTACTTAAAAGAAGTCCGAAAATATTCATGCCCTAAATATTCATTAGGTAAATAGGAAGTTTTAGCATGATTAGGTGATGAAAATAAGGAAATTAAGATTCCAAATTTAGGGTTTTATGGCAAAACCGAAAATTCATGTCACTTTAACTTTAGTTAGGTAATTAGAAAGAGCTAAAAAAGGGAAATCATGGATTTGGACCAAACTTTGAACTTTACAAATTTATGATTAATTTAAATCCGAAACTAATGACATTAAGATGCTCATTTAATGAAAATTAATTAAGATTAATGTTAGATAATCAAAGTTACATTCTTTTAGGTTTTGGAAATGGTAGAGGAAAGGCGCCGAAAGAATAAATGGCAATTTGCACACGTCCGAGAGTTTGCTTGCTACTTTAGGTAGGTATATGTAATTCTTTAACTTTCAGAATATGTTTCCTCTCTAAATGTTTATTTAAAAGTATCATATAGTCAATAACATGTTCCTCCATATATTCAATAGCATGTTCCTCCATATACTCAATGGTGTTCATTCTTTATTATGCAATGCTCCTCCTTTATTATGCAATGTTCCTTCTTTAATATGCAATGTACCTTGGCAACTTTTGATGTATATTTTAGAATGCACCTATATCTTTTTTAAAATGCCTTCAAATAGAAATGCATAACTACATTAAATAGGAGCATATGTTTGAATGAAATGTTAGCATCCCTCCTATGATAAATATTGTATGATTGCATGTGAATGTTGGCATGGAGATTTAATGAATTTCATCATCAATAGGGCAAATACTTTTCTTTGCTTCAATAAAAAGGTAGATTTGTGTTCATTTCCATGGGATAAATGTGAACCCCGTGAAAATGAGAAAAACCCTGGTTGGCAGATAAAAGTAGCACAATAAGGACTCGTAACAATGCTTGAGGTGAACTTAATTAATCATCCAAATGCTCAGGAGTTCTGTGAAAAACTCATCAAATTACTAATTTTCTAAATGTCCCACTTTGTCACCTGAATGACTTAAGCAGATCTATCAAAACTAGCACTTGCAGGGGAGTCGCTCATAAATCTCAAGATAATAACCCAAAGAGAGAGTCAAATACTGTTTAGTGAAATTTGACATAATGTGTTATTTGCGTGGTAACTGTACTAGTCTATAAGCTGGTTGTCAACATGTTAGACTTAAGAGTACAGGACGATGCCACTCAAAACATCTAAATATTTGAAAATCTCAAATAACAGGTGGAAAAAACAGTAAGCGGAGATAAAAATTCTAAAAATGAAAGATTCTCTATTAAGAAAATCAAAATGGAATATTGACATTCACGAGTTTTGTTGGAGAAGCTACTCAAATCATTTAAATTTTGGAGAATAGCAAGTCAATAAAAGCAGCAAGCATGGATAAAAACTATCTAAAAATATCTAGATATGAAAGATCTTCTATTTGAGACTATCAAAGTGGAGATGCCAGAATTTACAAGTTTTGTAGGAGAAAAACGTGTATTTGCATCTTTAGTTGCATAATGCCGATCAAGCAACTTCTTGATGTGGTCATGCATGGTAGCATCCGTACCAATGCCAGCCTATAAACAGATCAAAAAATGGAAAATATGAGGAGGTTTTCTAAGAAGCCAACTATGAAATTCATCATTATCACAAAATCAAATCTAAATGGTACTTCACAATTAAGAAATCCTCAGTTTGTCAGATACGATTATCAGTAGGATCAGACACAAATTTTGAGTCAAATATCCAATAATAACACATAAACAGGAGCTTCAATCACCTTATCCATACAACTAAGCAAATCTGACTCGCTTAAAAGAGGGGGCGGCCTTGTGACCCCTGAATCAAGAGTTAAAATTGTAGGAATAAACTGCAAAAAAACCACAATACAAGAATTCAACCTTAAAAAAGCGTCCAATTAACATAAACAAGAAAGCTAGGGGCACCAATATACTAATTTAATCGTAAGCATCCATGAGCAATTAGTAGTACATTCTGAAAATAGTAATATCTGCTTCTCCAGCTTCGTAATACAAAGACATGGAACTAATGAATCAAAATGATAGAATCTATGCCAACGTAAAATAAAAACTTTTAAGAACATTGAAGAATAAACCTGCAATAAACCAGTAGAGAAATTGATCACCACGAGAATGAATTTATAAATTCCACAGACAACTAAAACATTTTTTCTTTTAAACTGTTTTTGCTGAACAAATGTTTGCTGCAATCAACAAAGATTCTGCAAAAGTTTTTTGGAACACAGGAACGTGATTAAGAGGTCTAAATAGAAAATCAAAGCAGCCATCTCTTCCAACTGAAACTTCAGCTATGCAGGTTGTCTCGTGGCCATCATGTGAACGTCAATTATTTCCCACACTCTCCCTCCTAAGGGATCTGAAAGTAAATACTTGTTCGAAGCACAAAATTGAGCATTGAATAAATATTATGTCTTGGTATTGTATTTTCAAAGTTTTAAGCATAATTTGAAGCAACCAAGCCTATGATGTTTGTATCTACGAGTTAGAAATGTGTACTCTTAAGGAATAACAATATTGGAGTTGACTCTAATCCAACACAAAAAATTCAGGTTCAGATCAACCCGTGTAAGAATCGGGGCCACTTCAAATCAACTTAAGTGATTCAAAAAATAGTATCTGGTCGAGGTTAACCCAAAAATAATGATTTTATTATTTGATTCTTTATTTCATGAAAAAAGTAATATTATTTATAATTTTTTGTTATGTTTTTTTAAGTTGTGATATCCAAATTGAGTAATCATGCTCATCTCAAACAAGCTGACATTAAACCATCACGACTTTTGTGTGTCGTATCGTGTCGGTTTAGGTTTGATCAAGTAGGGATCACTCGAGTCAAGTTCTTGTTCATACTTTTGACTTATTTAATAAATGAGTAGGGTTCGTGCTTGACATATATTCATATCATGTAATTTTCAATTTAAACAAAAACCCGACCCGTGAATCCAAATTTAACATCCTTAGTGTTCTCTTGTGTTTTAATTACCTTAATACCTTTAGTTTACTTGTGCTAGTGTTGTAATTTGACAAGTTTAGTCCTAGTACAAACCAACATTTTGAAAATCGGACCGACCAGTTAAACTGATTCGACAGTGAACCGATCAAGTTGCTAGTCTGGTCAAGTTCGAAAATAGACTTTGCATTGAACTAGCTCGAAACATTTTGAGCGACCGATTCCACCGAAAAATCATCGAACTTGGTTCAAACTGAAGGCTTTTAAAAACCATTGATTTAAAGCTTATTTTGTACATAACGAGCCACTCGTTTAGACTCAAGCCAATCTAATTGAACTTAAAATATTAAATTTAATTTAATCAAAATTCTAATAGCATACATAAGTATTATTAAATCTTTTTACAACAACAATAGCAACATTAAGCCTTTTATCCCACTTCGTGGGATCGGCTATATAAATCTTTTTTCTCCATTATATCCTGTTATGAGTCAAATCCCATTTAAATCTAATAAAAAAATATCATTTATAATATTTTCTAACCATGTCTTTTTAGGTCTACCTCTACATCTCTTAACATAGTCCAAATCTAATATATACACTCTCCTAAATGGGTCATTAGAAGGCCGATGTTTTATGCGGCCAAACCATCTAAGGCGACTCTAATCTCATCTGCCACTAGAGCTACTCCAACCTTTTCATGTATATGATCGTTTTATATTCTATCTCTAAGAGTAAAGCCACTCATCCAACTGAGCATCCTCATTTCTGCAACACTTAACTTAATTGTATGCCTCTCTTTTAATGGCCAACATTCTACTCCATAAAGCATCGCAGGTCTCACCAACATCTGATAGAATTTTCCCTTAAGTTTGAGGGGTATTTTTTAATCACGCAACAGGCTTGATGCATTCCTCCACTTCAACCATCCAACTTGAATTCTACTAATAATATCCTCATCTATTTCACCATCAGTCTAGAAAATAGACCTGAGATATATAAAACGTGTACTCTTATTACTTAATTGACCAAAGTCACAATCCCCCCATTTATTACATCTAAAATTACACTCCATTACTCGATTTTAGATCTACTCAAATGAAAACCTTTAGACTCTAAGGTTGATCTCCATAATTTAAGTTTCCTTCAACTACCTATCTAGCCTCATCAACAAGAAGAATATCATCAACAAAAAGCATACTACAGGGTACATCCTCCTGCAAATGTATAGTAAGAACATCCACGACTAAAGCAAAAAGTTATGGGCTTAAAGCTGATCCTTCATGTAAACCAACTGAAATTGGAAAATACTTGATCCAACCACAAGTAACAGCTTTCATATACAATTTTTTTAAAATTCATTCAAAAGCATATGTAGGCAAATTCAATAATGATGATTGTCATCTCATGCAACTTGGCTTGTTAGCTGTGGCTAGCGTTTTCAATATATAAAGACAACTACTTTAAACTACTCTATGATGTGGGGCTAAAAAAGATATGTGAATGCTAGATGGGGAGTCATGCTGTGGCATTAGACTCTGCTGCAAATTTAGACTACAAATTTGATCTCTAAAATGAATATCATAAAATTAGAACATAAAGTTTTTTTATATTATAAAATTCATATATTATATCAAAATATTATTCTTATTATAAGCTATATTTATAGCTATACATAATATCATAAATTTATTATTATTATTATTATTATTCATGTTAACAATTAATCAAGCTTCTTATCGTGCTTTTTGTCAAGCCTTAATCGAGCTTGCTCAAAAGCCTTAATTAAGTAGTATGAATTAACCTTTAAAATTTTAAATTATTACATAATTTATATTATAATTAAACTATTTTAATATTTATTATGTCATATGGCTTAAGCTCATTTGAACCATTTAATAATAAAGCTTTGCATCTTCAGGTTCCATGCCTGAACCGAATTTCACACCTTGGCACTTACTTTTCCTCTACTTCACTATCTTGCAAGAATATATTAAGTAGTATTCCTACTACTTTCTTGACTTCAATAGTCATATAGCTTTTGATTATGATAATCTTGTCATTCACAGATATGCATTGTGTTCCACATGCCTTTGATTCAGTTGCTCCTTATCTCCGTATATGACACTTTTCTATTATAGCCAGTGTTATAGGTGGTATATTTCTGATGCATGCAAATTTCAGGTTTTTTTACTATTATTTTAATATGAATACTATTTTTTGTTTTATTATGCTACCATATGATGGAAGGCAACCAATGATCATGAGTAGGTAGTGCTTTGGACATGTAATACTTTGGGTGTACTAGCTTCTTTGGTGCCTTAGCTCTTGGGCTGACTTGGCTTTCTCGGTTAGGCTTGGTTGTCTCGTTTTTAGCTTCCCCTTTGGTGAGCGGTTGTTTTCTTCTTCTAAAATCAGCTCATTATTGCTTGTAGTTCAGCTCTTTTTAAATGGGAGTGGTCCTGGTTCTTTCCCCCTCTCTGTTGGCCTTTCGATTTCTCCGCCTGACTCTTGTTCCCATGGCTGTCTATTTTTGTCCCCTACGTGGTCCCTTCGGGTGTTGTTCCAAGCGTTGCCTGTTGGTCTTTTTAATCCTCTTCTTTGGTTGGTTCGGCTGGAGGTGATTGAGGATGTTTGGCTACCTCTTTTCACTTACATATATGTGATGTTTTGAGGCATTTAGAGGTTGTTGTTTGCTGAGCAAAGTTCTCTAAAACATGAGGGTTTCTTCTTGGGAAAGATTGCGAGCTTGTTCCATTTTTCTTCTCTTCTCTTCGATTTCGTCTTAGGCTTCCCTACTTCTTCTATCCAATAGTTTCCACTCCACTTGTATCTTTCTTCTCAAGCTATTGGAGGTGCTGGTTGGCCGGTTTGATAGCATCTGTCGGAGGAGTTTTGTGGTGGACGTTGGCCCAAGTAGCTGTGATGGACCCTTAGTTTACATGTCCTAAAGCACTTCTTTTATTTTACCTACTATTTCGTTGCATGTGAGGTGACCGCTAGTCGGTTGTTATGAGGGTAGCTTGTTTTACTTTTAATTTAGTTTTCGTTTTGCCTAACTTTCATTTGTTTGGAGGTTTGTTTGATGTTGGCTTTCTAAATTTTGAATCGAGAAAAGTTCTACTAGCCCATGTGTTCTCGCTTTTGGTTTTTCTATCTAGTTGTATGCATCAATTTCCATGGATGCAAAAATATATCTAGGATTGACACATTATTTCTATGCAGTATGAAAAACTAAGAATCCGATTGGGAGGGCTGAGCCTTTTTTCTAAAGGTGGTTGTAAAGTTATTCTGGGAAAAGTAACATTTTGTAAAGCTTCGTTGATTATTATAAATATATTCAATTTAAAAAGAGTCAAACAGCAACTTTATTACAACTATCACACATTAATAGATTTAATTGTTAAAAAATGCTTCCTACCACAGAAATTTCTAGCAAAAAAGCAACAAGAAGTCAATAAACAAACAAAAATGTTGTTGTGATCTTAAAAGCAAAGTAATGAAAAAGCTACCCCCATACAGACCTTAGGAGTTGCTATTTTTGTAAAACGACATTGGAAAATTATTGTTTTGATTAAATATGAGAATACTGACATGAAATTTGCAGTTTTAGGTCAGATCTTAGAGGCATTGAAGTGGTTGATTTTAGCTCCTTTTTTTGGATATAAATACCCCTATAGCATGTAAAACTCATGATGTAAACTAAATCAAACAATTTACCTTCCTCAATTTCTCTCCCCAATAGGTTGCCTCTGCCGAATGAAGATGATAGTCGTAAACCTAAATTTCACATAAGCCCTTCGCCCAATTGTGACATTTGGAGAGGTCCAACCAAGGTTAAAAGGCAAACCACATTGAGTTGAACTTAACACAAAGACCAATCCATAGTCAACATATCAACAATAGGACACATCACAAAATAAATACCATGTTTTAGATTCAGTTGAAATTGATACAAGTAGAATAAATCCAAGAAGCTCCGTGAACCAAAAAAGTCATATGGGCATAATAAGTTCAAGTATTGACAACCTAACCCGAAATAGTATACATGAGCCAATACTCCATCAATCCGGAATGACAAACCCAACCGAGAAGGACCATCACATGATTGGCACCTTAATGCAAAATAAAAGCATGTATGAGAGTCAGAATATCCCATCCATGCCAACATTGCACCATGGCATTGCAACGCCATATGGCATCCCTTAAGTTTGCTATATCAACAAGAAAAAATAAAATCCTAAACAATTCTAGCAAAATACTTAAAATTACTAATGAGCCCCTGTAACAATCATTGATTTTTAGTTTTTTATAATTTAAGGTATTTAAAATACTTAAAATTTTAAAGGAAATTCTTCAAAAAAAAATTATAATAGCAATACTAAAAAAATAAAAAAAAAAATTCAATAGGACCACACCAAGTTCTTTGACCTCTAAATAATATGATTGATCCAGTGACTACTTTTTACGCTAACCTTAAAAAACAAGTCAAGGCACCTACAAAATTAAAGTACACTGCAAAGCTTGCTAATTCAACAACAATCTTACGAGCTGCTATTGGGAAGTCTAGAAAATTAATGTTGCCCATTTGAACCTGAACTGGTCGGTCCAAGCGCTCACGAGAACCAATCGCACGCAGTAGCAACATGTGAGCCGCCCCTTCCCTTTGCTCAGGATCGCGACAAAGACGCACGAAGCAACCATTCCTTTCACGTGCATGTTTCTCTCTCTCCAATCATGTGAATCACGCAATTCTCCCTCCTCCCCTCGTGATTTTCCTGCTCCTGACCTTCTCGCCATTTAAATCAAATAGGAGGCTAGGGCATCATTCAATCTTCAATCCTTCTATCTGCAGCCACCAAATCTTTACCTTATCATTTCTCTTTGTTTCCTTCTCACAAACAGCAGCCACCAAATTCATCTTTCCCCTCTTTTCTCTCTTCTTCATGGTGTTTTCCCCAAATCAACGTCATTGTTAGAAAAGAGCTCCCATCTTACTTCCTTATTTCTCTTGGATCTAGTTTGAGTATTCCTCCTCTATCATACTGACTAACCTGACCCTTTCACTAAAATAGGCAGGCGAGCAATTAAACCGCAGGCGAGCAGATAGCGAGCCAGCGAGCAGGCCGAGCGCAGGTTGGCACAGCCGGTAGATTCGATCGCAATAGCAAGAGAAGATGAGTTCATAAACAAAAAGCAATGACTCGTGGGAAATAACTACGATCTGTTCACTCCATTAGAATTAAAAGAGCGAATGAAAGAAACAGTCGAGAGGAAGAAGAGTGAGAAAAAAAGCAAACGAAAGAAATAGAGAGAGAGTTTTGGGTTGCATTAATGACGATGGGGGAAATCGAGAGAAAGAGAGGAGTTGAGCGAAGTAGAGGACGAGGTCGGGAGCAAGCTTAAGTGAAAGAGGCAAGCACGTGCAAGGGCGAGGACGTATTAAGAAAATGTAAGTGTTTAAAGATTTTTTTATATTTAGTTAAATTAAATAATAATGATTAGATTTTAGATTAAAACTCGATAATGACTAATATGTAATTAAATTATTAAATTAACATTATCTAAAAAATTTATTATAGATAAATTTTATAAATAGAAATTTTGAAATGCTATTGAATTTAATTTAAAATTCATGATCATATATTTTGATATTAAATTTAAATTAAAGATAATAAGATTTCAAAGCTAATTATTGAAATAATTAATGGTTTAAGAGCAAAATTCATCTTAAAAATTTAATATATGAAATAATTTGAATATTTATTAAAAATAATTATTATTATTATTATAATAAAATAGTACATCGTTGTTAGATTGGTAAAAATTTATGGGAGTAAAATTTAATACTAAAATTAAAGAATATTTGGGTTGGAGATAAATTATAAAGTATAATGTAATCATATAGGTGTTAAGATGGCGTCGACAAAGTGATGGCAAAGGTGAATTTTCAAGGCATCTAATTAAGGTGAGTATCCATATCTTTTAATTACAGTAATGATTTTATTCTCTCTTAAATTAAATGCATCGAAAAATAGTGATACCTACTAATTAAGTTTTTATTGCAAGCTAGACTATGATTTGTCTTTCTCATATCCAATGATTAGTCATATTGAATCAAATGAAAATAAATATGTTATGATTTGCATTTTTCATATAAAATAAATGAATGTTATATAAATGAAATGGTTAAGATAATATGTTTGCGTGTGCATGTAGACTAATGGAGCACATCCCTCATAATATTGACTGGGACGCAATATACATGTGCATGTAAATGGAAAAGGTTATGAAAAAGAAAAAGGAGATAAAAAATGAGTACCTTTATTGGTATTATTTTAGACGGTGGCTCCTATGACGGTTGTATTATTTACGATAAAGGATAAAAAATATGATATATGTATAATATTGATGGTCATGTTTGAAATGAATTTAAATGAAATTACTTTATGTTTGGAAATAAGCATGTATATTATTTCAAAGGCTTAGTGTCACAAAAATTTAGAAGAATAATTTACTCACTGAGTTCTTTATAACTCACTTTTGTTTCCAATAACATTCAAAGGTATTATTTCATTAACTTAAAATGAGTAGAAGATAAGATAATATATATCATAGAAGAGATTCTCCAAGGGGAAGATAATTATTATAACTTCTTTATTTAGAAGTTTTTAGTGGCTCTTTCAATTCATTGGTGATAGTTTTAGCAAATTAAAATTCAAATCAATTATCCAACTATTTATTCCTGCATCGTTAATTTAAGCCTCCGGGTTGGGTCATGACATATTTAGAATGGATCAATGGAGTTACATCTTAATCACTTTCACTTATCTTCTATATTTTTATTCATGACATTAAGTTCTCATTCTAGGTTGTAATTTAATTCATAAATTATAAAATTTATATTATTTTAGATGTTTTTGACTTTATCATTTTATATCATGAATCTTATAGGCTTGATTTTTAATATTCAATGTATATATTTAGGTTTGAATTATATAAGCTTTATGTTTCAAGCATTTGATTCCTTTAGTGTTATCCTGAATATTAAATTATAATTTTCATTTATAGGGCCTTTGAGTTGTTATCCTAGTGATGTTGTCGATTGAACATCTTTTTGGCTTGGGGTTTACTGTCACTTGCCTAGACGTAAGTAACTGTTATTTATTAAGGGATAAATGTACCCTGTTTTGTTAGGGGCAAGGCTTTTAAAACCGGACCGAACCGGCCGGTTCAACCGGTTGAACCGCGAACCGGCTGCCCGGCCAGTTACGGTTTGCCTGAGAACCGTTTTTGCGTCCGGTCTCGGACCGTTCGAACCGCCGGTTCGACCGTTGAACCGTTGAACCGTTGAACCGGCTCCGGTTTCTCATAACCGTTTTCGCGTCGACGGCGGCTGTGCAGCATCTTCGCCGAATCGATTCGGCGGAGGTAGGGCCATGCAGCATGGGGGCACGTGCCCCCACTGACTTTATTAATAATTTTTAATTAAGTATATTTATGAGTCATTATTTATCTATTAAATCAAAATAGTTTTACTATATAATAAAAATTTTATTACTAGCCGTATAATCATTACCGGCCAAAGCATACAACAAAGTTTCTAACCTTTTCAAGGTGTCTTATTATATATAGCAAAAATTTTAAGTCTTTCACGGTGTGGGACAAAAAGTTTTTTTTTTTTTTCTTATCAGTGGAAGGCTTAGGACCCGGCGGCGGGACAATGCATTTTTTTTTTTTCAGGCTTAATCACTTTTTTTTTTTCTTCTAAGTTAATAATTCTAATTAATTAGTTATATTACTAAAAATATAAGTTAGAGATATGTCTAATGTACACTATTAAAATAAAAAATATTAAATTAGTAAAAAAATTACTAAATTAGTAGATTTAATTGTATTTATTTTTAAAACTCTAATTAATCCTGTATGATTTTCCTGTAGATTTAAATATTTGAATTTATTTGGCTAACATTTCACTATTATATAAGTAAAAATTATAATTTTTTTTTCAATTTTTGTTATATATTTATAAATAATTGTGTCATTATTATAATATTTAAATATAATAAATATTTATTACGTCATCCGGTTCGACCCCGGTTCGACCCCGGTCGAACCATCAAACCTCTAACCCGTCCTTCTTCCGGTTCATTGACCGGTTCGATTTTAAAAGCCTTGGTTAGGGGTGTTATTCTTGTTTCTTGTACTAGGCTTTTGGATATTAGATTGTCAGTTCTATTTTCAACGTTTATTTATTAGTATTGTGCATGTTAGGAATTTTATTTATCACTCATATTGAAAGCATCATGTAAAAGTAATAACATCACTTTTATTTATTGATGTAAGAGCTATTATCATTTAAAATAGTTAATGCTGTATAAAATTTAATTCATACATATCAGCTCTGTTTAATACACTAAATTATACCCATGTTGTAAATTATGGTGGTTATACAATTTGTTATTATCATGTTGATTTATATAATACATGTTGGTTATTTGTAAAAGCACTTATGATTGTGTTACTATATTTCTTTGGGTTTGTGTTTCGGTGATGGATATTTGAAAAACTGATTATAGTTATATACGTATAAATGTATAAATATATAATTGGACATGAATTGAAAATAAAAAATGATTGATAAGTCATTTTGAGGTACCACGATACCTAGTTTGGTTGCATTTATAAGCATTGAAAGGATTTAGCATTAGTAGTAGTTTGGCATATTCCTTGTAGCACTAGCATCTACCATAGAAAACATGGCATGGGTCATTTCTATTTTGATATAGCGACTATATGATGTTACTCTCGTCACTTTTGGTTGTTCACTCTACATGCCTCGTTCCTTTGTTGTTTATACTTTAATATATGAGTTACCTGTTAGGTTTGATTTATCAAACTCATTTATGATTGTCTCTTTACAATAGGTCTTGCCAGTGTGTTAGCGGACAATCACCTCAGGAACAGATTTATCAACCGTAGACTATATTTGATATTTTATATTTTGTAGCAAATTATTATGCATTTAATTTGGGTTGGGTAGTTTCATTCATATTGTTATTTTTTAGGCTTATTTTACTTGTAATAGTAATATTATTTTGGTGTACTATTTTTTAAATTAATATTAATAAAGTGAACATTTAATTTTCTTCTTATTATTTACTCTAATATATTCGATTGTATTAATGATTTATGCACTTTTCTCTTTTGTGAATACAAAATATATATTTATATCCTTTCATTGCGTCTCATGTTGCCAGGGTGTACTGCATTCCAGACCCAAAAATGTGACATTACATAACTTCAAAACTAAGCTTGGATGCTAAAAAAGTTGCTTACCTAAATAAATATACCTACACATCTAAGACTTCGTAGCTTCAACCTACAAAGGTTACACCAACAAAAGCAATGATGGTCCACACCTCACTCAACAAGATGCCAAGGTATCAACACCATCTTTCACTCTTTAAGAGATAAAATGAAATCAACTTCACCATCCAATCTAAAAGACTATAAAAAAATCAACTTCAGCTTCCACCCAAAGAGGTGATTATGCAACTTGTATGCATTTCCACTTCAAGTGGTGGCACAAAACCTGCATTGACTTCTAACTAAATGGGTGATGTAAGATCAACTACACCAAAATATACGCTTGGGCACCGATATTCTTTCCAGAGAATCAACTAGATCCCCAAAGGGCCCCCTCAACCCTAAAAGGTAATGACACTCTCACTAATCACTTAAATAGCTTTGCACTTGATCCATAAAAAATTGTCTTCGATAAGACAACCAATGGTTGATAAAATAACGCCCAACAACCATGACAAGCTCAAAGGATCTATAGTTATGATCAACACAAGCTTGCTAGCATAATGTCTATACTTGTAGCACATAGCTCCCTAACTTAAAGCTTACATTGAAATAGCCTAGCCAAGGATCCCCAACTCTTTGGATTAGCCCACCCAAAAACCTCTAATCAATGGAATCACGAGATCTTCAAAGGATTTACCATTCGTCCCCACACCCATTGTCCAAACCAGAACATATAACAAAAAAATATTTGAGAGTTCACCACCATAGAGCAAGTAATTTGGAAACTAAAGTCAAGTTATCTCCTTAATCGAATGTATTCTCCCAAAATGAATGGATAATTAAGTATACAACACCCATAAGAAGCGTTGATTCCCAAATCTATTTTAATACCAACATCACGAAAATCATGGCCATAATATCAATCTACATTTTAGAAAATAAAGCAATGTTCTCGACGAGAACACTGTGGGCTTCTCTACAAAATCTCACAAGAAATATAAATCATACTTTAAGAAAATGCAACATAAATAGAATAGAAACTAGGAGGGAAATTTTTATTAAAGATATTCATATTTTTCCATATTTAACTGACCTGTTGCTCAATATTATAGGTTGGAATGACTACACCACCCCAAGATTCAAATCGATAAACATCCAAGTAGTTTCTCTACAATAAAAAGGTAAAGAGATAAACGGTAAGAAATACTTGAACATATTGACAATAATTCAAATAATAAAAAACTTTAGCTATTTAGCCAAATATGGATTAAATTTAAATTGATGAACTTTACAAGAAGTGTGAGTCGCAGAAAGATTGAAAAATAAGCAATAGCTTAAAGGGAGTTACAACCATGCTATATGGTAATATTTAAATCAAATAATTGAACTTTAAACTAAATAAAAGGAACAGCATGGACTGAATCTTCATATGATACACTAATCATAATATGAGAAAGCTTTCTAATCATATTTGTATGTTTAAATATGATAATCCTCAGAGGAAGAGCAAGAAAAACATGTCCTATATAAATTGTTCTTTAACGAAGTATAACTTCGAACCAACCTATGTTCGACACTTATATTTTTTATTTAAAAAATCATGCTCGTATCAACAAAAGCATGATATACAAAGGGTTGCATAAAATATCCTGATTTCACGTTGGACGTTTCCAAAATACCAAGGGAAATACCACTGCCTTTCAAACAGATGACATAACATTAACATCTGTGAGAGAAACATGCCAAAGAAGGCTTAGCATATGTTCTAGCCAGTTGGGAAGGTTCAGTTCAAGATGTCATTGTGCTTAGAAATGCATTAAAGGTTTGTGTTCCAAAATAAACAAAAGTTGACGCCATATAAAGTTTCATAATTAGTTGTGATACTCCCAAAAATATAAGTAAAATAAATGTTGTTGGTAGATATTATCTAGTTGATGGCAGGTATTGATAGACCTGCGGCTGAGCCGGTGGGCCCCATTGAGTGGGCGGCGGGCAAAAAGAGAGGAGAAATTGTTTAGGAAAGATTTAATTATAATTGGGAGAGAACTAATAAGGGAAAGAGAGATAATTTGAATTCAAATCTGAGAGGGAATTCTTTAGGAAAAGGTGGTTGATTTGGGAGGAAATTAGGGGAGCCTATTTAAGACTAACTATGGGGTGATTTCATATTATTCTTGAATTCGTTGGAATTAGTTTTGCTTAGGTTGAGTGGGCTCTAGCCGACGGCTAAAGAATTTGGAAGAGCCAGATCTTCCTCTCCACTTGATGATCTAACTGTATATTGTGTTTTTCTTCTCAATTCTTTCAATAAAAAAAAATTGTGTTCATCTTCCTAAATTTCTTTTTTGGTTCTCTAATTTTGCTAAAATTGCATCACTTCCTATCAAATTGGTATCAGAGCATAGATCTAGGTACCTATAGCATAAAGAAATGTATAAGTGTTGGGAGAGTAGACAACTGAAATCTAAATTTTTTTATTTCCAAAGTCAACTTTTAGTCGTCCATGAGAAGATCGGTGGGAAGTTTACCATCATGGAGGATCTGATGAGGAAGATGTTCGAAGTCCAAACCAAAACGGCATCGTTGGAGGTGGGGGGAGCTGTGATGGGGACATCAGATCATGGAAAGTATATCATAGATGTGGCCGACTATCTACAGCCACGATTGCGCCAATCTATTTTTGAGTCATCATATGTATTTGTTTTAGTTATTTGCTTTATGTATTTGTTTTGGTTGTATTTCCCTTCTTACCCTTACTTAAGAGTTTGTCATGTGTAAGCCCTAAGGGCTAAGTCGTCTATTATATTCTCATTCATCGTATGAGACTATATATAGCCCCCTTATGTTTCTTTTGAAGGTAATGAATGAATTATAATGAAACTCCTGCACATTGAGTTCTTTTAAGAGCTTGAGAGTTTTTGGAGAGAAATCTCTTTGAGAGGGAAGTGAATCACCCACCAACCTTAGAAGAGTCCTGGTTCGTGGTTAGTTTCTTTCTTGTCTTCATCTCCTTTCTCCCTCCCTTCCCTTTTACTCCATAGTCCCTCCAAAAACCCCCAACCCGCCGGCCCACCATAAGCCCCCACCTTTTTCCCTCTTGGCTAACACCCTAAACTCCCCATCTCCCAACCGACCCCCCATCTCCCCCTCACTAAAACCGGCGGCTATCCAACCCTAGCTGCCGGTCCCCCTAGAGTATTTTTTTTCCATCAACGTTTGCAATTAAATCCTTCCTAATTAGGTCTTTATATTTTATGTAACTCAATTAATTCACAATTCAAATCTATTTGAATTTGAATGGTTTCCTGAAATACGAAGTCTATTTTAGGAAAGTTTCCAAACTCCACCCAATTTGAATTTTAAATTAAATTGGAATGAAATCCTTCATTCCTAATTTAATATTCTAAATCAAGAAAGCTTGATTCATTGCCCCAAGCCTCCCTCTCTCTCTCTATGCCACCCACTAAATGCTTTCCAAAATCAAGCATCTTACTTTGGGAAAAAATTCAACTTCTCCCTCTCTCTTACCTGCCCTTCCCTCTCACCTATTTATTGTTTTAATCCTTTCCAAACTTAAGGATTAAATAAGGAAACAAATTCCCGAATTTCCCTTCATCCTTCCTCCCCAAATTCTGAACCAATTTCTTCCACAAGCCTCTTCCTTTGGCCGGCCACCTCTTACCTTTTTCTCACTTGGATTCTTAAAAGAAACTTCTTTCTCTCAAGAGGAATCCTTAAAGAGAGCAAAGGACATCGTCTACAACACTTCAACCCTACGAAATCGATGTATGGCCGATCCCGATCTTGACTCTGGCTTCGTCTACAATGAGCAAGGATTCGTCGACTTTCTTCAACGTCGATTCGGAAATAGACAATTCCGTCGAGGAGTACTTGGATCGTATCATCTTCACCTTGTTCAAAGCCATCGAATAGCAGCTTTCCACCGTTTGGTGGCAAATCACCACCGTCCCACGACAAGGGTGAACTTTTCCTCCTATTCAATTTTCTCCTAATCTTCTTCTCTTGTAGGTTGTGAATCAAGCACAATGAATCATGCAAAGCTATCTATCAATGCTTAGTAAACGTAGGGCATGAATTTTGATGTTCTATGCTTTCTAATCTCATTGTTAATCTAGGGATGCTATTGAAAATCTTCTTAATTTGCATATGTTCAAATTCTAATTGCTTTGGTGATCTCAATTTTTGGCGTGTGATTTGGCCTAAGCGAAGCCACCTCTCTTTTGTTTTCTATTATCATTTAGTAGCTAACGTTTTTAATTCTTATTGCTCTTACTTGAAGCATGCAAAATCTTATTTCATTTAAATCATATACCTAGTCCTGCATCAAGCTACCAACATCCAATGGAGTGGAGAAAACCCTAATTCGATAAGGAGAAGGGAAGAACATGAGGTGAAAATTTTGGGGTAAGAAGAGGAGATGCCACCTTTGGAGCCACTTCAAAGGAGAGAAAAGGATAAATGAGTTGAATTTTTTGTGGAGCTATAGAGTTTTGAAGGAGAAAAAGGATGGGTAAAAGATAGAAGCACGGGTATAGTTTAGCCGCCCCTACAACAGTATCAAGGGGTGTTCCAACCATTTCAGGGGTTGTCTCCTCCGCGGAAACACGAGCATGCTATCATCTTGAAGGAAGAAGTCTCACCAATCAGTGTTCGTCTGTATCGTCATGCTTAAATCCAGAACGAAAAGATTGGGAGATTGATCAGGAAGATGCTTGAGACAGAGATCGTTCGACCCAATGTCAGTTCATTGTCTAGTTCAATGCATAAGCAACAGTTTCCTTCATTCCACCTGGACGACAAGGTGGTCTTTGGGAGGGGAGTATTGATGGACCGGCAGCTTAGCCGGTGGGCCCCACTAAGGTGGGCGACGGGCAAAAACAGAGAGGGGGAATTGTTTACGAAAATTTTAATTACAATTGGGAGAGAATAAATTAGGGAAAATATTTAATTTGAATTCAAATCTGATAGAAAATTATTCGGGAAAGGAAGCTAATTTGGGAAGGAATTATGTGAGCCTATTTAAGGCTAACTATGGAATGATTTCAGATAATGCTTGAATTTGATGGAATTAGTTTTGCTTAGGTTGAGTGGTTTCTAGCCAACGGCTAGAGAATTTCGGCGAGCCAGATCTTCCTCTCCAATTGATTATCCAACCGTATCTTGTGTTTTTTTCTTCTTATTTCTTTCAATAAAAAAGAGTTTTTTGTGTTCTTCCTAAATTTCTTGTGTATTTATCTAGTTTTGTTGAAATTATGTCTACTTTTTATCAGTGCTCTAACAAAGAAAAACTAATTTCTCAATATCGTGCCACAGGATATCACCTAAAGAAGTTTTTGCAAAGAGCAATTCAATCTTCAACATTCATCACTATGTAAAGTGTAGAGCGTACATTTGATTCATTGAAGAATTGTTTTGCAGATATAAAGCACAAACCTTTCTTTCCATTGGAAACCTAAGTTAACATTGTGCTTGCATGTTGTATCATATATAACTGGATAATTACAAAAGGTGAGGATGACTTCATTGTCTCAAAAAATGAATGAACAAGAAGAGGTTGTGCTAGAAGGAGATGTGAGGCAATGTTATATGACTCCGAGAATGGTTGAAGAAAAGAAACCAAATTGCTACTACCATATGGAATCGCATGGAATTGTGGTAATAATTAAGCAACAAAATAATTGCTTGGAGTCATACTAAAAAAAGTTTAGAGCACCTTGGAATGATAATAAAAAAAATTATATTAATGAGTCTTGAGAAGTACGCATCACATATCCAGGCATTCTTTCTTATCAAGTACCTTTTTCAACAAATACAAAATAAAATAAGGCTAATGCTTTATGTTTGTAGTGATCCAGACTATTCCAAGAGATAAAACTTTTATGAATACTACTAAGCGAATTACATAGAGTAAGAGAAGGTCTACAATGATGGACATGCTAATGGAGATTGGGGTAAATTGAGAAATTAGCAAACTCCAATTGGCACCCAACAAATTAACTTGGATGATAACAATAACTCAGGTTATGTAGAGACTAACATAAATGCATCACAACCTATTAGTTGGGCTGAACTGGATATTCAAAAAGATCATGCATGAATAATAAAACGAACAATATCACATCTTCTAAGAGATATATCCCACCAAAAAAAGAATAAGGGGTCTGCAACTGACCAAACTCTTCAAGACAACATTGTTATAATGGCTGATAGTGTAACTCAATTTTATAATACAATTCAAAGTACAACAAGAATTTCTGAGGAATAAAAAAGGTTCATTTAACGCATGAAAGAGCTATCAAGCATTACAGAATTTTTTAAAAAAGAGATCGCTGCTATTTACAACAACTTATCCAAGAACCCAATAATAAGTCATTCCTTTTTCTCAAAACTTGCGGAATCAAAGGTTAGATAGATGCAGAGAAGATAGACAAATGATTTTATAATATAGGACTTAAGTACTTAACTTAATGAGATATATCAGCATTTTGGACCTCTATCTTCAAATGTATTTGGGACTAATGAAATAGTATTGATCATTTTTGGTCATCCTTAAATTGTTGCTAGTTCTACTCGAGATATGATTATACTACTTTTACTTTACTCTATACACACCCAAACAAACAACCCACATGCAAGAAATAGGCCAATTCTGGCAGCTTTTTGTTCAATTTCTCGTGGAGTCAAATTCTCATCAATACAGATCATCGGAATGGCTCCTTGATCCCTGATTTCCATATTAAGGACACGGCAAGGAAAAAGACCCTCTATCACCTCCATTCTGATTGATTGGATATCTTTCAGAAAGAAACAAAGGAAGATACGACAATTTCTTCCAGAATTACTTCACTATGTATATACTCAATCAAATCAAATAAATAATTCCCTAGTATTTACTTTACAGTCAACTAAGCCCTAAATATTCAAAATAAGTTACATTTACCTTACATTGTATCCAATTTACTTTACATTCCTTTTTTTGCCAAATCAAATAGCCTCTAATTGGAATAATTAGATTTATCATCACAATATTAAAAATAAATAGCAAGTGGACAATAAGAGAGATTATCTTTGAGGATAAATATAATTTGAAAGCATGGAGAGCTCCTCTTCAACTCCAATGATGAAGTGTAAAAAGAGGTTACTCACTGCTTTTATCACAAGCCCGGTAGCAGAAAACTGTTCACCAGCAATATCAATCTCAACCTTAGTTTCAGCTCCTACAGCTGGTTGTGATACACAAGCAAGGAAATGGCGCACAACAAATTCATACAATCTCTGAAAGGATAAAACAAATATCAATAAAAAGCTCAATATGCAAGTAATAAGATTGAAAAACATAGATAATAAATTTCATAGCAGAAGATTTGGAAAAAAAAAAAGGCTTAACAAAGCATTGTCTAGAGAGAGAGATAGAGATTACCAACTGTCGCCTGAAAATGACTTCTTAGGTTGTTACAAACCTTATGATCTTCAGTCCATCCTGGCACACCAGCAAATAACTTTGTTGGATGAATAGGAGGATGTGCTTTGTCATCATGTCCACCATTACTAGGATTTCTCCAAAGCCTCACCTCAGGGTCCAAAAGTTGTTGGGCATATGGACCCCAAGTTGGATCTGCAACTTGCTCACGTACAATAGCCTAGGGAATCAGATTGCAATCAACTCAGTTCTCTAGATGTTATGCATGTGTACTCTTTCAACATTGTTCGAAAACCAAATTTTGCTGAAAGGTCAAAGTAACTCAACCTTCATTTGTTCAAAAATACGTAGAATTACAATAAAATTTAGTCACACAAGAAAACTAAATTTGCTCTCAAAATGAGCATTGGATTAAAATAAAATTATTACAACATCATACGGTTAACCGTGAAATCAGGTACAAACATGTAAATCTGTGTTAACTGAGAAACCGTCCGTCTCTGTGCGTGGATAACTGATGAATCCAGCCTGGTAAAGCTCCTCAGCTACCTAGCGTTTCAAAAAATATGAAAAAGATTACCACAGAAGATGAAGCTTACTATGAAACCAACTAATCAATCCAAAATAAAGCACAAAAATAAGATGAATATTTGATGACAAGGAATTCAACTCAGTCTCGATGTAAGAAACCTATGGTCCAAAGATTGTGAAAAATCAAACCTAGTTTCCATGTTATTGGGTTGCCTAATAACTTGTTAGAAAGATTTTTACCTCTTTTTCGCAGAATTATCAAAGCATGAGCAGCGCTAAAATAATTTAGTTGGCTTATCTTAAAAATAAAAATAAAAAATCTTATGTTCACTCATTATTTTTCAACAAACTTATGATTTAATACATCAATAGTTTTCACACAACAGCATAACACCCATATGACTAGAAAGCAAACAATAAACCCTACCGGACTATTTTCTTGAACCTATAAGAACAAATTCAATGTCAAATAAACCAGACTGCAAAACCAAACCATCTTGGCAATAGTTACCAAATTTTCACCTTCATTGTATGTTCGGAACTCATCCTAAAAAATCTAGATGCCCGTTTCTGGAGCTCGACAGTACTTAGTGGATAAGGAGGATACTTCAATTTTTCCTTATGTTTAACATCAGTGACCTGAAAAATAATTTTTTTATCAATTAAGCTCATTAGCGAAACCAATCTGCAACTTGGAAACATTAACAAGTGACTGACAGTTGCCATGGGATCTTCAACACACATTTCATAAATTATAACAGCGCATGTGTAATCAAATAGGTGTCCTCTCCTGCATTAAAAAAATATGTATAGAATGAGGTAAAAGGCAGAAAATCATCTGTAACAACTTCAAAGTAACGTTAAGAATGCAGCAGATTATTTCATTACATCCAAGAGAAAGTAGCAGTGCCCTCTTCGGAAGTATGAGAACAATTAATGGTCCAGAATTCTTCAGGTTCATGTGCCTGTATCTCCCAATACCTTTCAACTATGAAACCCAGAGTAGGAAACTGCAGGAGAAAGGAAACAGAAAAAAAAAATTAGATAAGCATGGCTCACAAACCTAATTCCACACAGATATAGAAGAGTTAATAAGCTAACATTGTCTCTATTTACAAAACCTGACAAGGGCCATAGCTCAGAACAATACTTCGATCATCCCCAGCAAAATCTAAAACAAATGCATCTCTTAGAAGCATTGTCTGAAACCTAGTAAATGATGCACCAATTCTCAAGTCAATTTCCTGCCAAGAGTTTCCAATATCAGGTATCTTTGTAGGTTTCTAATTAACTGAGTGGAATGGAAACTGGAAGTCAACACTGAATGCTTCTTTTATTGAAGAAACAAAGGCCTAAAAAATAACATAGAAAGAAAAAAAGCAAATCTTGGGCTGATAGCAATGAAGATAAAGAAGCCATGTGTTTCCCTAACACTCTACAATTGGCAGTATCTTCAACTCATAAGGGATGTGTTTCTTAAACCACCTGCCTGGCATCCACTGCATCTGCAAACAATTTGTTGGGTCGAACAAGATTCTGCACAGATGCATGTATCTCCCTGTCATTATGCAATTACCATTGCATGTCAATATAGGAAGTAAATTAATGAAAGACTGGAATATCAAAAGGCATCACCCCTATATCTTAATACCTATCTATCAATGCTGAGAAACGAGCTCTCCATATGTTGAGGTGACTATTTGCAGAAGTGCAAACATCAACCACTTCAAATGCAATATTTTCCCCTTCCCTGTCGCAGTCTAGCCACAATACAAGCCAATGGCAACTCCTAGCTTCTTCTTCCAGCGTCCTTTTCAAATCCAACTTGTCCTGCACACAGTTGACACCAGCTATGTATGGTTCAATGAGTTTTAGGCTTCATTTAGCATTTTGTACAAATTTTCCGCTGTTTTTTATAAAATTTAGCTACCAATACTCCTGCTGAGATGGAAAAGTTGTCCTGAAAGTGTATTTCAGAAGTTATAAATTCATCCAGGAAGAGTAGGAACAATATAGAGCTTTCTATAATGCCCGGGTATTGAAATTGAAGCCAACTAAATTGTTAAAAAACTAAGCCTTAAAGTTTAAAAAATATATAAATCTCAGGCGGACGTCGCAAATGCATAAGCCTCAAAGCAGACAAACGCAGCTCCAATACAAAAATGTACTATTTTTTACCAAACCTAAAATGCAGGAGAACCGTTTGAGCAAATGCTGCGGAGATGACGAACCTGCGGGACGTACTTGCGGATGGGGGCGTGGTAGAGGTCCGCGGGGTCGCAGGAATGCCACTTGCGGAAGCGATCTTCGAAGTCGATCTCCATGAGATGGCCAGTCACGGAGGTCATTAGCATGTGACAGAGCTGGCCGCCGATGGCGTACTCGAACTCGAAAACGCGGTTGTAGCGCGACCGCCCCTCGCGGGACCTCATGCCGCTGCCACCGCGGGATAGAATCTCCGCCACCGATTTCGCCACCGAAGGCTTCTCAGCCACGTTCAGAACCCGAATCTGGCCGCGGATGGACATATGATCGTCGGACTTAGGGCAAGTTAGGGGAGAGCTCACTGGACTCAGTGGGATTGCATTGGGAAATGAAACAGCGCGTAATAGGGCTGATTCGGATAGTCATTCTGATATAAAGTGCGGGAAAATAGACGGTTGTAGTCCATATGTGATTTATAAATCTATACTACTATTATAAAAGGGATTTGAGTTTCCACCCCTATTCATTTTAATTCTTCAAATATTATCCTAGTCATTCATTATATTATAAATATTTAATAATTCTAAAAAAATATTGTAATAAATTAAAGGTTCATAACGTAATGATCTGCTTAATTAATAATATATTCAATATAATTTAACTCTTCGAATCTCTAATTGAATTAGAATTAAATTCAGTTAATTCTAAATATCGTAATTAATTAAAGGTTGATGACGTAATGTTATGCTTATAATTTAACTTTTTCCTTAACGGTCCTTTACTAATTAATTCATATTCTTAATCCGATCCGTAAGTCAGAATAAATTTATTTAGAACTCTTCATATTTTTAATTAATTCATATTCCTATACATACTAATTCATAGTTCTTAACAGTCCTTTACTAATTAATTCATATTCTTAATCCGATCCGGAAGTGATTTTAATTTCATAACCTGACCGTTAATTTTTACATATATCCTAAATTAACACCTTCTACAGCCGTGCCTTACCTAATCCTGTTGGACCATTCGAAAGCTTCTAAACCTAGACGTTTCGCTTCCGCTCGACTTCATCCACACTGAAAAGTTCCGACAGCTAGCGCAGCCAGGTGTTTCGCTTCCGACCGAGTTCATCCCCGTCATCCAGGCGTTTCGTTTCCGACTACTGCACCATACCCTTTCACTTCCGACTTACTCACCAACGCATATGCATTTACACCCGAGCGTTACTTCTCCATCCATTGATCTTCCCGCACGAACAAGGTACCTTGGGCAACGGATGACCTTTTAAACTCGATCTCATCACTTTATTCTCATTTCTTTGGCTATCTACCTCTTTCATGCAGTATTGCTTCTCGCTCATTTCCCGCTCGCCAAACGCATCATCTGATCCGTCTTTGTGTATTGCCAAACCCATCAAACTACCAGTCGGCTTCAACGCTCCACAGCACTTCATGTAAGCTCGCCAAACTTTTATGAACATTTTCAAATGCATGCTCTTTTTCCTATTGATGATTTTTTTTCGGTCAATTATCTGTTATGAGATATAACATTGCTTGTGTCTTTCTTTGAATTGTATTTGTTTAGTATTACTTCGGCACATTTTGAAGCTTGCAAACCACCAGTCGGCTGTAATGCTCCTTCACATTTCATGCAAGATCTCCAAACTTTTATGAAATTTTTCAAATACATGTTATTTTCTTTCCATTGATTTATTTTTTTCTGTCAAATATCTGTTAGGAGCTATAACATTGTTTGTGTTTCTCTTTAAATTATTATTTTTTTGTATTACTTCAGCCCTTTTTGAAGCTTGCATTACAAAAATTATTTGCATGGCTGAATATTGTGGAAGCTACTTCTGCAGGCGATAAAGGCTTCGTTTGTTTTTTTGGTGCTTTTGTAAAAGACAGCTTTAAAAAACATTAGTTTAGAAAATGGACTTTTCTAACGAAGAAGCATATATAAAAAGCTTTCTCAAAAGCGCATAAAAATGAAAAAAAAAGGAGTTATTGGGAACGTGATTTGACGAACCAATCAACACAAAAAAAAATACTCCGTTTCCAAAATGGCAAAAAAATGCTCAAACTAACAAAGGCAAAGTCTACTGCTTTTCATTGTTTTTTTAAAGTCGTTCAAGGTGTTAGATGACTATTAGATGATTGCTCTGTTGAATGATTACTCCACTTGTTGATTTGTACTCATGGATTACAATAGTTAAAATTGTATGGAGTAAGATATTGATTTTGGGATATCTGATGATGGCAAGCTCGCTTCGACCATTAAATTTAATGTAAATATGAGTTTCTTTCTGACCATATGACCCAAATATAATATTTATGTGATGCTTGGTCAACTCTTTCTGTAGCTTTAGTTGTTACTGTTAAAATACATCTTGGACCCAATATGTTCTATTTATGCATCTACACAGATATTATTTAATGGAGAATGATTGTGCATGATTGACTTGAATGATGCTATTCTAGATTGCTTGGGAGGAAGAATAATTTTCGTTCAATTAATCATGTTATTACAATGAAGGGATAACCAATAAACTATAAAGTGACAAATCATAGTATGCCGATAAGAACTGCATGAATTATTTAGATAAGTTTGAAAGGATTGGGTGGAATGGCATGCACAAAAACATGAGTACCTAAGTAGATTCAATAATGACCAAAAAAATATTCTATGAGATACATAGTGATCAAAGATGGAGCTAATGAAGCAGCATAAGCAAAGAGATGATTTATAAAAAATAACTCTAGAGTGAGAGGAACACCTGCTTATTTAGCTCCGTAATGGTTTACTTCAACCATTGCTGAAAAGGTTGCCTTTTATAGCTTTGGTGTTGTAGTTCTTGAAAGTATGTGTGGAGGAAAGAATTCAGATCATTCTAAGCCTGAAGAAGTTGTTTAATTTATTGCTCTACTAGAATCATTTAAGATCAATTCATTACTAGATTTTTTCGTGAATAACAACAGAAGCATTCGGTGTGATGATGAAGATGCAATTAAGCTCATGAATTAGTATTATGGTGTTTGCAAAGTGATATTAAAATAAGAGCGGCCATGTCAATATTGGTGAAAGTTTTAAAAGGTTTGGAAGAGGTGGAATCTATATAGATTATGATTTCTTTGGAACTCATCAAAACTTTGCTTATGAGTAAGAACAAGTAAATCTCTTATTAATTTTTTATTCTTCCAATCACACGCTTATGATCAATGATTTCTTTATTTAATCTTTGTTTGTAGGTTGTAGATTTGTTCTTTGTTCCATTTACGATGTCACGTGAGTGGAGATCTGTTGGAAGGCAAAACCCGTGCATTTTTTCTCGGCAAATCCTGCTTAAACCGGCCTCCAATCTGCCTCATAGAGTATATTATCATGCAATTTAAGAATAGATATTTCGTGATTGAGGTTTTAAAATTGGTGGCAAGGATTATTCTGGGAATGATCTGATTATTATTACAGAGTATAATTTGTTTAAAGCAATCAAATATAACATTCTGTTGAACTTTGGAGAATGCTGCCTTGCTTTGTCTCTCGGATTGTTGCAAGGTATGTTTTATTTCTTTTTTCCGCCTAAATCGAGATTCAATATAAGGTATTTTTTGTTCAAGTTAAGATATTTATTTTTTCCCTCCTCAATTTCTTAATATACATTTTTACACCATTGTTGTCAGCCCACATTTTATCAAGCTATATTATTAATTGTATTACAGCTATATATATATATATATATTCTGTTGACTTCTTCTCCATTGAGATCATTCCACCGGCAAAATCAACAGCCCTTATTACTTGATTATTTATCATTCTACTGTTTGCAATTAATTATCTACTTAATCTGACAAAGCATGTTTTTTTGAAAGGAAAATATGCAGGTAGAATGAAAGGTCTATAGTAGGTCCTGATAATGATAAAAATGTCTTATGTAATTAATGATTTTCATATTTCATTTTGGTTTTAATGAATGCTTATGGTAGCCTCAACAATAAAAAATTGTCATAAAGTGGTAAATTGAATATGACGGCTGGAAGCAATAAGATATCTGCCAGTATGCTCTTTTCATATGAATGTTTTGCTATTCAATTACCAGCAAAGTTTTTTAAAGATATAATACATTTATGTTGATGAAAATTTTGAATATTTGGAATGTTCGTCCCATTTTGATACCTGTAATATTAGGATTCTTAGTCCAGTGATCCTAAGCAACCTCAATGAAGGAAAGTGACACCTTTTTTTTTAATGGAAAGGAAACTGACACCTTTATTGTCATCAATGGACATATTAGGTCGTTTATTATCTTGTTCATTCTCCAATCAATACCATCAACATTGAAAATTTCTAATTCATAATTCGATTCAGGTTGGTGTGAACGATGAACACATCACTAGATGGAAGTCTGTCTGTTGAATGGGGAGATGTGTTCCCTAAGCAACCTTTGACATGGTACAAGGTGAGAAATCAAATTTTTGTTTTCATTGTTAACACTGAAGAAACAAGAAATTTCTTAATCTTGCTTAATTTCTTTCAGGCTTTCTTCAATGCTCCAGGTGTTGATTCCTTGCATAGATAGGAATCCAATTTACCAAACAAGATTGAAGATGAAGCACCACGAGAGGCATTGGCGACACTTCTTCATGAAAAGATTATGAAATTCCATATGCATTCAACAAATTTGGTTCATATATCATAATTCAAATTTCTTTAGGTTTAAAATGTTATACACAAATTTTACATGCAAACTTTTGTAAAAATTAAATTTGAAATTTGAATTATTTTCAATGTTAAATTTTAGAACCTGATGATATTAAATATTTTATGAATATTACATATAATATTTGTATATTTACATATGGTTTATACATGATCAATAGGTATATAATCTTATATTATTTTTCAGATATACATTTTAATATTTAATGCATGCTGTCCTAATTGATTGATATTTTTGACATCGATATAATACACATTAGAATATTACATTAGTCATTAAAAAAATAAGGTTAGACATACAGTAGTATCTACAACAACATAAACTTATCAGGTAATCAACATTGAATAAATACAATTCAACTTTCAATAAATCCAAGAGACGGGAGAAGTAGATTATACAACTGCACTGATAGTTTGCTCATAGCTTTTTTTAACCTGCTAAAGTTGGATATACTTAATGAATTTTTTTTGTTCTAGAGGAAATTTATTAAGTTTTTTAGAAAAGATAAATGAAATAAATCAAAATTGTATTATAAACTTTAATTGGATGTTATTATGTATATAATTAATTATTTTAATTTATCTTAATTCAAGTATAACAGAATTATAAATAATCTATATTTATATAAAAATTTATCTTATAATGATAATATAATTAAAAAATTCTATTATGAATTTTTATTTTTAAATTTTTAGTCACGTACATTTAATGCACGGGCATTTTTACTAGTTAAATAAATGTTTGGTAATTCTTCTCTTTGTCATTCTACTTTGCTGCATAATATTAAGAAAAATATATTTGATAAGGTGTTGAATTGGAAGAACTCATGGCATTTGTTGGAGAATCTTTAATGCTATTTTCTCTCAAATCTGGATGGTTTTCGCTGGGTGTAGTATCCTTCTGGTCGGAGGCTCGATGGCAGTTCTGGGAAATAATTGGTTATAATGTGGCTGCTGTCATTAATCTTGCTGCTCTCTGTGACGAATTTTGTGAGAAAAAGGAGTTTACTGATGGTTGGATGCTCTTTTATGCATTGGAGGTTATTGACTGGAAGGTTTGGTTTTTAACCAGGACAATGGTGAAGCTCCAAACAGTTGCTCGACATTACTACTCCCCTTGGATGGCCTTCAAGCAACCAGGGGTCTTTGCCTCATTCAAATTTTTTGAGTCCTGGTTAATTATTTATGGAGCTAGTTTCTTTGGTTCTGGACCAAATTTTATGCAGTTGCTTTGGCTTTTTGCTCTGTTTTTCAGGTGCACCAGTTCCCTATTCTCGGTTGTGCTGAACTTTTGGATGTTATGTTGCTGGATCAAGGGCTCTCTGGCTTCTTTTGGGCTCTTTTTATTTCTGTTATGACTTTTAATTTGTTTATGCAGGCAGCTTGGCCTCTTTCACATGTAATTTTGGTCTAATGGGGTGGTATAGTTGGGGTTTTTATATCTTGCACTTGCATAAGTTTTGGTCTTTGCTTATGTATGTGTTGACCTCGATTTTTATTCGAGTGCCCTCGAGAGCCTTTGATCGATTTAATTAAGTCTTGTCATATCCAATTTGAGCTCGAATTGAGTCGAATTAGGCTCGATCGTGTTTGATTAAGCCTGATTAGTCTACCTTAGCCGCATCGAGTTTGTTATGATTCGAGTCGTCATTTTTTAATTGGGTTAATTTGAGCAAATCAAAATAAATTCTAAATTGACCCAAATCAGATCTAATTTTGAGCTTGGTTTTAATTTAATATGTTTAATTTTTTTTATGAGCTTAAATTTAATCATAAATCAAGCAATCAAACCGACGGCTAAATTACCTCAATTCCCTTCTAATTAATCTTAGGATGAATCATAGCCGTAGATCTAAGGCCTTGATCATTTAAATACTCTTTTAGAGCTTCATGAAGGGGGCGGCTTCTATTCTCTCCCGAGCCACTCTCAACCCTAACTTCTTGGTGTGAGAGCTCTTCCAACTTCTCTCACCTTCTTCCACTCAAATCCACCAGTCAAACTCCATCGGCGGTGATCCTCCGATGATATCAAGGTTAGATCCATCCAAGGCCTCGATCCGGTTGATCCAAAGCTTGTTTGATCGTGATTTCAACTAGAGAAATATACGAGGACAATCTACAAGCTCAACCGTATAAAGAACTTGAAGATCCAACGGTGAGATTCCTCAAAACTTTAGATCTAGGTCACTACACTTAGATCTATATAATTTTTTTATAAGTGCTTTTTAGATCTTTCAAATATCACCTCATGCTTTCTCTTCATGATACTAATCTATGTTTAAAATTTCATTAAATTTAGATGTCTCGATCGAGAGAATGATTTTTTTCTTTTCTTTTCTTTTCTTCATTTAAAAAAAAAAATCTTTTTTTAGTGTTATTATTGTCATTGTTTATTTAAAAATTATATTTATTATGTTTAATATTATTATTATTTTAAGTAATCCCTAATTTTGGATTGTCATAATTTAGTTTGTCTTTGAATTCAAATTTTCTCAAATTTGAAATTCAAATTCTTTCATAAATTATAAAATCTATTTTATGAAAGTTTTTAAATTTTTCCTCCATTGGATTTTGAATTAATTATGATGACTTAATTCATTTTAAATCCAACCTCCAAAATTAAGGAAGCATTAAAACCTCCTTAATTCCCTCCATGAATTTTGAATTTGAAATCCTTAATTCCCTCAGTGAATTTTGAATTTCAAAATTCAAACATCCCTTAATAACTTTCATAAAATAACTTATATCAAATTGAAAAGCGTATTTATTTGAAATCAATTCTCCATTTGAATTTCAAATACTTTCTTCTTTGATAATCCTTAATTATGAAGCCTCCCATAATTTGAATTTGTTTTCTAAATTAGGATTTAATTTAAATTAGTATTATTATATTATATTGTTATTTAGATTATTACTTTATTTTTAATCATAAAATATACTTATTTATTTTAAATCTAGTTATTACTATTATTATTATTATTATTATTATTATTTTAAATATTTTGTTTACTATATGAATTTTTTTCTTTAATTATTTTAATCGTCTAAACTACTTTGGATATTATTAATATCAATATTCTTTTTTTAAAAAAAAAATTATTGTTATTATCATTATTTCATTAAATAAATGTTAAGTTTCAGAAACTTTAAAATATTATTTTATTTCATTTTAATAATTATTTTTAACGTCTTACTATTTTAAATTATTTTTAAATCCCTTTATTACTTTAAACTTTAAAAATTCATAACTTTCTCGTTTTAAATCCATTTTTTATGCACAATATCATGTTTTGATTGTATTTGAATTCTGCACTAATTGAGATCATATTTGTTTCAAAATATTAGGTATACCTGTAATTATTTTGAAAGAAGCAAAAGAGCACTATTTTAAAAATATTATATTATCGTATTTAAACTTCGGAAATCATAACTTTCTCGTTTTAAATCCGTTTTCGATGCACATCACTTATTTTGTTCGTATTTGAATTGTTTATGATTTGAGACCATTATTGTTTAAAAATGTTAGGTATATCTACAGTTATTTTGAAAATAGTAAAAGAACACTATCTTAAAAATATTCTATTATTATATTTAAATTTGTAAAACTCATAACTTTCTCGTTTTAAATCGGATTTTGGCGTGCAACCCCTCGTTCTCTTTGGAAAATTATTAATTTTAATTTAAAATTATTTGTATGAGCTGATTCTTACTGCCTGGACAGATATCTGTCTTAAATGGCTATTTTGTGTATTTTTACTATTATTTAAATATTTATTATTATAATTATTTTGAAATTACAAATTATTTTCAAATCTTTTTGAAAGCTCGATCGAGTGGCCAGTGAATCTCTCTTATACCTATGTAGATACAAATGTGATCTATTTTAAATTATTGTATTTTCCAAACATCTATATAAATATGTATTTATAAAGTATTTTAAAATTACTTTGAAACTACTATTATTTTAATTCCTGATTTTTGAGAAATTCACTTCAATGAAATTTTAAACATATCTTCTATGCATGAAGAGCAAATCATGGGGGAGTGGATTAGTGGATGGTTGAGTTCCAATCATTCACTAATCCCCGTCATTAGTTTTATTTACTTTTTGCCCGTCATAGCTTGCATGTGTAGGTTGCACCACGAGCACTTAGTTTAGGTTCTCCTAGATTTAAAGACATGTGTGTTTACTGCTGTTATATGTTTCCCATGCATTATTACCTTGAGGGTTAGTGTAAAACTCTATTTAAACTCATATAACGTAGTGACACCTTAAGGACAAAAATTAAGAACCTGTCTAGCGAACTTAGAAATTTCCCTAGGGCTTAGGATAGACCACTGGTTGACATGAAAACCTCAACACTTAAACTTAGTGACATTATAAACCTCTCAGAATTTTCTAGAAATTTTTAGAAGTCTTTAAACCCCTTAGTTAACCAACCATAATTAACCTGCTAAATAAGGCCCCGAGACCTTCCAAAAATTACAATAAATATACTTTAGGTAAAAAAATTACTCATAATATCTCAAATTGACTAAAATCTGATCCTCAACTTTAGATAAATAGGGCTCCCTAGTTTGACTTCAGGTTGACCCCTAATTTGACCATAGGTGGAATTTATCATTTTACCCCTAATAATTCATTAAAAATTATTAAAAATACCAAATTTTTCCCAAACACTTGAGAACACCTTTCAGGTCATCCCTGACCTTTGGGGGTGATTCCAATCAGTTTGGAGCTGATTTGGAGCAAAACAATAAAAATAACCCTTTATCAGGAAATTTAGAAATTCTCTTAAATACCCTAAACTTAGAAAATTCATAACTAATTGCAAAAAATTCCAAATTAGTCAAACTCACTTGCATTAGACTCCAATTAGGATATAGCATTTATTAAAAATCTTAGATTTCTAGAAACTGACCTAGATTAGAAAGTCAACTTTTTAGTCAACCGTAGTTCATTTAGGGCCCGAAACTTCTAAAATTTATAATTTTGCCTAGAAAACTCCAAATTCAGTGTACTACCTAGCTAATTACTCCTCTTAAGGCATATTATTTTTTTAAGGTGTTAGGAATCCCAAACCTGGCCTATTTCCCATAGTGACTTTTTGGACCCTTAGCTTAGTTCCTACGAGGACCCGGAACTTTCTAAAATTGGCTAATATCACTTGAACTTTAAATATCAGTATCCTCAGCTCTTAAAATTGATCAACAAACTGAAATAATTAAAATGGACCATAATCCACTAATATTTGAATTTCAACTAAAATATCATTTTCAGACCCCCAACAAACCTGAACTCTAGATAATTTTAACTGACTACCCTGCTTAGGACCTATCCAAACCACACTAGCCTTACACATACATAGAATTGTTTGCTATGAAACCACTTCTAGATCTAGGTTAGGTCGTTAGGTTTTATTTTTCTGCTGTGTGCCGGAGTTTTTCGTGGTTTTCATTGCATGCTGTTTGAAATTGTTAGTGTGTTTGCTTACTTTTTCTGCACTCTGTAGATTATGTGATGAGCGCTAGATTTACCCCTAGGTTAGGAGCGTCATATATATATATATATATTATTCTTCCGTGCAGGTGGCTATGCTCAAGCTAATAAAGGGGGGGGGGGGGCACCGTTATATTTTCTAATATTGTTTTATGCAGGTGTTTGCTCAGCCCCCATAAATAGAATGAGGGCTAAATTAATAATTATAACTGCTACAGGTGGAGCTGCTTAGCCCTCATAATTAAGAGCATGGCTTGGCACAGGGTCAATGGTTTGAGTTATTTTTATTTCGATATATAACTGCTTGGGAGTTTTATTAGGATAACCCTACAATTTCTTTAGATTTCTTTTATGCTTTTCATTTAAATGTAAATTTTTTAATAATTGTTAAGAATTGTGAAAGCAACTATAAGTTGAAATATTCTTATCCAACTCGGATTCCAAAAGAAGAATCCATCCATAAAGGGGAGGGTCTTCTTCCATTTAGAAGATCGGGTTGGATGACTTTAGATATCCAGAGAGAAAGGCAATACCCCCTGCCAAGGGGGAATTGTCTCTTCGTTTGGATATTCAAGCCACGACGGATCCAAGGAGTCCAAGGAGGAGTGATTTAAGGAATCCAAGGAGAAGATATCCAAAAGACTGAAGGTACTGAAGATTGAAGACCAAATATCCCACTCAAAGTTGTTGGCATCTGTCATAGGCTTAGAAATCCGGGTTGTTGGCAGTGGTGCCCGGCCACTTTATTTTCTGCATATCTGGGTTGTAATAAGGGCAATTTGCCTATGGCCATTTAGTTGATTATTTTTATATTTATATTGATGTGTTTACCTGATTGTGCAATAGAAATCGTCTGCTTTTCTTAGGTTTCTTTTCTTGTATGTCGATTTTATTTTTGCTTGGATTTTCGTTAGGCTCTATAAGGACTATAAAATTTTTCTACTCATAACTAACTCATAAAATTTTAAGTTCTAAATAACATAGAAACTTAACGAACCTAAGGAACTGCCAGAATCGTCCGGGATATCATGCATATTACTGCATCCTTGTTATAAGACATCTCCCTGCCTGCTGATAGAATACGGATAATCTGGCCTATGAGGATGAAGTGCCGGACCTAGGGAGACCCAGTCTTTTCAAAAAATTATTTTCTATAAGCCTGTTTTTAAAATTATATAGCATTCATGAGCTGACATTTCAACTAGCACGCATTGCATTAGTAACTAACTAAATAAAATTTAATTGCATTAGCTAGGAGCATCTGACCCACATAAGTCCATGACCACTTAGAAAATCCTCTAGATGTCGGTCCTATTTCCAAAGAACTATACCGCCCACCCATATCTCATAACTAACTTGACAGCATGGTTTTAAAGTGATTAGGTGGTTAATTGACTCCCCAATCCAGGCCGGGGTAAGTCCAAGTTTTGCACTGCATTAGCTATGACACGAGTCTTAGTGTTTCGTAGAGCACTAAGCCCAATCTAGATTTAAGATTCGAGGCTACTATATTCAGTCTCGTAGTATGCCTTAAATAGTAGGTAGGTCCCTTCTTTTCAGAGACTCTAAATCCTACTCATCTACGTCACAAGATGTCGCCACTTCTATCCTTCTCTCACGCATGTGATTGATTGCCTGACTTTTCTTTCTCCAGTTTTTGTTTAGTATCATAGAGCCCCTGAATGCTGGTATGAGCCACTCATGTTGATTCAGCCCTTCGAACCTTTCTTCCTTTTTGGATAGGACTTCATAGTCTACACCCCTATGTCAATCTCACTTTTAAGAGGGGATAATGTATAATCCTTAATCGAGAGTTTTCTCAGGCTCCGGCCTGAGATGTAATTAACAACAGGGGCTTGCGCCCGTGGGAAACTTGGTCTCACATATAGTAAACCCCATTTAAGCTCTTGCATTAGGTGGGGGAAACTCGTGACTAGGTCGTATATATTACTACCCATCGGGGTGTGTTGGGGACTACCACTATCCTTAATTATTAGTCATATGCACGATCCAATCTGTCCCTTCCAATTGACCCGTTCCCGCGGTGCTCTTTCGGAGGTCCACAGTATGGTTATATTTACTTATATTCACCTTTACATGTAACCTCTTTGTTCTTTAATAGATGGGCTTAGGCCCCAAAATTTCCCAAAAAATAAATAAATTAAATAAATAACTGAATATAATATGCGACCTTTTTCTTTTTCAGCTATTTAGGGTTACCCATTTATTTTGCGACCTTGAGTCAAAGATCGATTGTGAGAAGGTTAGGATAACTTTTTATGGTAAGAGGGGGAATTATTTTATCTACGACTATATACAATTAAGGTAGCTTTCCTTCGAGACAAAAATAGGGAATATTAAACGATGATAAATTATATATGTCATTAGGTGGTAATAGACATCAACAAACATCAAACAATGGTATGCATTAGGTTATGATGGAGGTCGAGGGACTAATGATGTCATGAGATGATAGCTGATGTGATCATTCATATGTATGATCGAGATTAGACTGATGAGAGTCCCGTGAACAACTGATAATGGTTGGATGGCCCAAATTCTAGAATGATGATAGAACGAAATGGTCATATGTTAGCAAAAGAAAGTTAGCGAGGGAATTCAGAAACTATTTGTTGGCATTCCAACTTGATATGTCATCAAAAAAGTATCTTGATCGAGCACGAATCTCGATGCAAAATCAAGTTGAAAACTTCTGAAATTAAAATTGTTACCATCCAAACTTCGATTTTGGCAAACTTATAGTCGAACTGAACGTCTCAAAAATACGAACCCAACGACACCAAATTCGACTCAATCTAAGCCCAAGTGAGTCCAAATCAAGGACCCGAACTGATGTTTGAAGGTTCAAACCACATTTTTGGTTAGCAAAAGGTTTTCAAACATGACTTGCTTATACTCGAATCGAGTGGCTCGACAAGATAAATCCAACGAGCCCAAGATCTTCAAATTTCGACATCATTAAGACCTTTAAATGTCTGACAAATTATACACAATCAAGAGATTCAACATTGGCCGTCCATCTAACCACTCCTTATTTACCCTTAATCTCTCACCTATTTACGGGTCATGCCACTCCATAAATCTTTAAATAGACCCCTCATTCCTCTTGAAAGGGGACCGAAGTAAGAAAAGAAGAAGAGAAGAGAAAGAAGAGCGACCACCGCCGAAGTTTCGCCGGACCTTCGCCGGACCACCACTTGAGGCCTTCACCACCGCCGGACCACCGCCTGACACCGTTGCTCCGCCGGACCACCACTTGAGACTCGGACTTCCACTAGACCACTACCTGAGGCCCGGACTTTCACCGGACCACCACTTGAGGCCCTATGCTTCACCAGGCCATCACCTAAGGCTCGAACTTCCGCCGAAATGCCACTTGAGGCCCTCAGCTCCGCCGGACCACCGCCTAATATCGTTGCTCCGCCGTACCGCCACTTAAGACCATCATTTCCACCGGACCACCGCATGACGCCATTGCTCCTTCGGACCACCACTTGAGACCCTCACATCCGCCGGACCACTACCTGACGTTGTTGCTCCGCCGGACCACCATTAGAGGCCCTCACCTCCGCCGGACCGTCGCTTGATGTCGTTGCTTCATCGGACCACCACCTGAGGCTCGAACTTCTTCCGGGTCACCACTTGACACCTAGAGTTCTACCATAGTACCGCCGTACTACAACGATCTTTCAGACCCTGATCTTCTGCCAACTACAGTCTTTCTGACTCTGGTGTCCTGCCGACTATGGTCCTTCTAACCTTTATCGCCTATTATGATCCTTTTGACTTCCATCAATAGACAATGGTCTTTCTGACCCTATCTCATGCCAACTACGGTCTTTCTAACTCTGGTGTCCTACCGACTATGGTCCTTCTGACATTCGTCGTCTACTATGGTTCTTTCGACCTCCATCAACAGACAATGATCTTTGTGACCTCGATCTCCTGCCAACTACGGTCTTTCAGATCCATGCCTCATACTGACTATGGTCCTGCAAACCAAATGAACATGTCTATGTAACTCCCACCATGTAATGTGCTCTATATGATGTACATTTGTAACATCAAGTTAAGGCCTTCTCCCTAAGAAGGGCTTCATTTGTAATCGACAATAAATACTAGTTGATTCATTCAAACTGGGCCAGGCCCTGTGGTTTTCCCCCTTTTCAGGGATTTCCAGGTAAAAACTATTGTGTTTCTTATGAATGTTACACCCTCTCACTTATATGATTGTGTGCTAGATCTTCGTACAATGCTAAGACATTAAACTATATATTTCTCTACCGTCGCGAATGCTCCAGGACGCAACACAACTAATACTTGGAGTAATAAAAATCTTCAGGATTCAAGGACTTCTACATTTTTTACTCTCCTGGAATGAGAGAGAGTCTACTTGAATTGTTTCTTTCAAATGAAGGAAAACTCTAATTAGTTATTATAATAACTCAAATATGTGAAATATTTTTTTTGAAAAATATTAAATTTCTAAAGTAGAGCGCATTGGCTCTAATCTAGTGAGTGTTGCGGTATCAAGCCATAAACAATATATATATATATATATATATATATATATATATATATATATATATATATATATATATATATATATATATATATATATATATATATATATATATATATATATATATATATATATATATATTATCATTGCGTATTTCCACTGACTCCCTCACGTGGGTGCTTGGCTAGGAAGAAATTGGAAGAGGGGAATAAGAGAAAGAAGAGAAAAGGTCTTAGGATCATATTTGTTAGTTATTCATGTTACATATTTTATTTTATTCGTTATAAGTGATTAATCTCTTACTTTTATTTTCAATGATTTTAATTTTTATGTATTTTATCTCTCGTAAATCTGTTAAAAATACATTATTTTCTAATTTCATAAGTTTTCGTCATGCAAGTTTGAACTTATTATAGATTTGATCATTCTAAAAAATTTGATATTATTTTATTGCACTTTAAATGAAGAATTGAATGATATTAGATACATGATATGATAACTCCATGTGATATCCTACTGATCCACATGATTCATTAATTAGAAGTTATAAGGAGTTGGAGATTGATTGGAGTTATAAGAAGTCTGGCAACTGTTTCACATGATTCAAATGGAGTTATAAGGAGTACATTGATTGAGAGGTATAAGAGATGATTGATTGGGATTCATAAGTGTAAGAGCAAGATACTCTTAAGATACACTCATTAAATATCTAAATGTTAATATCGATACTGTTATGAACATTGTACTATTATTGTGACTAACACTAATACTATTTACTATCATGAATATTATTTAATGTAATTGATCATGATATTAATGTTGTTACTGTAATAGTATTATTGATTATTACTACTACTGTGACTCATAATATAATGGATTGAGATGTAATTAACTATAGAATGATAAATCGATGTAGATAATTAATATAGACATTGATATTTATTTATATAATTTATAGTATATAATTCTCTTTTATCTTGCATTGATTTTAGTTGTAAGATTTTAGTTACTAGCTGGGCTATGTGCTCATTACGTGGTTTTACATGTTTTTAGGAAAGGGTAAAGATCCTATAATTTAAGGCTCCGAACAAGACAAAAATGCAATCATGTTTCTTTCTTATGTTCATTAATAAGCTCTAGTTAAATGATTAAAATGAAAGAAAAATATAATTCTTCCAATATAGATCCTGAAGTGTGACGATTATGAACAATCATAATTAGTATATGAGGGTTAACACATGGGATAATATAAGTCTATATTAGTTTATTGAAGAGAGCATAAGGGATGGTCTCATCCTGGAATGAATGATGAGATGATTAAGTCTATGAGATGGGTTGCTTCTTAATGAATATGATGTTGATCATATAGAAATTAAATATGAAAGTTAAAAAAATAATAATAATAAAAAAATGTACATATGGATTTTTAACTCATTTATCGATTCTCTTATGCACACTGTAAGACTGAGGAAGGGGTTCCATTAATTGAGTAAGAAAGAGATTGTAAGTATCTTGGAACTAGGTTCTCACCCTCTTAGTTTATATTATAATAGAGTTTTAGTGGAGCTTGAGTTTATCTTATTTTGTATCATTTATATTTAATGGTCGAAGACATCTAAGAATGGAATATTTGTAACATTAGTATGTTTATCGTGGTTTCAAGATGGATAATGATATTGAAGCTATGAGCAAAAAGCTCTAACAATGAGAAACATAATGGGCTAAATGGAAAGCTAAGACCTGACCAAGTGACAAGTGGCAAGCATCAAACAATCATTTAAGTGATGAATGAATATAATCCATAGGTAGTTGTGAGATGATGAATTTTCATTAGTTAGTGTAAAATATTTCCAAATTAGGATATCTTGACAGGCCAATTATAGATTTATATAAACAAAAAAAAATGATAGAAGGTTGATGAGTCATATTTTGGTATGTACAAATATATCTAGCTTGTGTGTTGTACATCAATATATTAACTTATAAATTCATTTATTATTATTTTTCATATGAATGTTCCTCGTCATCATATAAAAAATCATCATAGAAAAATTGATACTTTTGATTATTCATATTATATAATACTATTTCAACTCGATGATGCGGTGAAATTCAGTACACTTAAATTTATATTATAAATCAAGCATATTTATCATTCATTAAGTATTATAGGTTGTCTTATGCCTTTTCATTTATGTTTTAATACATAGTAGTTATTTTTAGAGTTGTCATGTCATACTCATTTGATAACTACTATTTTTTAACCAACTTTACTAAGTTATTTAGTGGATCTTGGTTGCAAGGGTGGTTCTTTTACCGTTTGTTTGTTTGTTTGTTTTTTTCATTATTTCAATATTTAAGTTATTTATTTAGATTTTTATTGATTTTTTTAGTTATTGCACAAATAATTGATTTCCTTCATTTTCATTACAACATAATATGCATGAATTGTGGATGAAGGATTCAAATGTTTTATTTGACTCATTTGGAGTCAAATTTGATACTTTTGGCTTTATTGAGTTAATTGATCTCGTAGAAACATTTACTATGATTGTAAGTCTGGTGAAATCAGAGTTGCAATAATCTTAAATTTAATTTCAAAATTTTGCAATGAAATATTACACTAAAATTTATGCTCCATTATGTTAATATTTTAGTAAAGTATTAAATATATGTTAAAAAGACATTGAATTTTCTAATGTAGGACATTTGCAAGATGATAACACTTCATATAGAATATATCACATCAATTATATATTAAAAATACATTGAACCTTGAGAATTAACATTGTTTACTTGATTAAATGTAATAGTTCAAATCCTTAACTATTAAGATATTATTTGCTTTGAGCCAGACTCATGATTTTTTTCTCTTGGTGTAACTTCTTAGTAGTCACCAATCTCAATAGTGCTCCTGCATGAGCACACTTAACTTTGAAGTTTTTAATAAAATTTCAACTGTTACAGTAAAAAACGCATCAATGTTTAATAGTTTATACAATCAATGTCAACATCAGTTTCCTTAACCTAGATTAATCATCCAACAAACAGATAGAATTATAGAGTTAAAGTTCTTATCTTCCAACTGATGCATTGCCCTGACACAAATAGTAATAACACAAACTCGCAACTATTGAGATATTATCTGTTTTGACTTAACAACCGCATGATTTTATATTTTTTGTGTAACTTCTCATTAGATCACCCATCACGTTCATATACGATCATACTTAACTTTGGAGTTTCTAATAAAATTTTAACTATTACATCAAAAGTTATTTCAATGCTTAAGAGTTTAACTTTATTTTTAACAAGGGGTTCTACATTTTAAGTGTATATATATAAAAAAAGAGCCAGGATACCTTGAGAATGAACATTGCTTATTATTATTATTATTATTATTATATATTTAGAACAGGGTATTCACCTGCTGCCAACCCAAAAATGACGTTTGACGACGTGACTAATACTCGACAGACCTAGAAGATGCACCCACCCTAGAAACCTCCTGGCCCGCACTTGATTGGGCCCCGCTTAAGAGGCACGAGGAAAATCGAGTACGGATTGAGAGGTTTCCAACTGCACTCGCCCACCAATCAAACTAAACAAAGATAGGTGCTATTTTATTTTTAATGCAAAAAAAGAGGCTTCTCTCACGAAATCAACCGATGATCATGATCTTTTCCCAAGAAACGCAAGACTACGGTAACCTTCTCCTGCACGTGCGTCTCACACGAGTCTTCTTCAATTCCAACGTTCGAATCCGTTAGTTGCCTACTCAATCCCGCCGTTTATAAAACAAACATCGCTCCCCTATCTCTAACAGAGAAGGAAACCCTGCATACTCTCAGCTGCTGGAAATCTCTTCCGGCAAGTAGAAGTAATATTCATTCCATCGAGCTCAAACGCCTGCGATTTCCTCCAACAACCTCACTTCTTCATTTTGAGAATAGTTTCTCCATAAGTGAAGAAGGTTTGATTTGATTTCTTGAAGTCGCTCAATCTCCGGCCATGGCCGATAACTTCAGCGAAAGCTTGTCTTCTGATCACGTGCAACTCAAGATCCCCTCCGGAGATTCTCCATATGTGAAGGCCAAGCATGTTCAGGTAACAAGCCTTTATTCTTGAAGAAAGCTTCATGTTTCTTTATGTTCTTTCATACTCTTCTTCTTTTTGTTTTTTAAATAATGTAATTTCATTTCCATTAATGTCGGGTAGCTTGGTTGCTGCATGAGGTGGAGGGTGATATTTTCGTTTCTTTAGCTACTCAAAGATTTTGAAAAGGGCATAAAAGAAAAGTTTAGAACTTTTCTTCCCTCTTTGTGGGTTGAATTATAGGAAGATGTCAAGATGTTTGATAGTTTGCTTAAATTGCTTAATTAGCTTTATTATATAGAAGAAACTTACGGAAACACAGAAAGAAAAAAAAAATTATAGAAGAATTTTATAAAGGCTCATGCAAATGATGAGTTCATCATGTTGCCACCATTGCAAATTTTACTCCTGATTCTGAAATTTAGAACCATAAATTCTGCTGTAAATAGGGCATACAAGCTCTCCTCTTCATAAAAATAAAACTTAAGAATGCTGAAAAATACAGTAAATTTCTCCAAATAATTTTAAGGTTAACGCACAACTAAATCTGTGTAGTATTTTTTCTTTTTATATGTGAATTCTTGATACTGAATCACTATAATTAATTAAGCATCATTGATCTTTTTTAACTTTGCTTAATGAATTCTTTGGAGTGTTAGTTGGTGGAGAAGGATCCAAACAGAGCTGTTGTATTATTTTGGCGTGCAATAAACTCTGCGGATAGAGTTGACAGTGCTCTGAAAGACATGGCTGTAGTGATGAAACAGTTGAATAGAGCCGAAGAAGCTATTGAGGCCATTAAATCTTTTCGAGGACTGTGCTCTACAAAAGCACAGGAACCTCTTGATAATGTTCTTCTTGACCTCTACAAGGTAAACTGTTTCTTAAAAAGCTATTTCAAATATTGTTTCTACTTTAATATTTTTTTTAATGCAATGTTTGTACAGAAATGTGGAAGGGTCACTGAACAGATTGATCTGCTCAACCACAAGTTGAGGATGATTGATGAGGGCATTGCTTTTGGTGGGAGGATAATGAAAACGGCTAGGTCACAAGGGAAAAAATTCCATGTAACTGTTGAGCAAGAAAAATCTAGGTTGACCTTTATCTAATTCAAATCATTTCTTAAGAACTTATTGGACATGTTCATGATTATTTACCGTATTTATCTCTTCAGGTTGTTAGGCAACCTTGCCTGGGCTTATATGCAATGTGAAAATTACAAAGAAGCCGAACCGCTTTATCGGTTTGTTTCTATCTCAATCTTATGTTTGAAAAACTTTTTGATTTCATTCCTGTTAACCGAGTGAAATCAAAAGGCTACTTTAATGAGTTCTGAATCATGAGAATATGTTCTTTGCTGCTACAAAACATACATTCCTAATTCTTAATATGTTTTGGGTTGCAGAAGAGCTCTGGAAATAGAGAAAGATTACAATAAGATGTGCAACTTAGCTATCTGCTTGATGCAGACAGGAAGACTTGCAGAAGCCAAAATCATCCTTGCAGATGTTAAGAAACCTACTAAGTACTGCAATGGAGAATCCTATCAGAAATCCTTTGAGAGAGCATGGGAAATCATGAATGAATTGGAGCTGATACCAGACCAAAAAACAGTAAAGAACAATTCCTCAGCATCTTCTACCCTATGCTCTTTCAGTGATGAGAAAGCCTCCACAGCTCCTTTGGATTTCGACATGGCATCACTGGATCATGAAGTATCACCCGATGCTCTTTCCCAGGGCAGTATATGGGGGTCTTCTTCTCACGAGGCATCTCTTTCACCTGTGTCAGTAAAAGTTACTTCGCAATCCAAGCCTGTGATCATATCAGAGTACTCAGTTGAAAGGAAAATAATAGATAGTGGGACTGAAAATATGCTCATCAGGCTTGACATCCAGATTCACAGGCCAAAGAGCAAGGAATTTGTGGTTGACAGCAAGAAAGTTGTGACATCAGCCTCAAATGATCAAAGCTTTGACAAATTTAAATCCTTCACTGATGAATTTCAGAAAGAAGAAGATGGTGAAGGAGCTAAGATTTCTTTTGAAATTCCAGATTTGAGCTCAGGGCCAAATGTAGAGTCCTTGTTCTATAAAACTGAGAAAAAGACATGGGCTGATATGGTGGAGGAGGATGAGCAATTGGCTTTTGAGAATGCTGAGATCAGTAGTAGTTCATCAAAATTTGCTGGAAGATCTTGGGCTGACATTGCAGAAGAGGAAGAGAGGTCAGACAATAAGAATTTTGAATTCGGAAGCTGTGGCAGGAATCATCAATCACCAACTAGGACACCTATTTCTTCCTTTAAGAAGCTCAATAGGAATAAGACCCAAAAGTTGACACAAGACAATATGAACTCTAGCAAACTAAAGACTTCCTGTTACAAATATCGAAGTGGTGGATGCAAAGAACTGAGTGGGAGGTGGCGAGGAACCGCGAAGAACGCCGAACAGGAATGCAGATCATTGTCTTCTGATCGACGGCCTTGCTGCAATTTGGAGGTTAGAAAGCTTGGGACTGAGTTAACAGGTAGTGGTGGTAAGTCTCATGATGATTCAGATTACTTGTCTGGGATGGGTGGAAGGTATAGATGTAGGAAGCAGTGTAATAGGCTTCAAGTTTTCCAGGAAATCACTACGGGTGATGCAAAAGCTTGAACTGTTTTACAACAATTATGATAAGTTCACTGTTTTTTCTTGTTCAATTTCTCTGGTTTTGAACTTTTTGGAAAGGAAAAAGGAGAAAGTGATTCCTCTTTTATGTATAAATTGAGAAATATACTCTGTAAGTTGTGTAATTGTATTGCTAATAAGTTGGATGATATTTTTTGTGAGACAAATGATTGGAAGTATTACAAAAAGTAGTTATATTCAAGATCATGTTGTTGTTGAAGTGACTATTGGTATGTATATGTAATCAATGGTTAGAAACCACTGCCAGCGCCTTTGTGACGTGCCAATTAGCATTAAAGAAGAAGAAAGAGAAGTCAATCGGTGGCTAAAAATACAGTTAATGATACATTAAACTTAATTATGTGAGCAATAAAAAATAAAAAAAAAGATTAATTTAATGAACTTACACTCGTAGTCCTTTGGATTAAGTTGAACAAGTCATTATAAGAGTCTAAATCTGATTCAAGCAGCCTCTAGCAATCAACCCAATTGATACTCGCCCAAAGCTTCTTCTGTTCCTAGAGCATAGACTAGCCAAGTCACCTAGGAGACAGACTTATTGGTCTAAGGAACTCATCTAGTTGAACTTGCCCAATATGGTATGTGAAGTTGTCTACTCGTCGGCTTGTAAGGATTCAATGGAGACGGAATATAAATTCATCGACTCTGAATTATATGTCAAATCATCGAGAAGAATTATCGAAAGCGTACATGAATTCATTGAAATGCATACTTGAGGTTTTAGGTCTTCCACATTTGAATTGGCGTCCTCCAAGAGAGGGAGAGACTCATTCTTTTCACTCGAGAGGGAAAATGAGAGAAATGGGAATTTTACTGCTTAAACTAGGGACCACGATCATTTTATACTTTAAATGTATTTATTTTATTTCAGTCAATCATTAAAATTGTTGCGTCCTGGAGTATTCACGGCGGTAGAGAAATAGAAAATTTAGCGTCTTAGCGCTGTATGAAAATCCGGCACGCAATCAGATAAGAGAAAATGTGTAGCATTTATGAGACATCAAGATTTTTACGTGTAAAACCCCTGAAAAAGGGGGGAAAACCACGGGGCTTAGCCCAATATAAATGAATACACTAGTATTGTAGTTGATTACAAATGAGGTCCTTACTCGGGGGAAGGCCTTAGCTTGGTGTACATCTTATAGAGTACATTACATGGTAGAAATATAAAGCATCACTATTGATACGTTTATTTGGTCGGAATGACCGTGGTCAATAGGCGACGTACATCAGAAGGACCGTAGTCGACGGGCGACGAAGGTCGGAAGGAATGTAGTCGGTGGGAGACATAAGTCAGGAGGACCATAGTCGGCTGGCGACGGAGGTCGGAAGGACTATAGTCAGCGGGCGATGTAAGTCAGGAGGACCAAAGTCGGCTGGCGACGGAGGTCAGAAGGACCGTAGTCGGCGGGCGACGTAAGTCAGGAGGACCGAAGTCGGCTAGCGACGGAGGTCAGAAGGACTGTAGTCGGCAGGCGACGTAAATCAAGAGGACCGTAGTCGGCTGGCGACGGAGGTTAGAAGGACTGTTGTCTGATGATAGAGGTCAGAAAGATGCCGTCAGGTACAAATCCAGTAATGGACAGAAATCCAACATTATATAGATGTCCCGTGAAAGTCCGAAAATAGGCGGAAGTCCAATGTCAGATAGAAATTTGATGAAGAGCGGAAGTCCGACGTCGGGTAGAAGTCCGACATTAGTTGGTGACCGAGGAAAACTTCGACGTTAGATGGTATTCGGGGAGAATTCCGGTGTCACTTGGAGTTTGGGTGAAAATCCAGCATTACTTGGAGGTCGGGCGAAATTCAGGCGTCACTTGGATAGAATTCCGGCGGCGGTGGTCGAGGAGTTCTTCCCTCCTATCATTTTTCTCTTCTCCTTCAATTCTTCTCTTGCTTCTTCCTTTGGCCCCCTTCACAAGAGCAATGAGGGGTCTATTTATAGATTTCCTAGAGTAGCATGACTCGTAAATAGGTGTGAGATCAGGGGCAAATGTGGAGTGGTTCGATGGACGGCCGATATTGGATCTCTTGATTGTGGACCGTTCGTCAGACATTTGAAGGTCTTAATCATGTCAGATTTTGGCGATCTTGGGCTCGTTGGATTTGTCTCATCGAGCCGCTCAATTTGATTATAAGCTCGTCATGTTTGGAAACTGTTTGGTAACTCAAATTATGGTTAGAACCTTCCAACAGCACTTTGGGTCATTGATTTGGACCCATTTGGGCTCGGATTGAGTCGAATTTGGTATCGTCGGATTCCTATTTCCGAGACGATCAGTTCGATAGTAAGTTTTCTGAAATCGGAGTTCAAATGATCCCATAATTTTTTAAGTTTCCAACTTGATTTTTGCGTCGAGATTCGTGCTAGATCAAGATAATTTTTCGAGGATATATCAAAAATAAAATATTTGGCATTTACACAATATTTAATTCTATACAAATTAAATTGAGTTGTCATATATAGGGGTGTCAATTTCGGGTCACGGGTCGGGTTCGGGTCGAACCCGGAACTGAACCGGGTTCAAACGGGTCGACCCTAACCCGACCCAGGAAGATAAACGGTTCGGAAATCCAAACCCGGACCCGACCCGGCGGGTTAACGGGTTGACCCGACCCGACCCGGTTGGCTGCTGGCGGACGGCGGACGGCGGCGCGGCGGGCGAGAGCGGGGGCAGGCGCGATGGCGCGGTGGGCGTGCTGGGAAGGCAGCGCGGGCAGGCGGGCTCCGCGGGCAGGCAGCACTGGGCAGCCCCGCAGGCGGGCTCCGCGGCAGGCAGCGCGGGCAGGCGGGCAGGCAGCGGCAGCGCTGGGCAGCGCGGGCGGGCTCTGCGGGCAGCACGACGGGCAGGCGCGGGCAGCGCAGCGGGCGGGCGCGGGAATGCGCGGGATTCAAATTTTTTTGAATTAAACGGGTTCGCGGGTTGACCCGGCAACCCGCCGGGTCAACCCGAACCCGACCCATTTTTTAAACGGGTCGAATCTGTGAACCCGAACCCGACCCGTTTATCAAACGGGTCAGGTCCAACCCAGATTTTCCGGGTCGGGTCCGGGTCGGATTTTCGGGTCGTGTCAAAAGTTGACACCCCTAGTCATATACGTCAAATAATAATTTAATTCTTAAATAGATCATGAATTTAATTGGCTCAATTTTAGATAGCTTATAATGTAAGCTAGAGATCAATATTTTCTATTTTTATGAAATAACATCTCTAGACAATATGGTTCATCAATCATATCAATATAAAATCAAAATGACATTTGTTACATTGGTCATAACAAGACCTATTAATGGTCATTATATTAATATAATTAACGACATATATCAAATATGTATGTGTAGCATGAAAATTTCATGTAATGTGATATCAAAGCATGACTATTTTCAACTGGTTTAATATTAGCACATCAATGAAAAGAAAACTTTTCGTGGCAGTCTGTGATGATGCATTTAGGAAGTGGCTACAACGATTGTAGAGGAGATCATCAAGCAGGGATGTACATTGATGGCTATATTGCTTGTGTGAATGTTACCTACCCTCAACTCAACGAGCTTGCTAGAGAATGGATCGTCAGTTGGTTACACATCTGTTAAAAGAATGTTGTTGTTGATAAGGATTTGGTGAAGAGATATGTCGATTGATTTTGAGATGTCATATGTTGGATTCAGATTCTTTTGGATGGGATGTGTTTGTAAATAAAGTGGTAATCGATCATAACGTGCTTTGTTCTTGTATGAAAGACTAAATTTTTTGCCAATGCATTACAGATGTGTTGTCGCAATGAAGTGGAGTTGGATGCAAAAGTGAAATATGAAATTCTTGAATGAGTTGATAAAGCCATGCATATTATGTCTACCATAATTATACGTGGAAAGAGCATGATATTTTGCTTCAATAGATGAGCTGGTTACGGTTGGCTGCTTTTTTAAGTTTTAGGAGATGTGGGTTAGGGGTGTAAACGAGTCGAGTCGAGTTGAGTTTAGGCCCTTATCGAGCTCGGCTCGTTAGTTGGAATGCGAGCTTGAACTCGAGCTCGTCTCACTATAAACGAGCTCGAGTAGGCTCGCAAGCCAGCCATGAGCGGGAATTTTTAAATTTGCACGGGATTTTTTAAAATTAGGCTCGATTTATTTTTAAATTTGCGCGGGATTTTTTAAAATTAGGCTCGATTTTTAAAACTTAATCGGGATTTTTAAAGCTTAGTTAAAATTTAGAAAAAAAATAATTAAATGTTTAACATTTAAATAAATTTTAGGTGATTTCTATTTATTTTTTAAACTTATTTTTTTTATATTTAAGTTTAAAAAATAAAATAAATTATTTTAAAAATATTAATATTTATTTGAGCAGGCTTGCGAGCTCACGAGTCGAGCCGACTCAAGCTTGAACTCGAGCTCGAGCTCGACTTGTGAGCTCGATAAGCTCGGCTCGCGAGCCCATAAAAGAGCCGAGCTTGAGCTGGCTCGCGAGCCGGCTCAGCTCACTTTCACCCCTATTGTGGGTGCCATTAAGGTAAGAATAGTAGCTTATGGTTGAACATCAATCTGGTAAGTCTCCAACCCAATTCAAGTACGACTAGGAGTGGAGTGAGAGATTACCTCTTAGAATTTGAAGATCAAGAGTTGAGGTTCCTTTAAGGTAACGAAAATGTTTGATGCGTTTGTAATGGCTATATATTTAGTGAGTTGTGCATAGTTTAGAATAGTGAAATGTTTAGGTGGGTTAATTAACATCAATTGAGTTGACGTACAACAGTAAGAATTAAGAACATTAATGGTTAACATCTTAAAAGTTAGATCTAATGTCTCAGTGAAATTGATGCCTTGCTATTGCTTGAAACCTTGACAATGAGCCAGACCTTACAGCCATGCCATTTGACTAAGCTTGGTTTTGTAAGCAGTGGCGGAGCCAGAAAATATCTCTAGGGGGGGCCTAAAATTTTTTTATTATATTATTATTTTTCTTCAATTTTTTACATTCAGACATAGGACCAATATAATCAATATTAAAAATAATAAAACTTTGTTAGTGAATTAGTTTATTTTTTTTCCGTCACAAAATGACTTCAATCATCAAATCACTCGATTTATGCTAGAACATGTTAAATATATTAACTAAATACGTGATATTAAATATATTAACTAAATACGTGATATTAAAAATCTCATTTTAAAACAAAATCATAAAATCTCTTTAAGATCGAATCAATATAGGATTAAGCTAATATCTATCAAGAAAAAAAATATAAATGAATAGGAAATTAAATTGGGAGTGATTTGAATGGATGACCGATGTTAAATTTCTTGATCGTGGACTGTTTATTGGGCATTGAAATGTCTTAGTGATATCATAATTTGGCGATCTTGGGCTCGTTGGATTCGTCTTGTCTAGCCGCTCGATTCGACTATAAGCATGTTATGTTTGAAAACCATTTGATAATCCAAGTTATGGTTTGAACCTTCCAAATATGCTTCGGGTCTTTGATTTGGAGTCATTTGGGTTCGGATTGAGTTGAATTTGGTGTCGTTAGGTTTGTGTTTTTGAGACGTTCAGTTCGACTATAAGTTTACTGAAATCGGAGTTCATATGGTCTCCAAATTAATTTTTGAAGTTACCAACTTAATTTTGTATTGAGATTAAAAAAAAAAATTCAATTTTTTTAGGGGGGGGCACGTGCCCCCCCTTGCCCCCCCCTCCCTCCGCCCATGTTTGTAAGTCCAATAATAATGGGGAATATTTTGTGTGCATGGGGTGAAGATTGAGTGCACTAATCTCCAAGTTCATTATTGTTGGAGTGTAAGAAATTCAACGGGCTTGGCCTCACATGAATGTTGTAGTTTGTATGCCTAGGAGTATGATGGCTAAATTTGGCTATGGCGGTAAGTATTTGTCGTGTTTTTTCTTGAAAAAAATTTCATTTGTATGATCATAGGGTGCTTATAATTAAGGGGTTATAAAGTTGGGTTGGGGAGGTGTGGTAATGAGGGGCTGTGTGATGTTGGTTGAGGAGGTATAATTGTATTGTACGTTTTTTTTGTAGTGAATATGAAGTTCTTGAGATAATAGTTTGTATTTTGACTTTGTTAAATATTTTTTTTAAGAATCATTATAAGTACAAATCACAAATCATCTTTGTCATAACATAGATATTATAGTGATTTAATTATATTTTTTTCATAATTTTTTGTCACTGGTGCAAATTCTTAAGAATTTGACACATGTGGGTATATTATGAATATCTTAAGCCACTTAAAATAATTTAATAAAATACATTTCCTTTAATTCAATCGGCAAACAATGAAGGAATTAGGGATTTTAGAGAGAAAAGAGGCGAGAGAGAAAAAGAAGTTTGGGTTTGGAGTCCGTTGAACAATTTTCATTAGTAAATCGTATTAGAAAATTTTCTCGCATAGCTATAAGGAGCAATTATCCTATTTCTAATTTCAGTAATTTGGTGTTTTTAGAATTTTTCCAATCAAATTTGTATTTTCATTACAAAAAATTATAATAATTTTATTTTGGTAAAACTTTCACTGTGTAACTTTTTATATGTTATAGATATTGAGATTATGAACATTTTGAGTATTTATTTAAGATTTTTCACCTGTTGATTAAAAAATAGCGATTTTTATCAATTCAAAATTTTATTTTGACTTCCAAAAATAGTGGTTTAGTTCAATTAAAGCATCAAAATATTATTATATACGATCTATGATAATTTGATAAATTTTTAAAAATGTAAAATTTTGCTTAGTAGGATTTTCTGTTGCTTGTCGTTAAGACATTTTGATACTTCCAAATTAAGTTTAATTATTTTATTTGCTATAATGCATTGAAAATGAGTGTGAATGTGTGATTAAGTAATAGTTGGTCACTATTATTATTATTATACTATGGTAATAATGTGTGTGCGTGGGGGGGATAAGTAAAGACTGATTATTCATTGTTGTTGGTTGGAGAGTCATTATAAGTACAAATTACTTGCTTTCTTTATCATAACATAGATATTATAGTGATTTAATTAAATTTATTTCATAATTTTTTAAGTCACTAGTGCAAATCCTTAAGAAATTGACACATGTCGGTATAAATAAGGATTTTGGGACTGTCAAGTGTCTATTTTGCATATCAATTTTATCAAAATTTTCTAAATAAATTGAGCTATTTTATAGATATTTTTTTTTATAATTTTTGAAGCTCCAAAAAAGATTTATATGAATTTTATATTGAATATTGATTAAATTATATAATCATGTTATTATTATATTATTATTTATTTATAAATATCTTAAGCCTCTTAACATAATTTAATAAAATCCATTTCCTTTAATTCAATCGGCAAACAGAGAAGGAATTAGGGATTTTAGAGAGAAAAGAGAGGAGAAAGAAAAAAAAAGTTGGGGTTTGGAGGTCGTTGAGCAATTTTCATTCGTAAACCATATTATAAAATTTTCTCTTATAGCTATAAGGAGCCATTATCCTATTTCTAATTTCAATAATTTGGTATTTTTAGAAATTTTCCCATCAAATTTATATTTTCATTAAAAAAAATGCTAATAATTATATTTTAGTGAAACTTTCACTGTGTAACTTTTTATATGTTATATATATTTAGATTATGAATATTTTTAGTATTTATTTAAGATTTTTCACCTGTTGATTAAAAAAATAGCAATTTTTATCAATTCAAAAATTTATTTTGACATCTAAAAATAGTGATTTAGTTCAATTTAAGTTTCAAAATATTATTGTATATGATCTCTGATAATTTGATTTTTAAAGATGTGAAACTTTGCTTAGTAGGATCTTCTGTTGCTTGTCATTAAGACATTTTGACTTTTCTGAATTAAGCATAATTATATTTTATTTACTATAATACATTGAAAATGAGTGTGAATGTGTGGCTAAGTAATAGTTGGTCACTATAATTATTATGATATTGTGATAATAATGTGTGTGCGTGTGTGTGTGTGTGGAGGGGGGGGGGAATAAGTAAAGACTGATTATTCACTGTTGTTATATGGAGACTGATTGATCTATACATGATGGTGGACCGACGATTTTTTTTTTTTAATATGTGATTTTGTGTTATCCTTGACTAAATCAAGTGATAAACTGATTGAGAGTTATAAGGATATGATTATTATGCTGACGAGTAAAGAGTGATGATTATGTTTTTGATACGATACTAGAAAAGTATCTTTTAAACCATATTTCTTATTTGTTTAGTGTGACTGCTGAAATGCATATTATTGAGATATTATTCCTATTACTATACAAATTTTTTATTATTGTATAGATTTACTATTGCATTATTAATATTTTACTCTCTCTCTCTCTCTCCCCCCCTCACCATTGCACCATGGACTTTAGCACACAATCAAATCATATAAAACCTTAAAGTTTGCGCCCTTAATATCATTTAAGACAGTAGGTTTCCTTCCTCTCATTAGATCTCCGACTAACTGGTTTTCTCTTTATCATTCCCCTATTTCGATAAATATCTTAGATCAAAGGCTTACCCTCTTTATCATTTATCTGGGCGCCATCCCTTCTTTGATCACATGGGCATCCTCAAAGAGGTCTATAATCAATTGTTGACCAGAAATAAATACATAAAGACAATAAGATAGAAAAATAAACTTCTTTGGTGAGCTTCCACAAATAGATATTTAAAATCATATAGAAATCTCTGCATATTTTTCTTTTGTTTGGTTCCTATAATTTTCACAATATATTTTTGATTTGTCATTTTATTTTGCTTAAGATATTCAGGTCTTCTCGTATAATGAGCTTGAGTTAGTTAAGTTTGGAAAATAACATTTGTCCCCTTCCTCATAAATAAGCATGGTTATATGTAAAGACTGATTATTCACTATTGTTATATGGAGACTGATTGATCTATACATGATGGTGGACCGACGATTTTTTTTTTTAATATGTGATTTTGTGTTATCCTTGACTAAATCAAGTGATAAACTGATTGAGAGTTATAAGGATATGATTATTATGCTGACGAGTAAAGAGTGATGATTATGTTTTTGATACGATACTAGAAAAGTGTAATATCACAATCTGCTCCAGGATCGTCCAGGACGATCTGGATCGTCCTGGGACGATCAGTTGTAAATCAGCTCCAGATTTTGCCCAGTTTTGCTCCAGGTGATTTTCTGTATGCATCGTCCAGGCCGATCGGGGACATCGGCCAGGCCGATAGCACTGTTCATAAGGATCGGCCTGACCATCGCCCTGGAGTATCGGCCAGGCGATGTTGGTTTGGTCTGATCGTCCAGGACGATCGGGACGATCGGCCAGGCCGATATGTGTATGATTTAAGGGAAATCAGACGATTTGAAGAGAGAGAAAAATTAAAAATAAAAATATCTGATTTTCAGCTCTGAGGAGAGAGAAAAAGAGAAATTTGGAAAAGTTGATTTCGGGAAGACGCGGAGCCGTTTTCGTTCGAAGTGACTGTTGAGGAAATTGCTGTGCTCGAGGTAAGGCACATTCCGTCTTTCTCAATTTTCAGTTCCGTCGCGGTTGGCGATATTTTTCTGTCCGGATTTCGTTTCCGTTACGGTTTTTCGTCCGTATCTTTTGATTGGTTCAGTTTTTACCGCGTAAGTTTCTGTATATCGTTGCCGTGCCGGGTGTGCACGTTTTGACTATATTTTGAAGATTTTTGTTCGGGTATTTTTGATTCGGCGATTTTTTTCGTAGACCACAATTTTCTGTGAGATTGTAAATTATCTGTGCAGTAGAATAAATGTTCTGGAATATGATTATCTATGTTCTGTGCGAATTCGGTAAATTTTCTTTGCAGGAATTTTTGTGTAAATTCTGTATACTACCGTTGTGCTGCCCGATTTTTGGGTAAATTCTGAATTGTCCGGATTTCTTCTAAATTGAAATGCTATGTGTATAAGCTATAAAAAGGGAGTTATAAGGGGCCTGAATCCTACGAGATTCAGTTAGTGAAACGGGAAATCTGAAATGAGATCAAATCTGATATCTGTTCTGTTCCGGATCCGATGAATTCTGTTCTGGTGCTATAAGCACATCTGTTTTGGTGCCGTGAGCACAAAGGGAGACATAAGGGGCCTGGATCCTTTGAGATTCAGTCAGTGTCTGGGAAGGGAGGTATAAGGGGCCGGAATCCGTAGAGATTCCGTCAGTGTCAGGGCATTTAGCTATATGTATCTGTTCTGTTTTCTGTATCTGTTCTGTTCTGTACGAAATTGTGATTATGATATGATATGATCCGTACGATTCTAATTTCTGATTCTGACTCCGTTGATTTATCCTGTTCTGTGATCTGATCTGTACGATTCTGTTTCTGCTTTGATATCTGTCCGTATAAGTTCTGATTTCCGATTCTGTTCCGATTTCTGATCTGATTTCTGTCTGATGAGTTTGGTTTTGGTTTCTGAGAATTTAGATTGGTGGTTTGTTGCTTTGCTGAGCTGTTGAGCTCACCCTTGCTTTCTGGTGGTTTTCAGGTTCTGGGAAGGGCAAGGAAGTTCAGGACTAGAGTTCAGAGTCTGATCAGTATAGGTACTTTTGTACTTTTTGATTTTTGTACAGTCATGGCTTTTCTGTTCTGTCTTTCTTTCTGTTGAAAGCCATGTATTGTTCTGTAGATGATTATTTTTGAGGAAATGAAAAGATAGATGTTTTGTTCCGCTGCATTTGATGATTTTAGTAGCTCTGTTGTTCTGTGTGTTTCTGTTGAGTTAAGAATTTGGAAGATCAGTTCAGTAACCTAATCCAAAGCCAGATCCTGGATATGCAGTTCAGCTCGTCGCGATCCGGCTCGGGCGGGATCCGTCCCCGTCGGGTCGGGTCGTGACAAGCTTTTGTGGTATCAGAGCGCTGGTTTTGGAAACAGGTTGGATTGTGAAACAGAGCTCTAGGAAGTGATCAATAAGTCTGTCTGGGAGTAGTTTTGGGTCGTTTGGCTTTTTATTGTGTTGTTTTTGTGTTGTTTTTGTGATAGTTTTCTGAATTTTCTGGATTTTTCTGTATGGATCAGCCAGACCCAGACATGACAGACGGTCAGAGTGCCGATCAGGCAGCACCAGTGGGGAGTACAGCCCCAGTGGTCGGTGCTGATACGCTTTCACAGTTTGCTTCACTTGTTGCTCAGATGATGAGCGAGACTCAGAGCAGAGCTTCTACTGTTAGATCTAAGGACATTGATCGACACCTGCAGTTATTTTTGAGGTTGAAGCCTCCGAGATTTGAGGGCGCTGTTGAGCCCAGAGCAGCCGAGGAGTGGCTGAGGAGACTAGAAAAGACTTTTGACGGGATGCAGTGTCCTGCAGACAGGAAGGTTCCGTTAGCTGTTTTTCTGTTGGACGGAGAGGCTGAGCACTGGTGGGACGGCCAGCAGGCAGCCAGATTTCAGGGCAGATTGAACTCTTTGATCACTTGGGAAGAGTTCACTGAAGTGTTCAGAGACTGGTTTGTTCCCCCTTCTGCACGACAGCAGATGCAGGAGAGTTTTCTGAGGTTGGTTCAGGGGAGCAAGACGGTGATGCAGTACGAGGCTGAGTTTACTGCATTAGCCAAGTACGCTCCGCAGCTGGTTAGCACTTCTGCTGAGAGGTGCTACAGATTTCTGAGAGGATTACGAGACACTTTGAGGCAGCCTTTAATACCATTCAGGATCACTGATTTCTCTGAGCTTGTGGAGCGAGCTCGTCTGATTGAGAATGACATGACGACTACTCAGCAGCGGTGGACTGCGAGTAAGAAGAGGTTTGGAGGTGAGACTTCTGGCAGTGGTTCCTCTGGGAAGAGGAGATTTGTTCCTGGTTCTGGATCTGGAGATTCCAGAAGGAGTGGAGGATCGTCTGGTACTGCTACCAGTACGACTAGTTCTGGATCTGTCAGTATGGCACCTGTGTGCCAGAGTTGTGGACGGCGACACCATGGCCAGTGCTACAGGATAGCTGGTCTTTGTTTCAGGTGTGGTCAGCCGGGACATAGGATTGCAGAATGTCCACAGATGGGATTTGAGCAGCGATCTGAGGGCTTAGTCAGACCTGTTGGTTCAGCAGCAGGAAGACCGAGGACTGTTCCTCCACGCCCTGAGGGATTTACTGGTAGAGGTGGTGGTTCTAGTTCTGCACCACGGAGACCACCTACGATTCAGAGGGAGCAGAGTAGTTCTGTTGCTTCAGCTCCTGTTCCAGTTCAGCCACGAGTCTACAGCTTGAGTCAGCAGGAGGCTCGAGATGCTCCGGATGTTGTGACAGGTACGGTTTACATTTCTGATCAGCCCTGTCGTGTTTTGTTTGACTCTGGAGCGAGTCATTCTTTTCTGTCCGAGCACTGTTTTGAGGCTTTGCGTTTGGATTCTCTTTTACTTCCGGTTTCTTTGTCTGTGATTTTACCGGCTAGGAATCCTTTGATTGCTCGACAGTTTTGTTTGTGTGAGATTGAGATTTCTGGCAAGAAGTGGAAATCGAGTTTGATTCGATTGCCGATTTCTTCGTATGATGTGATTCTGGGCATGGATTGGCTGAGTCAGTATGAGGCTCAGATTGACTGTCTGAAGAAGCAAGTGAGTTTGCTTGTGGCTGGAGAGAGAGTTGTATTTCAGGGATTACGAGGTGTTCTCTCCAGTCTGATTTCTGCATTGGAGGTGAGCAGAATGTGGAAGAAAGGATGCCCAGTATTTTTGGCTTCGGTGCGGGATCTGAACCTGGAGGTTGGTTCTGTTTCTGAGATCCAGTGGTACGGGAGTTTGTGGATGTTTTTCCTGAGGAGTTGGTTGGTTTACCTCCGGATAGAGATGTGGAGTTCTCTATCGATGTTTTTCCGGGTACCGCTCCGATATCAAAAGCTCCGTACAGGATGGCACCGAAAGAACTTTCTGAGTTGAAAGTGCAGCTTCAAGAGTTGGTTGACAGAGGTTTTGTGCGTCCTAGTGTTTCTCCTTGGGGAGCACCTGTTTTGTTTGTGAAGAATAAGGACGGTACACTCCGTATGTGTATTGATTACAGGGATTTGAACAAGGCCACGATCAAGAACAAGTATCCTTTGCCTCGGATAGATGACTTGTTTGATCAGCTTTCCGGATCTTCGGTATTTTTGAAGATTGATTTGAGATCCGAATATTATCAGGTGAAGGTGAAGGAATCTGATGTGGTGAAGACAGCTTTCAGTACTCGGTACGGGCACTACGAGTTCTTGGTTATGCCTTTTGGGGTAACCAACGCGCCTGCGATTTTCATGGATCTGATGAACCGAGTATTCAGGGAGTTTTTGGATCAGTTTGTGATCGTCTTCATCGACGATATTCTGGTATATTCTGCATCTGAGGATGATCATGCCAGACATTTGAGGATTGTATTGGAGACTTTGAGGCGGCATCAGCTATATGCCAAGTTCTCCAAGTGTGAATTCTGGCTGAAGAGCATTTCTTTTCTGGGGCATGTGATTAGCGGAGAAGGTATTTCTGTGGATCCCCAGAAGATTCAGGCAGTTGCTGATTGGCCAAGGCCGACTACGGTATTTGAGGTACGTAGTTTCTTGGGCATGGCCGGGTATTACAGGAAGTTTGTGAAAGGATTTTCACAGATTTTGACTCCTCTGACGAGACTGACTCAGAAGTCGGTTCCTTTTGTTTGGACACCGGAGTGTGAAGCTAGTTTTCAGAGATTGAAGGATTGTCTGACTTCAGCTCCAGTGTTGGCACTTCCGTCAGGTACGGAGGGTTTTCAGGTGTTCAGTGATGCTTCACTGAAAGGACTGGGTTGTGTCCTGATGCAGCATGGTCAGGTAATTGCTTATGCTTCGAGACAGTTGAAACCACATGAGAAGAATTACCCGACACATGATTTGGAGTTAGCTGCAGTTGTTTTTGCTTTGAAGATTTGGCGTCATTATCTGTATGGCGTCAGATGTGAGATCTTTACTAATCATAAGAGCCTGAAGTATATTTTTACTCAGAAGGATCTGAATTTGAGGCAGAGACGGTGGCTCGAGTTGATCAAGGACTATGACCTGACTATTCAGTATCAGCCTGGAAAGGCGAATGTGGTAGCAGATGCTTTGAGTAGGAAGTCTTCTGGATTCTCAGGTATTCAGCTTACCTGTGATGACTTTCTGATTCGTGATTTGGAGCGTTTGCAGTTGGAGGTGATTTCCTCCAGTGATTTGGAGTTGGTTCAGATGAGTATTCAGTCTTCTTTGGAAGCACGGATTCAAGAAGCCCAGAAGTCAGATTCTGATTATTCGAAGTTGATAGCTCAGATTGGATCTGGTAAGACTCCTGAACTTCGAATTTCTGATTCTGGTGCTATTTTCTGTAAGAACAGGTTGTGGGTACCTGTGTTTGGAGATTTGAGGCGGGAGATTCTATATGAATCTCATCATTCTGGCTGCACTGTTCATCCAGGCAGTGGTAAGATGTACGCTGATATGAAGCTTTTGTTCTGGTGGCCTGGAATGAAGAAGGATGTGGCGGAGTTTGTGTCGAGATGCGAAGCCTGTCAGTTGGTGAAGGCAGAGCATCAGCGACCAGGTGGACTGTTGCAGTCGTTGCCTATCCCTGAGTGGAAATGGGAGGAGGTAACAATGGATTTTGCGATGGGTTTTCCTCGATCATGACAAGGACATGATGCCATTTGGGTAGTTGTGGATCGATTGACGAAGTCAGCCCATTTTCTTCCGATCAGACAGACGGATTCAGTTGAACGCTTGGCACAGATATATGTGAAGGAGATAGTCAGATTGCACGGTGTGCCTCGTGTGATCGTATCTGATCGAGATGGACGTTTTACTTCCAGACTTTGGAAAGGCATTCAGCAAGGCTTGGGTACGAAACTGCATTTCAGTACAGCCTTTCATCCTCAGACCGATGGACAGTCTGAGAGGACTATTCAGGTACTGGAAGATCTGTTGAGACTTTGTGTTCTGGACTTTAGCGGAAGCTGGGAAGATCATATTCCGCTGATTGAGTTTGCCTATAACAACAGTTTTCAGTCCAGTATCGGTATGGCACCGTACGAGGCTCTGTATGGCAGGAAGTGCCGTACTCCTTTGACTCTGACGGAGGTCGGAGACAGACAGACTTTGGGTGCCACTTTTGCTGATGAAACTGCTCAGAAGATCAATTTGATAAGAGAGAGATTAAAAGCCGCTCAGGATCGTCAGCAGAAGTATTATAATCAGAAGCACAGATTTGTTGAGTTTCAAGTTGGTGACTTTGTGTATGTCAAAGTCAGCCCGATGAAAGGTGTGAGCAGATTTGGTCAGGTAAGCAAGCTTAGTCCAAGGTATGTTGGACCGTTTGAGATTTTGGAAAGAATTGGAAAAGCTGCTTATCGCCTATTGCTTTCTGATTCTATGCCGGATGTACATAATGTGTTTCATGTATCCACTCTGAGGAAGTGGGTATCCGACTCTGGGAAGAAAGTATCAGCTGACGAGGTTGAGATTCAGGAGAATCTGGCGTACAAGGAAGAGCCAGAGTTGATTTTGGCGTACGACGTCCGAAAGTTAAGAAATAAAGAGATTCCGATGGTTAAAGTCCAGTGGAAGCACCGGACTGCACGAGAAGCAACGTGGGAAAAGGAGTCTGATATGAGACGGTCGTACCCGTACTTATTTTGACTGCGTTTGGATTGGTTAATGTCGAGGACGACATTTTTCTGAGTTGGGGAGATTGTAATATCACAATCTGCTCCAGGATCGTCCAGGACGATCTGGATCGTCCTGGGACGATCAGTTGTAAATCAGCTCCAGATTTTGCCCAGTTTTGCTCCAGGTGATTTTCTGTATGCATCGTCCAGGCCGATCGGGGACATCGGCCAGGCCGATAGCACTGTTCATAAGGATCGGCCTGACCATCGCCCTGGAGTATCGGCCAGGCGATGTTGGTTTGGTCTGATCGTCCAGGACGATCGGGACGATCGGCCAGGCCGATATGTGTATGATTTAAGGGAAATCAGACGATTTGAAGAGAGAGAAAAATTAAAAATAAAAATATCTGATTTTCAGCTCTGAGGAGAGAGAAAAAGAGAAATTTGGAAAAGTTGATTTCGGGAAGACGCGGAGCCGTTTTCGTTCGAAGTGACTGTTGAGGAAATTACTGTGCTCGAGGTAAGGCACATTCCGTCTTTCTCAATTTTCAGTTCCGTCGCGGTTGGCGATATTTTTCTGTCCGGATTTCGTTTCCGTTACGGTTTTTCGTCCGTATCTTTTGATTGGTTCAGTTTTTACCGCGTAAGTTTCTGTATATCGTTGCCGTGCCGGGTGTGCACGTTTTGACTATATTTTGAAGATTTTTGTTCGGGTATTTTTGATTCGGCGATGTTTTTCGTAGACCACAATTTTCTGTGAGATTGTAAATTATCTGTGCAGTAGAATAAATGTTCTGGAATATGATTATCTATGTTCTGTGCGAATTCGGTAAATTTTCTTTGCAGGAATTTTTGTGTAAATTCTGTATACTGCCGTTGTGCTGCCCGATTTTTGGGTAAATTCTGAATTGTCCGGATTTCTTCTAAATTGAAATGCTATGTGTATAAGCTATAAAAAGGGAGTTATAAGGGGCCTGAATCCTACGAGATTCAGTTAGTGAAACGGGAAATCTGAAATGAGATCAAATCTGATATCTGTTCTGTTCCGGATCCGATGAATTCTGTTCTGGTGCTATAAGCACATCTGTTTTGGTGCCGTGAGCACAAAGGGAGACATAAGGGGCCTGGATCCTTTGAGATTCAGTCAGTGTCTGGGAAGGGAGGTATAAGGGGCCGGAATCCGTAGAGATTCCGTCAGTGTCAGGGCATTTAGCTATATGTATCTGTTCTGTTTTCTGTATCTGTTCTGTTCTGTACGAAATTGTGATTATGATATGATATGATTCGTACGATTCTAATTTCTGATTCTGACTCCGTTGATTTATCCTGTTATGTGATCTGATCTGTACGATTCTGTTTCTGCTTTGATATCTGTCCGTATAAGTTCTGATTTCCGATTCTGTTCCGATTTCTGATCTGATTTCTGTCTGATGAGTTTGGTTTTGGTTTCTGAGAATTTAGATTGGTGGTTTGTTGCTTTGCTGAGCTGTTGAGCTCACCCTTGCTTTCTGGTGGTTTTCAGGTTCTGGGAAGGGCAAGGAAGTTCAGGACTAGAGTTCAGAGTCTGATCAGTATAGGTACTTTTGTACTTTTTGATTTTTGTACAGTCATGGCTTTTCTGTTCTGTCTTTCTTTCTGTTGAAAGCCATGTATTGTTCTGTAGATGATTATTTTTGAGGAAATGAAAAGATAGATGTTTTGTTCCGCTGCATTTGATGATTTTAGTAGCTCTGTTGTTCTGTGTGTTTCTGTTGAGTTAAGAATTTGGAAGATCAGTTCAGTAACCTAATCCAAAGCCAGATCCTGGATATGCAGTTCAGCTCATCGCGATCCGGCTCGGGCGGGATCCGTCCCCGTCGGGTCGGGTCGTGACAAGCTTTTGTGGTATCAGAGCGCTGGTTTTGGAAACAGGTTGGATTGTGAAACAGAGCTCTAGGAAGTGATCAATAAGTCTATCTGGGAGTAGTTTTGGGTCGTTTGGCTTTTTATTGTGTTGTTTTTGTGATAGTTTTCCGGATTTTCTGGATTTTTCTGTATGGATCAGCCAGACCCAGACATGACAGACGGTCAGAGTGCCGATCAGGCAGCACCAGTGGGGAGTACAGCCCCAGTGGTCGGTGCTGATACGCTTTCACAGTTTGCTTCACTTGTTGCTCAGATGATGAGCGAGACTCATAGCAGAGCTTCTACTGTTAGATCTGAGGACATTGATCGACACCTGCAGTTATTTTTGAGGTTGAAGCCTCCGAGATTTGAGGGCGCTGTTGAGCCCAGAGCAGCCGAGGAGTGGCTGAGGAGACTGGAAAAGACTTTTGACGGGATGCAGTGTCCTGCAGACAGGAAGGTTCCGTTAGCTGTTTTTCTGTTGGACGGAGAGGCTGAGCACTGGTGGGACGGCCAACAGGCAGCCAGATTTCAGGGCAGATTGAACTCTTTGATCACTTGGGAAGAGTTCACTGAAGTGTTCAGAGACTGGTTTGTTCCCCCTTCTGCACGACAGCAGATGCAGGAGAGTTTTCTGAGGTTGGTTCAGGGGAGCAAGACGGTGATGCAGTACGAGGCTGAGTTTACTGCATTAGCCAGGTACGCTCCGCAGCTGGTTAGCACTTCTGCTGAGAGGTGCTACAGATTTCTGAGAGGATTACGAGACACTTTGAGGCAGCCTTTAATACCATTCAGGATCACTGATTTCTCTGAGCTTGTGGAGCGAGCTCGTCTGATTGAGAATGACATGACGACTACTCAGCAGCGGTGGACTGCGAGTAGGAAGAGGTTTGGAGGTGAGACTTCTGGCAGTGGTTCCTCTGGGAAGAGGAGATTTGTTCCTGGTTCTGGATCTGGAGATTCCAGAAGGAGTGGAGGATCGTCTGGTACTGCTACCAGTACGACTAGTTCTGAATCTGTCAGTATGGCACCTGTGTGCCAGAGTTGTGGACGGCGACACCATGGCCAGTGCTACAGGATAGCTGGTCTTTGTTTCAGGTGTGGTCAGCCGGGACATAGGATTGCAGAATGTCCACAGATGGGATTTGAGCAGCGATCTGAGGGCTTAGTCAGACCTGTTGGTTCAGCAGCAGGAAGACCGAGGACTGTTCCTCCACGCCCTGAGGGATTTACTGGTAGAGGTGGTGGTTCTAGTTCTGCACCACGGAGACCACCTACGATTCAGAGGGAGCAGAGTAGTTCTGTTGCTTCAGCTCCTGTTCCAGTTCAGCCACGAGTCTACAGCTTGAGTCAGCAGGAGGCTCGAGATGCTCCGGATGTTGTGACAGGTACGGTTTACATTTCTGATCAGCCCTGTCGTGTTTTGTTTGACTCTGGAGCGAGTCATTCTTTTCTGTCCGAGCACTGTTTTGAGGCTTTGCGTTTGGATTCTCTTTTACTTCCGGTTTCTTTGTCTGTGATTTTATCGGCTGGGAATCCTTTGATTGCTCGACAGTTTTGTTTGTGTGAGATTGAGATTTCTGGCAAGAAGTGGAAATCGAGTTTGATTCGATTGCCGATTTCTTCGTATGATGTGATTCTGGGCATGGATTGGCTGAGTCAGTATGAGGCTCAGATTGACTGTCTGAAGAAGCAAGTGAGTTTGCTTGTGGCTGGAGAGAGAGTTGTATTTCAGGGATTACGAGGTGTTCTCTCCAGTCTGATTTCTGCATTGGAGGTGAGCAGAATGTGGAAGAAAGAATGCCCAGTATTTTTGGCTTCGGTGCGGGATCTGAACCTGGAGGTTGGTTCTGTTTCTGAGATCCCAGTGGTACGAGAGTTTGTGGATGTTTTTCCTGAGGAGTTGGTTGGTTTACCTCCGGATAGAGATGTGGAGTTCTCTATCGATGTTTTTCCGGGTACCGCTCCGATATCGAAAGCTCCGTACAGGATGGCACCGAAAGAACTTTCTGAGTTGAAAGTGCAGCTTAAATATAAATATTGATGTTATTTGTAGTGTCTGACCTCTTTATCATTCTTTTGTATGTTCACCATATTCACAAATGGTAGGTGCTTTTCCTTATAAATATAAGGCTTAGTTTGTGACGGTTTTTTTATTGTTTTTTGAAGCAGATTTTTAGTAAAAAAAATTAATTTTTATATTAAAAAACTGCTTCAAAAAGCAGGAAAAAAGTTGTCCCATTTGGGACGTCTTTCTTCTTGCTTATTAAAAAGACTTTTTAGTACAACAATTAAATTTTTTGTACTAAAAAATCGTTTTAAGAAGCAGAAAGAAAACCGTCCCAAATGAAGCCTAAGGCTTCGTTTGGGACAACTTTCATATTATTTTATGAAGCAACTTTTTAGCAAAATTTTTATACTATAAAGCTTCTTTAAAGAGTAATAAGAAAGTTATCTCAAACGGACGTCTTTCTTGTTACTTCTTAAAACAAAATTTTAGCATAAAAATTTTAATTTTTAAAATAGAAAGCTGTTTTAAAAATCAATAAAAAAGTCGTCCCAAACGGAGGCTCCGTTTGAGACGACTTTTTGATTGTTTCTTAAAATAGAGTTTAAAATGTAATAAATGAAGCCTAAGTTCTAAAATTTTAAAATTGATATGTACTATTATGATCAAATGTACATAAAAAATATCTTAACATCTTAGAGCCGCATTTGTTGATTAGAAGAAACGAATAGCTACTATAGCCGGTAGATAGATTATAGATCAGACCACATGCTATTTCTCTCAGTCTACGAGAAGAAAAGTATTTGAATTAAAAAGTCAATTAATTTTAATAATTCCAAACCAGATCGGTCAACTTATTTCCTTATAATTGGAATGTTAGCTTATGCCATCAAAATCATTTTTATTTATTTTTTCTTATTAAAGTCTCCTCACGCAAAAACGTGTTGGGATGAATTTACATTAAAAAATATATTATATTATTTTGGAATATAAAATGGAATTATTTTTTTTTATTTTTAAATTTTGTATTATATTTTCTTGTGTTCAAATATAATTTTGTTAAATTCAATTATATTTTTGTAAAAAAATTAATAATAGTTTTAAGAAAAATAATATGAATATTACCGCTTTTTAATTCCTGACATGTAACATTTTCTTTCTTTATTTTTTTCTCTTATTTGGATAAATTGAATTTCAATTTGCAAGATAATAGAGAGGGATGTGAGGGTCATAAGAAATGTCAATATTTTTTACATGAAAAATTCTAAAAAGAGAAAAAATCACGAGACATGACACAGTTAAAATGAATCCACTATATTTTTTATTGATTACAAATGATGACATTTTCTCAAGGGAATGCGTTGACTTAATGTACATCATACATAACATATTTTATAGTTGGGGTCGGAAGAATCCAATAATATGAGAGGTATTCTTAAGAGAATATTGGATTGTTCATTGGTTGGTATACGACCATAGTCGTGCAACATAAGTTGGAGGGATCGAAGACTCGTAATCAGTGGACAACAGTGATTTGAGGGACTATAGTAGGGGTGTCAATATTTGACCTGACCCGAAAATTTCGGGTTCGGGTTTAACATTTCGACCCGTTTCAAAAATCGGGTCGGGTTCGGGTTAACCCTTTGACCCGAAATTGATCCGATTTTGACCCGCCAACCCGAAATTGACCCTATTTTGACCCAGTTTTGACCCGAAAAACATGAAATAAACCTGTTTTTGACCCGAAAAAGAGGAGGTATACCTGTTTTTGACCCGAAAAATAGCAATTTTTATTGGAAACGGGTCGTTCGGGTCGGGTCGAGTTGACCCGGACCCGAAGCGGGTCAGGTTCGGGTCAGGAAAATTGACCCGTTTTCAAAAACGGGTCAGATTCGGGTTGACCCAAATAATGCCGGGTCAGTTTCGGGTTCGACCCGAACCCGACCCGTGACCCGAAATTGACACCCCTAGACTATAGTAGGCAAACAATAGTGGTTCGAGGGACCCTAATTGGTGGGTGACGGTGATCAGATTGATTGTAATTGACATGCAATCATGGTTGGAGGGATCTTAATTGGCAGGCGACAATGATCGGAGGGACCGCGGTTGGTGAGCAACGATTGTCTAAGTGACAGTAGTCGGTAGGTGATGAAACCCTTTAAAATTTCAAGATTTTTTTTGGTTGACCTTGAGAAGTTTAAATCACAAATTGTCTTACTAGAACAGTTATAATGTTGTGTTTTAGCTTCTCTAATTTTTTTTATAATTTTTTGGCACGGTAGAAATTTCTTAAGAAATCGACACCTGTCAGTACAAGTGGGGTTTTAGGGATCGTTAGGTGTCCGTTTTGCAAATCAATTTCACCATAATTTTTTAAATAAAATGAGTTAATTTATGAATATTTTTTTGAAAATTTTGAAATCCCTAAAAGAATTTCTATGAATTTTCTATTAAAATTTATTTATAATAATAATATTATATATTATTTAATAATAACAATTAGAATATATCTAGAGCCATAATACTTCATTAATCCCATTAACTATTATCTACCGTTATACAACACTAAAATTTTGATACATGCTCAGTTACTATTTAATTGTTATAATGTGATTATATATGCACATATGTGAGTAAATTATATATGTTCGGAACCATAATGGGCAATAATTCTTTGAGATTCTAACTGTGTGAGGGAATTGCTGGGAGTTATAAGGGACCAAAATTCTTTGAGATTCTATCTGTGATAGTGATATATGATATGTTATTGTGCTATAAGCACAAATAAAAAGGATAGTCATAAGAGGCTAGAATATTTTGAGATTCTGTCTGGATCCGGAAAATGTGATATGAACTACTCTGTGATATGAATTTCAATTTATCTATTTGTTATTTATTGTTATTTAAATTATAGAATAACTGCTATGCATTTATTACATTTCTCAGTTTTATGATTCTCAATTCAGTGATTTATTTAAATTGCATTTAACTTCTTTTAAATATTCATCAAAATATTTGATAAAACAATAATTTAAAAATTTAGATTGTTTTGTGTGACTTGTTGAGCTGCCGTAGCTCACTATAGTTTTACTTTTAGTTCTCAAGATCTATAAAAAGGAAAGAGGTTGTGGACTAGCAATTCAATATTAGATCTAAGGTCATATATATTGTGTTATTTTGATTTTTGTACAGTTATGACTAATTAAATTTTAGTTATGTAGCTCTTATGTGTAGTCATGCACTATAGTGTTGATATTTATTTTGATGAAATGAAAGAAACTTAGTGGATGAGTTTATTTCAGTATTTGAATATTTTAGTAGCTTTGTAGTATATAGTTTGTTTCATTGAACATTGACAGAAAATTTTGAAATAATTCCAAAACTAGATCTTGAGATTTGCATGTCACATGTCAGAATGATGGAACCTGTCCTAATCGGGGTGGGCTGTGACAAGCTTTTATGGTGTCAGAGCCAGATTTTAGAATTGGATTGTAAAACAGAGATATATGAATTGACCAGTAAGTATAGTGGGGTAGTTTCAAGTTTTTGTATGGGATTTTTTTTTTCATGTACATGTGTGTTCATTTGCATATTCTATGTGATTATGGATCCACCAAACTTAGATATGATCAATGGATAGAGTGTTAATCATGCAACTCTTGTATATATTTCTGCTCCGACTGTTGGTTCAGATGTAGCTTCACAGTTTACTACTTTGATAGCCCAAATGATGGGTGAAGCATAGAGCAAGATTCCTGTTAGATTTGAAGAGGTAGACATACATCTACAGATGTTTCTAAGATTGAAGCCTACGAGTTTCGAGGGTACTATTGAGCCAAGAGCAGCAGAAAACTAGTTGAGGAGGCTAGAAAAGATATTTGATGGTATTTAATATCCTCTTGAGAGAAAGATACCGTTAGCAGTCTTTTTATTGGATGGCAAGGCAGAACGTTAGTGGATGGGCCAGCATGAGGAGAAATTTCAAGGGAGATTGAACTCTCTGATTACTTAAGAAAAGTTCTCTGATATGTTTAGAGCCTTGTTTGTACCACCTTTTGCACGACATCAAATGCAGGAGACTTTTTCGAGGCTAGTTCAATGGAGCATGATAGTTGTGCAAAATGAGGCATAATTCACTACTTTGACTATATATGCTTCACAGTTGGTTAGCACTCTTGTGGAGAAGTGTTATAGGTTCATGGGAGGATTTCGAGATAGTCTAATATAGCCTCTTGTGTCATTTCATAATTTTTATTTCTCTGAGCTTGTGAAGAGAGCTCATCTAATAGAGAATGACGTGGATTACTACTCAGCAACGATGGACTACTAGTAGAAAGAGATTTAGTAGTGAGACTTATGATAGTGGCTTTTCTGGGAAGAAGAATAGATTTACACCTGGAGATTCTAAGAGAGGTGGATAGTCGACATCTGCAGTAGTCTATGGTAGTGGCAGTGTAGCCAGTTATGATTTTGTTAGTGGGGTACCGGTGTGTCAGAGTTGTCGTCGACGTCATTCTGGTCAGTGATATAGGATGAATAGACAGTGTTTCATATGCAATCAAATAGGACATCGGGTAGCAGAGTATGCGCAAGCAGGATTTGACCGACGTTTTGAGTTTAGATCGGAGATCTTTGTCAGACCGACAGGGAGACAGAGGGTAGCCTAAGGCTTTAGAGCTCTAGGATCCTTAAAGTTTTAGAGCTATCTTCATTCTCCAGCCAAAAGTCCCCTTTATGTAGAAAGTTGAGGTTTATTTATAGATTTTGGTGAGTGTCATACCTTATAAATATGGAGAAGATCTAGGGCATGTTCAGCGTGCTACATCGGACGGCCCATATTGATTCCCTCAAACTTGGGGCTTTTTTAAGCATTTATATGCCTTAATGATGTCAAAATTAAGCAGTCTTGGGCTCATTGGATTCTTCTCATATATACGCTCAATTCGACTATAAGCATTCCAAATTTAGATATCACTTTGTCATCCAATTAATGCTATGAACTTTCTAAACATGATTCGACCCCTTATTTGAACCAATTTGGGCTCGGATTGAACTGATTTTGGTGTCGTTTGATTCGTCTCATTGAGAAATTCCAATTGATTATAAGTTTGCTGATATTGGAATTCAGATGGTCCTACATTTAATTTTGAAAGTTTCCAACTTGAACATGCTTGGAGATTCATGCTCGATCAATGCATTTGTTTGGTGACATATTAATTATAGGGGTATCAAAAATAGGTTGCGGGTCGGGTTCGGGTCGAACTCGATATTGACCCGTAACTATTTGACCCGACTAGAACCTGACCTATTTCTGCAAATCGGTCAAAAATTGAAACTCGGATCCGACCCAATTCCCATTCATCATTTTGAGCATGTTATGCAACCAAGCATGATGAAATGATCCTAGCGACCAGATTTCCTTCATGGAGATTGGGAATCGATCCACTCGAGGAGATCGGTGGCAGTGCAGTCGTGCTGTTAGAGGATGAGGTGGAATTCCATAGGTGTTTTCCTCCAAGAAAAATTGGCACTGCGATGAATTGAATGATATATAACCAGGAAGACATGAGGGAATCCGACAAGATTCCGGCAGGATCAGTGGCAGGGGCGTCGAATCCTCTGTTGGAAAAAAGCATCGTAACGAGAAATCCATGGATTGAGGCTAGAGCAATCAGTGATTAACTCTTTGTTTAACTTGGGAGGGATGTCGTAGACGCAAAGAAAGCAGTAGTCACAGGGGCTACCATGGTCGGGGATGGAGCGACGACGTCATCAACGGTAATGGCAGGCCGCAGGATGAGTGCGAGCAGAGTCCATGGGGTGAGCGGATGCGAGCGTGGCGGGTGGCGGTGTCGTGATCCGAACGAGTTGATGTCGGCTTTCGGGATTGACCAGAATACAACTCAAATTTGCAATTGAGTCGAGATTTTAAATCCGAATCTGACTCATTTTTCAATTTGGTTAACTCTAACCTGATATTTTTTGTCGTTTCCAAGCCAGATTTTCTGATCATGTCAAATATTTACACCCCTAATCAATTATATATACAACTTTATGCCATCCGTATTTATTTATGCACTTCATATACATGTTTCTCTTGATTTTTTTTTTTGGAAATTATTTCTTATATATTTTTTATTTTATTTGATTTTTATATTGAAATCAAAATCTTCTTTACATAATTTCCTTAAGTTTTGATACAATTATCTTCAAGTTTTAATAATTCATTTTCAAAATAACCATAAATAATTTTCTAAAAAATTCATTTTTTTCTATTTAACATAATTGAAGTACATATTATGAGTCATATTCGTATATATAATAGGCTCCAACAAATGAAAACAATATCAGACAATAAAATATTAAAACGCTAATATATTAATATTGTACATCATTTGCCGCGGAATGGCTTCTAATCTTTTCCTTAATGAGTTTTTTTCTTGATTAAGCAATAATTACGGCTGCAATTAAGGGATGTTCCAAAATTAATGGTAGGTTTACAAACAAAGTTAATAAATCTAATTTTTAATATACTTTTTAGGGAATTTTATAAAAAAAAACAAAATACTTCTGTACTTAGTCAAATAGCTGATTTTTTCTCATAGATTTTACAATCCGTACCTAACGGAGAAAAGTTCTCTCATTTATTTTACCAAAGCGAGTTCAGTTAAGCTGTGTTTGAATGCTAAATATTTGGTCAAAAGAAAACATAAAATAGCAATTTAATAAAAGCAGATTCACAATTAATTTTATTAATTAAGTTTTATTTTAAATATTAATTATATTTTTTATCGAACTTATTCACGAGCTTTAATTCATGTTATTTATGAACAAAAAATCAATCGAATATATAGTTATTCAAATTTATTTATTTAAAAATTGAGTATGATACATTTTTTTTAAACTTATTTGATTTGTATTCGACTTAAACACAATTTCGTCAAATTTATCATAAAAAAATCTAATCACTAAACTATATTGATCAGTGTGGTAATTTATTGTATTTTTTGACTTCGTTTAAACGATTTTCTTATTATTTTTTAAAATAAATTTTTAATACAGATTTTAAAATTTTATACTAAAAGTTGCTTTAAAATAAAAATAAAAAATAAAAAATGCATCTCAAATGAAACAAAAGTCTTTATTTGGATTAATCCAAAAGTCTCATAAGGCAATGTGAAACATGATTTTTTTTATAGCCAATAAGAATTATAATTAGGATTCTTATTTTTTAGTAGCCAGCTCCCATTAATAAAATAATTATTTTCATCAAATGAGCACGTGTGAATTAATTAAATGTGATATTTTTTTTTTTTGGAAAATTATTAAATTTAAGATGTAAGATCTAATTAAGCCCGACGACTTTAGGAACTTTTATTACGTCCGGTGCAAGGACGTAGAGGAACGTCCTATTGGAGGAAATTTCCCGTCAAAAAACTAGGTATTTGCTCGGTACAACTAGGTATTATTTGATAATAATGAGGAATACCGTTCTCTGAAGACCAATACCGAGTTATACCGAGCTGTACCGAGTTGTACCGAGTTTTTCTGGGAAAAACTCGGTACAATTTTTGTATAACTCGGTATTTGCTCGGTAAAGCCCGGTATAACTCGGTATTGGATCTTCAAATGGTGGTATTCTTTGTTATTGTTTGGTATTGCTCGGTATTTGCTCGGTACAACTCATTTTTTGGCGGGAATTTGCCTCCGATCGGACGTTCCTCTACGTCCGATCGGAGGATGTAATAATTGTTCCGACTTTAGGCCATATATTTGAACCATCAAATATATGTAAACAAAATAATTATCCATAGAAAGTTTTATTATAGTAATTTATCACATTTAAAAAAATAAATTTAATAATTTAAAATTGTTTTATGATAATATTTTTAATTCGAAAGATATTCTGAAGAAAATTTTGTCCTTTTAGTACACGAAATTTAATAAATTTACATTATTTGTGTGGATCCACAACAAGAAACAAAATTCGATATATGGTCAACCAGTTGGCAGTCGTGGGGTCCATCGGGCCCTGTCCTCATTTAATATGGGCCCATCGTGGTTTGACTGACCCACGCGGGTCGAAGCCTTGCCCCCTACTTCTTTTCCTCTCCTACTCTTTTCACTCCATTCTTATCTCATCTAGCTTTGTTTACGCCGCCGCTGCTGCCGCCGCCTCCGCCGCTTTTCAACTTTGGTGCCTTCTTTCCCCATTGAGAATGGGTTTCTGGTTCTAGATTGTTCTCTTTTGAGTGAGATTTGTGGGTTTGGTGTCCATTGTTTATTTACAAGCCTTTGCTGCATTCTTAGTCTTCAATGTTCGTTCAGGGGGATTGTGGAGTCGGGGTACTGAGGCGGGTCTCGAACGAGATTCTTGATTTCTAGTTTTATTGCTGGTTTCGGAGAATTCTGTGCATTTGGATTGCGTTTTTTCAGGTGATCTGCTTCGAGAACGTGTATTTGTGCAAATTTTGATGTTATAATCGCGCTTTAGCTCAGACGTCTTTGATATTTCCTTTTATTAAATTTTGTTTTTTGTTTTGGCAATCTTATGGTTCTTACAAGTTACGAGAAAACATGAATTTATATTAGAGGGTTCCTCAATGCCTGGTCTAGGGGGATGAACACTTTTAACCTTTTTTTTTTTCTTCATTTTTTAAGTGTTAGGGATTGTGGATGATGAAATAGATCTTGAGCCCTCTCTTTTCAATGATGAAGTGACAATTTATAATTCTGTTAAGTTTTTTGCGCATATAATTGGGAGACACCGGAAGCAAGCTCGGCCTGGCCATGCTGAAAGGTGGGCCTCACCGAGCTGTGGATCTAGGCACTGGTTCATAGCCACCTTATTTTTTACGGGGTGTGAAAAAAATGGCGGAGAAGTATGGTTGGGAGCCAATGATGAAAGGTGGTGAGGAGGTTTGATGCTATGTTTGATGGGTCATCTATGCTTAAGTATAGTGGATATCATAATTAAAAGAAGGCTGATTTTGAAGGATTAAAGAAGCTGTGATTATAAGTTGCGTCCATTTGTCCTGAGGTCATGGGTTGAATCATGGAGATAATCTCTTTACATTATACGGTAAGCATGTGTACATGAACTTCTTCTTTATTTGGTATTTTTATAGAGGTGCAAGTGAAGCTTGATATGTGAATTTTCAGAGATGAAATTCCTATAGGAGGTTTGATAGCGGCAATAGTAGAGCATTGAACTAAGGATATGAAAATTCATCCTCAAATCATCATGGAGGTTTGCTTTGACGGAATTTGCTTCATTTGTACTATTTATGTGCGATGGAGATCCTGTCCCTTTAGTATATTTTATTTCTAATCCAGAGAAAAGTAAAATGTTAAAAGCTATTCTTGAGGAGGTAGAAACTTATACAGGTTTTGAAACTTAGAAGTAGGTGAATTTTTTATGAAAAAAATACATATAGGTCAAATGAATAGATTGGGAGAAAGCGTAAGCGTTAGCAAGAGAAAATATTAGCTTCAGGATGGTCGTAAATGTAAAGAGTTAGTAGAATTATTAGATTATCGTATTAATATCACATATGCCAAATGTTTATTAGGAATTCATGGTATGTATTCTTGTGATATATCCTAATTATGGAGTATATTCTTTTGTATATACTTTCCTAATTGTTATATTTTCTTGCCTTTATATATATGTTTGTATTAACATCAAATTCATTCAAATAATGATGTAGCATTTATGATTTCTATCATAGTATTAGGATCAATGCTACAAGTTATCTCTTGTTCGAATCGATGTAGTTGTTTGTCGACCTCGCGATTCGTCATCTACGATTTTCCCCTCCCTCCTTGACACATAATACCTCCTTCGAGTTGCAGGCTCCTTACAATCTCGCTGTTCGGGATCATTGAGCCAGTGTGATCTCTATTCCTTACCTTTACTATCCTCCACAATTGATGACTTCTATGACCTAGCTGATGAGGCTTGAGCAATTCGATAACATTCCTCTTGGATCTATTATAATTATTAGGTTGCCATATTATTATAATCATATGTGCTAAATATTTATTTGGAATTTATAGTTTTTAATTTATCCTCATTATGGAGGATGTTCTCTTTTATTGTTTATTACTCTATTCTTTTGTTTGAACTGGATAAGAAGACACAATTCATCAATGATTCTAGATCTGCCACCCTTCTATTCTACTTCTAATTTGAAGTAGGAGAGGATGTCACACCACCAAAGCTTCTCCTCAAGAGATCCAACCACATGGGTGTTAATTAGCTTGCATTGTTGAAGGTTCAGCTCCTCAAAGGATTCTTTCATTTTGATGTTTTGACTAATATTTGGGAGTGACAACTCGGAAGTTTGTGTGCTGGGTGGCTGAACACTCCACCTCACCCCTCTCTTGGGTTTTCTTGGTGGAAGCCTCAGGTATCTCTTTTTTACGTGTTGATTTTCTTTACCGACCTCTTCTAACCCCTTATTCTACATTTCTAGCAACATTGTATAAGTTTTCTCTCCTCCCTATAATAATAAAAAATTACACAAGCCTCTTGTAGGGAGCTGGCAAACTAGTGTATTACTTGACTGGGTCTTATCCTCCCTCATCCTTCAACTTCAAAATCCATTGAATTCCCACCAAATTTGATCTTCACACATCCCTCTAATACTTCAAAGCCTCTTCAACCCCCAAAGACACCATTAGAACTTCCACCAAGGCAATATTTTAGGACTAGCCAAAATCTGCCCAGCATGGGACCTCTATCTAATCTTGGTCTAACTTCCACTACACCAACTAAACTTTTATGATCTCCACCAAAAATTTCATGTCACATCTCCTAACATTTTCAAATGGTTTCATTCTCTAGATTCATCCACAGTCCAATCCCTAAGCCTTGAATTTCAAGGTTATGCTCTTTAGTCTCACCTACCATTCACACTTGATTGACCCTCATCCTTTGACCACACCTTAAATAAAACTCATTCAATCATCCAAGGGTGTTCCACACATACTTAGCCTTCCATCACAACAATTGGAAACCTAAAGATCGACCCTTCCAAGGAAATAATATATCCTCATTAGACATGATCTTCACGCATGTCTACAGATTATCACTATGCGTTTTAGTTCGCGGCTGGAATGACGGCGCTAGAGAATATTTACAGAATCTATTGTGAATTCTATATTCATTATCCACTTCCGCTGCACTCACTATACTTTTATGATCTCGACCAAAAATTTCATATCACACCTCCTAATATTCCCCTAACATTGCCAAGTAGTTTCATTCTGTAGATCCATCCCTAGTCCAAACTGTAAGCCTTAAATCCGAAGGTTATGCTCTTTAGTCTCACCTACCCTCCACACTTGGCTGACCCTCATCCTTTGACCACAACTCAAACAAAACTCATCCAATCATCCAAGGTGTTCCAATATATCTTCAAAAGACATGATCTTCATGAGATCCTCACGGGATCTTTAAAATAATATATCCTCAATATGGGGAATATTCTCTTTTATTTGTACTCTCCTTATTACTATATTTTCTTGCCTTTATGTAGACATGCTTTTACTAATATTAAATTCATTCAAATGAAGATGTAACCTTTATAATTAACATGAAATAACAGGTTACCCACAAAGAAGAAATATATTACCGTAATTCTTTTTGCTACTTTTGAAACATAATTTAGTTAAATTCCTGTTATATACGGCAGAAAAATTTTCATGAACTAGCTATATGGCTAGAGTGTGTTTCTAGATGAAGATTTGAGGGGTAAATATTACTGGGACAACCTAAATGTGGCATCGAGCATGAGAAAAAGATCTGAGTTTTCTGGTTGAAGAAGTCAGGAAAAAAGAATTCTGTAAAGGTAGTGAAAGAAGTACTTCGGAAAATAAGCAAGAATAGTTTCGCAGTGAATATGATTTCTATCACTATTATATAAAGCTTCTGACAGGTAGTTTCATGTTTTGCTTATGCTATATGTGTATGTTATGACAATTGCTAAAAATAGTATGGATAGTGTAAATTGTATGGTCCTTGTTTAGCAAGGAGTTTTGGCACGACGGAGCTTGGTGCGATGGAGAAGACCCTTGGTTTGGAGATTTGTGGCTATGCGGAAATTAGAAAGTTTCCTCCGGTTCAAGGTGTGCATGCAGAAGGGTGATAGGAAACACTTGGATTTCCAAGTGTTTCTCACCAAAACCAAGTAGATCCAATGTAAAACTGCTGTCCATAGCAGAAAAACAGCCAAAAACAGTAGGAAAGCAGGGAAAAACTGCAGAAAAATCAGAGAAAAGACTTGTATTTTACTAGTAGTTGCAAGGAAAATAGCAAAGATACAATTGATCCTCAATTCGAGAGGAGGATCGATCTCTCCCAAATCTCTAGACGCCGCTAGAGCCCAAAGAAAACCTAAATCTACGAGATCTCAAATTTCAGCCAAATTCAAGATGCCCAAACCCTAGGAAAAACAACTATTTAATGCATACAAATCAAAAGGAATTCCCTAAACAGTCCCTACATTCAAATTTCCCTCTTAACTCCCCAAAATTTATTTCCTATTTGGCTCCCGCACGCCGTGCGGCTCGCTCGGCATCCCAGTGGGCGGAAGAAACTTCCGCCCTGTTCGTGCCTGAGTCGGTCCCGTCTGGACCGGCTGGACCGGTCTAACAATACTCCCCTCCCAAAAATCCACATTGTCCTCAAGGTGGAGATATGCTCGTGTTCCGGTGGAGGTGGTCATCCTTGAGATGACTGAAAATCCTTACTGTACTGCTGAACCAAGGACTGCACGGAAGGAGGAACATCCCCTCCCTCTTCCAATCTGATCGCATCCAGCCTGTGTAGTCCCACCATATAATCTTCCCCCACCTCTTGTATGTCCCTAACCATGGTCTTAAGTGATTTCATGGCTTTGGATAGCGCAGCATCTCCCCTTATAACCACCTTTCTCCCATCCACCATTAATTCCATCGTGAGTGCTCCCCAATTGTCTTTGGTTTCCCCCAAGGTTTGCAGCCACTTCATCCCCAGGATAACATCAGTGCTTCCTAACTCTAGTGGGAGAAAGTCTTCCTTTACTTGAATTTCCTGGATGGTCAACACCACTCCTCTACAGATCCCCTGGCCTTTCTCCACCTTCCCTGTACCCATCATCACTCCATAGCAACCGGTGTCCACCAACTTCACTCTTAATTGGTCAACTACCTGAGTGGAAATGAAATTGTGGGTAGCCCCACTATCAATTAGCACAACCACCTCACGGTCAGCTATCTCTCCTTTCACTTTCATAGTGTGACTCGGAGTGAATCCCACTACTGAGTTCAGAGAGACTTCTGCCACATCCAGGTGCAACTTCTCCTCCTCCTCTCCAGATCTGCTCCCACCTCCCTTCTCGTCTTCCTCGTCTTCACAGACAAGGAGAACTTGAAGAGTTCGGTCCTTGCACCTATGCCATGGCATGTACTTCTCATCACATCTGAAGCACAACCCCTTTGTCCTCCTATCTTGCATCTCCTTCTCTGTCAGCCTCTTGAAATTTTTCCCACTCCCTCCTCCTACTGGCTTCTCCCGGGTGGTCTCATTACTGTTGCCTGATGCAGGCCTCTTAGGTACTAGAAGAGTGGTCGTCGTCCTATAAGAGCCTCCTGAGCAGTTTCCTCGAGACCCTCTTTCTGCTTTTTTTTGATCTTCTACCAACTGCGCCAGCTCCATAGCCTTTCCCAGGTTCCTCGGCTCCAGTACCCTGACTGCTGTTCGGATCTCTGGTTTCAACCCCTTCATGAAGTTCCCTTCTAAGGCTGACTCTGAAATGTGATCCAATCTGCTAGCTAAGTACTCAAACCGATCCCGATAATCTGCCACAGTTCCTTCTTGAGTCAAGGCAAAGAATTGCTCATAAAAGTCTCCTCCCCCGTCGGTTTGGAAACGCTCTAATAAGCAATCCTTGAACTCTCTCCAGTTCCGGATGGCCTCCCTCATGTCACGCCACTGATACCATGCCAGAGCTTTCCCTTCCAGACACAGACCCGCCGCTGTCAATTTTTCATCCTCTGTCAACCCACTGACAGCGAAGTAACGCTCTACTTTGTAGATCCAGCCATTACCATCTTCACCCTCAAAGATGGGCATCTTCAACTTCCTCACCTTCGGATCCCTTCCGTTACCCCGGTACTCTCCATAACCTCCCATTCCTCGAAGATGAGGTGCTCTCCAAGTGTCCCGGTCCTCCCTCCGACGTTGGTATCCGAATCCGTCATCATATTCTTCTCTTCCCCTTTCAAAATCAGCACCTCGACGCTGAAATTCAGCACCTCGACGCTGATATTCTTCTCTTCTTTCGTCAAAATCTGCACTTCCCTCATATTCCCCCCTCATGCCTTCAAAATCAGCACCTTGACGCTGAAAATCAGCACCTCGACGCTGAAAATCAGCACCTCGACGATCATTTCCCATGCTCATCTCCTCTATAGAAAGTGGCTCTAGAGGTGGCATGTCGTCCTCTCCCTCAAGGATCTCTACTGCCGGATTCCTCCTCCCCCGAAGCGGGTTTGGATTTCCTCCTACGCCCTGGTCGCCGACAGTCTCTCTTGCTTCCGACGCCGTCGGATTCGTCTTCATCTCAAGTAATTTTTTCATCATCTCTTCTATCGCCACGAACCTCCCTTCCAACTTTTCATTGTTGGCGGTGATTTCAAGGAATTTTTCCTCCAAATCTGCTTTTAATTGGTCAAATTCGCCTTCTAGGACTTCGATCTTCTTTCCAGCCATTTTTCTTTCTACGAATCACAAGAAATCTTCCTCCGAATGCCAAAAACCCGCTGAAATTTCAGGTTTTCAGCCGCCGATGGTCCCAAATCGATGCTCTGATACCAATTTGATAGGAAACACTTGGATTTCCAAGTGTTTCTCACCAAAACCAAGTAGATCCAATGTAAAACTGCTGTCCACAGCAGAAAAACAGCCAAAAACAGTAGGAAAGCAGGGAAAAACTGCAGAAAAATCAGAGAAAAGACTTGTATTTTACTAGTAGTTGCAAGGAAAATAGCAAAGATACAATTGATCCTCAATTCGAGAGGAGGATCGATCTCTCCCAAATCTCTAGACGCCGTTAGAGCCCAAAGAAAACCTAAATCTACGAGATCTCAAATTTCAGCCAAATTCAAGATGCCCAAACCCTAGGAAAAACAACTATTTAATGCATACAAATCAAAAGGAATTCCCTAAACAGTCCCTACATTCAAATTTCCCTCTTAACTCCCCAAAATTTATTTCCTATTTGGCTCCCGCACGCCGTGCGGCTCGCTCGGCATCCCAGCGGGCGGAAGAAACTTCCGCCCTATTCGTGCCTGAGCCGGTCCCGCCTGGACCGGCTGGACCGGTCTAACAAAGGGTTTGATGCACCTTTTTCCAATTGCTTCATGTTAAATGGGTGGCATAATCTAGATATTGTGAATTAGGCTAAAATTATCCAATATGGCATTTGCTAGTGAAATTGAATGCTTTATGGATGCTATTCTAAGATAACTTCAATAGAAAGTTTAAACACCCAACAAAGTAAAATTGCATGTATATCTTGGAAATGTAAAGAAAGTAATCAAAAGAAATTAGCACCTTAAGATAGTACTTGAATTTAAAATATGTGGGGTTATTGAATTTCCAACATGCTATGATAGATAGCAAATTAGAACTTCAAAGTTGAATAAAATTTTAAATGAGATAAAATGGTTAATTTTGCTCAGAAAGATAACTATAGAAGTTTCAGGAGAGTTAAAAAATAATCATCAAAAGTTTATTAAGAAAAAAAATCTGCTTTTAAGAAATGAGGAAAACCAATTAATACACAATAATTATAAAAGAACAAGAATTTTTTATAGAAGCAAACAATTTGAATTTTTATTGCTAACAAGTTAATGACTGCTTTGAACTTGAATATGGACTCCATTTCTCGTTTGCTGCAAGCTTTCTTTCATCCTCAAATATTGATTTTAAACATTTCCTTTTCTTCAAGGATGTGGATTTGGGTTCTTAATTAATGTAACCTAAGTCTCACCATTCGGTGTTTTAAATTCAGGTCATAGATTATTTGTTGAGGACAAGTGTCTTCTAGTTTCACACAAAAAAAATAGAAATGCTTCCAGCAATGTAATATTTATTTCTGGGGCAATTGGCACGTAATTAAAACTGTGAGCTGTCATAAAACCATGGTCGTTTTGCACTGATTTTCATCAAACGGTTGTGGATATTAGCATTGATTCCATTTCTAAAATGCACAAACTCCGTTCCTCTCAAATCAAAATCTTATTTAAAAAAGTACACTTAATACAAAATAAATCTGGATTATGTCGTTCTGAATGATCTGATTTAATTTTGCAGGGGTTCTAAGCCGATATAAGCTGCAATTTTCTATTAATCCACAGTTATGGGTTGTTGTTTGTCCTTTTCTCGAAGAAAAGGGACTTTGGAGAAAGAGACTTTCCGACCCAGTGAAGGTGAGCATGTTATGCCCATAGGCAGTGCAATGGTACCTTCATAAAATCAGCTGTGGTATTTTGACCTTTTTGTTTGTTTTTTTCCATGGAAACTGATGCTTTGATGCGGAATTGATTGGGGTGGAGTTTGGCGTTGTCTATAATATTTAAGGGGTGGCGTTTGAAATTTTGAAAAAATAAAACTAAAAAAGAAATAAAGGATGACTAACAACATTCTTGAGGCTGCGACATTATATCTGTTGGTTATTGTAGCTGTGGTTAGTATAACAGTATTGTAATGGCTAAATGGTGTTATTTGCATTCGATTGGAATAGGGATTTTTGAAATTTAAATAGGGTTTGTGTTAACTATTGGTTGAGTTTGGAGATTTTAATCCAAAATGGGTAATTTTATGGTGAAATTAATTAAAACTTAAATTGAAATTGATCCCCACACGAACATTATATAATAGGTTAGGTTACTAGGGGTGATTTTTGAACTTGAACATGTAAATAGTGGTCTACGACATGAAATTCACAACTTTTGACCTGGGTGATTTTTTTTCCTAGTTTTCAATCTTATGAATATAAGTTGGATGAGCAAGTCATTTGAGTGCGGTACAAATTGGGTAATTTTTTTGGTGAAATTAATTTAAAATTAAATTGAAATTGACCTCGCACGAAGATTATATACTAGGTCAGGTTACGAGGGGGTTATAAATAGTTGTCTTGATGTTGGACTTAAATGCTTAGGCAATGCTAAATAAGAAGTTGCACGCTTTTATTTGAGAGCAATATTAAATATTAAACTTGTAGTGATTTTAAACAATGGATGAAAATGAAAGAGGGGTGAAACTAGCTTAGGCCAAGTCACATAACTAGAAGTTAAGATCACAAAATAATCAATTATTCAATCATAGCATACATGAAGGATTTTCAACAAGAAATTCCTAAATTAACAATGAGATTAGTCACTACATGGATCCACTCGCTCACTCCCTAAATTACTAGGCTTAGTGGAGGGAGTTAACATGATCTTTATGAATCAATTAATGCTACAAAAGAGCAATTAGGAAGATATAAGATTTGGAGGAGATTAGTCACTACGTGGATCCACTCGCTCACTCCCTAAATTACTAGGCTTAGTGGAGGGAGTTAACATGATCTTTATGAATCAATTAATGCTACAATTGAGAGCAATTAGGAAGATATAAGATTTGGAGGAAGAGTTCACCTTCGTCAAGTTATTAGGCTTGATTTGATGTGCGAGAAGGAAGATCTGGAGTCTTGGCGGCTGATTTCGAGGAAGTTCTGTGTGAGGACAGCCGTATGGAGCCTTCCGGGCAGCAAACAGGAACCTTCTGGACGGTGGGACAGTAATAGAAACAGCTGGAACCTCTGGACAGCAGTTAGGGATCTTCAGGATAGCAACCGGGAACCTTCCTGCAGCGGAACAAGTGGGCTGCTTTTGGAACACAGGGCAGCAGCTTTCCGATGTCAAGAACCTCTGGTAATAGTGTAAGCGGGAGGGAAAGTAATTCAGATTTTGTTTGGGAGGGCTAGGTGACTTCTGGTTCAGATTTTAGTGGAGAAAGGGGAGGGAAATTTGAGTTTCAAATTCCTAAATTAATTGTGGAAGGGAGGGAAAGGGTACTTAATTAATTCCTTAACTGGAGTTCCAATTTTGGGAAGGAATTAATTAAAATAGGAGAGGAATGGGACCTGCCAAGAGAGAGGAGAGAGAGGTGTCCACATTCATTGAGTGTGGAGGGGCAATTAATGCTAATTAATCTCAGATTTCAATCAATCCAAGATTGAAGGGGGGAGGGAAGGGGTTTCTAAAATATATTAATTAATTAAAGAAAGGATTTGAATATCAAATTTATATGAATTTGAATTCAAAACTTTCCAAATTAATATCAAACACTACAGGAAAATCACTTATTACCGGCGGAATTTTCCGGCGGCTTTCCGGCGGTCTGGTTTCCGGCGGTTTTTGACGGATTACCGGCGGCTTATTTCCTACAAAATTTTCCGGCGGCTTTCCGACGGATTACCGGCGGCTTTCCGACGGCTAATTTCCCCGCAAAATTTTACGACGGCTAATTTCCCGCAAAATTATCCCGCGGAATTTTCCGGCGGCTTTTCCATTTTTCCGGCGGCTTTTAAAAATTAAAAAATAATAATAAATTTAAACTATGTAAATGATTTAACAAATAATTATTAAAAGTTATATTAACTATTTAATTAATATTCATTTTTAAATTAATTAGTTAGTTAATTTTTATATTATATTAAATATTAATTTTTTTATTTTAAATTAATTACTTCCTTTTTTAATAATTAAAATTTTATTTATTTACTGTTAGAATATAGATTAAATAAAACCTATTGAGAATAAAATCTTATTTTGACCTTTGGCAATTCGGTTGATAGCAGGGGTTTAATCCAACAGGTCTCCCGTTCGAGCCTCACCGCTTGCAGCCGAGGGCGCACGTCGCGGGCGCACACGCGCGGGAAATGGGAGCGGGTGTGCGCGGTCACTGGCCGGGAGCGGAGCACGTTGCCGGCAGCGAGAGCCGGGAGCGGGGCGCATCGCCGGCAGCGGGAGCCGGGAGCGGGTGTGTGCGGTCACGGCCAGTTTTTTTTTTTTTAATCTGGCCGGCGGTTTATGACCGCCGGAATAATTCGCCGCCGGTAAAAACCGCCGGTATTTATTTTCCTACGCCGTTTTTTCCGGCGGTAAATGAACCGCCGGAAAATCGCCGGAAAACCTCAAAACCGCCGGAAAAGGTTAAATTACTGCCGGAAAAGGCCGCCGGAAATCGGTGATTTTCCTGTAGTGAAACTAATTTAGGAAAGAGGGAAGTTAAGGAGGGAAAGGGACTAGGGGCTGGTGGTGGAATTAGGGTGATTGAGGGGGGGGGGGGGGGGGGTGGGGCTTATGGCCAGCGGGTGGAGGAGGAAGAAGGGTTGGCCGGTGGGGAAGGAGGAGGAGTTGGGTACCTTTAGGTTTTGGTCAGCTGCTAGGGGGATTGGACGACAATATATGGAAGAAAAAGGAGGGGTGGCCGGCGATAGGGAGGAAGAAGAAGAGATAGACCACGAGCCCGGACTTTTCCTGCAGCTGGTGGGTTATCTCTTGCCCTCATATAGGGACTTCTCTCACTAGAGCTCTCAAAGGAGGAGGCTTTAAATAACCAATAAAATGAAGAAAATACAAAAGACCAACTTACCCCTAGGGCATACACATGACTAGGCCCTCAAGTGAGGGTATAAAAGGAAAGGTATAATAAAACTCATAAATATAATAAATCATAAATTAATACATCAATAATAAATCTAATACAATGATAATCAAAGACATAAGTGCATAATTTCTATTTTCAATAATCATCATCCTCTCAAAGGAGGAGGCTTTAAATAGCCAATACAATGAAGAAAATACAAAAGACCAACTTACCCCTAGGGCATACACATGACTAGACCCTCAAGTGAAGGTATAAAAGGAAAGGTATAATAAAACTCATAAATATAATAAACTAATACATCAATAATAAATCTAATACAATGATAATCAAAAGCAAAGCAGTGCAATCGTGGCCGTAGCTCGACAGCCCTGTCTCTGGTAGACTGTCCAAAGGGATGTCCTCATCAGGTCTATGGCATGAAATTCACAACTTTTGCCCTGGGTATTTTTTTTTCCTAGTTTTCAATCTTGTAAATATAAGTTTGATGTGAAATTTATTTGAGTGTGCTATTACTCGGATTATGATTTTGAGGGATGAGTTTTCTTTATATTGGTTTGAGTTTTTTTTATTTTTTTTTTATTTGATAAATTCATTCATTGTGATAAAAAAGTGATGTCAAAGATTTGAGTTGTTGAAATTAATTTAATTTGCTCATAGCTTTTTTTTGTTTCTAAAATCTATACAAAAATGTATTAAAGTATTCATGTTTGTTTCTGATTTCTGGTTGAAATTCTTGGATATATTTGATAACTTCATTATGAATTGTTCTTAAATTCTAGTATTTCGTGATTTCATTTATAGAAAGTGCGTTATTGGATTTATTGGTAACTTGTGATTTTGTGAATCCTCATTTTTTTGTGAAAGTATACTATTCATCATATTAGTTACGTTAGAAAATCTCAACTCTGAGCAGTCCTGTAGCATGCTTTATTCTCATTGTATTTTGATGTGGTAAATTATTAGGATATCTAATTCTTCTTTCGAAATAATGTTTTGGTTTTGATTTTATAAATTTCAGTTGCGGGAAATGTAAAATTATACTCTTTTGAAGAATTAAAAGCAGCTACTGAAGACTTCAGTCCAGGCAATAAAGTGGGCAAGGGAGGCTTTGGACCTGTCTTTAAGGTGACTATATTTTCTCGTAAAATTAGCAGCATCTAAGTTTTAAGAGAGTACCGTTATTTAGGTTTTTGATTGATTGCTGTAGGGAACACTTTCGAATGGGACTAATATTGCTGTAAAAGTGCTGTCAACTGAGTCAACACAAGGAGCGAAGGAATTCTTATCAGAGATTGCTGCAATAACAGATATATTGCATGAGAACCTTGTCAAGTTATATGGTGCCTGCATGGAAGGAGATTACAGAATACTTGTCTACAATTATCTTGAGAACAATAGTCTCGCTCAAACTCTTCTTGGTAATTTAAATAAGGATTATTAACGGTAATATAATGAAGTCTGAGTTTTCTCTTTGATTAATCCCTATAAAGTTATTTCATTTTTCTTGCTCTTAGGTGCTAACCGCAGTAACATTCAGTTTAGCTGGAAAACAAGATGTAAAATCTGCATTGGAGTAGCACGTGGGCTTGCATTCCTTCATGAGGAAGTTGAACCCCACATAGTTCATCGTGATATCAAAGCAAGCAATATTCTTCTTGACAAAGATCTCACTCCCAAGATATCAGATTTTGGTTTAGCAAAACTGTTACCTCCAAATGCAACCCATGTCAGCACTCGAGTTGCAGGAACAGCGTGAGTTTATATACTGTGAATTCCGTTTCAATGCGTTTTAGTTTTTACGGTCCTATTATATGTGATGTTGGTGAGAAAAAGTTTGAAAAGTCAAATCAGAAAGCATTAGACTTAGGCTTCGTTTGGGACGGCTTTCTTATTGCTTCATAAGGCAGCTTTCTAGTACAAATTTTTTAATATTTTTATTAAAAAGCTGCTTTAAGAAGTAGAAAAAAAAGCTGTCCCAAACGAAGCCTTATACTGGTCATGTTATTTACTTGTTTTTGGATATCTGAAAATAACAATAAACGCAGCTGAAAGTTGGTGAAGTTAGCATTCCTAGAGTTGGGATATGCTTATTCGTCTTTACTGATGTACTAATGTTTTATTTATAGTGGATACTTGGCACCTGAGTATGCCATCCGCGGGCAGGTTACACGAAAGTCAGATGTTTACAGTTTTGGAGTTCTTTTATTGGAAATAGTTAGCGGCAGAAGTAATACAAACACAAGACTGCCTTATGGAGAACAATTTCTTCTTGATAGGGTGAGTGAGTTTTTCAAGGAAGATGCTTTCACTGATTATTTTGCTCATATATCATATGGTTGATGAAAATTTTTATGAACATCGCATCCTTTTTGCTTCATCTTCTTTATAATTCTATTTATTTTGTCATTTAGTCTTTCTGAGGCTATATTGCATCCTACTTAGATTCTGATATGAATACCATCTTGCAAATAATGCAGCCAGACTTTTGACCGTTGTTGTCTTCTGTACATGTTTTCTGATACATTTATTGAATGAGAGGATCCAGCAGCACGACGGTTTGAACCAGATTTAGATTTTGTTTGGGATGACTTTTTTGTTGCTTTTTAAAACAGCTTTTTAGTATAAAAATTAAAAATTTTGTACTAAAAAGTTGCTTTAAAAAACAATAAGAAAGTTGTCCCAAACGAACCCTTATGCTTGTGCCCACGCTTCCTTAAAGTAGTGTATTTGGCAATGCCCATGACTGCTTTGAGCCATGCTTCTACCATTAAAACTATACAAGTTTCAACCTGTAGGATTTGATTGTTACTTAGAAAAATAGCATTTTATTCCTTGTTTATTCCTTTTCCCTGATGCCACGTTTAAAAATCAATTCATTTTTTCTGGTATTTTGTGATTGCTTAGAAAAATATGGGGAATTTATTTTGTTATGCCATAAGATGATCAATTTTAATCTTGCATGTTTTACCTATTCTCTGAAGAAAAAGAAGTTCATCATAATCACCATTAAACTTACCTATAATAGTGGCTTCTTTAAAGAATAGATCTCCGTTCAGTATCATAGAAAATAATAAAATACAAAAAAAGAACCGCGAACTTAAGCTGTCCTCTACCTATTATGTTTCAGATTATTCTGTAAGGGTAAGTGCGACATGTTCCATTTCTTATTTTATGCTGTAACAGTTCTGGTTTCTTTTTCCTTCTTATATCATGAATTGAGTTTTTATCTTGCAGGTTTGGGCACTTTACGAGCAAGAAAAACTGGAGTTGATCATAGATGCAACACTATCTGATGACTTAGACATCAAGAAGGCTTGCTTATTCGTGAAGGTTGGCCTTCTGTGCACCCAAGATTCATCAAAGCTTCGTCCCACAATGTCCACTGTTGTGAAGATGTTGACCGGTGAAGTAGACGTTGAGTCCATGAAGATTACCAAACCTGGTCTTGTTGCAGACTTCATGGAACTGAAGGTTACAAGGAAGAAGGCAAATGACTTGTTGTTATCTTCATCATCCACCTCTTCATCAAATCCAGAATCTTCAGGTAACAACACACACGGTTCATTGACTTTCACTGCAATTGAGAACCGAGAGTAAGATATTACCTCAAATATAGATATATGATTATGAAATTTATATTTTGTATCTTTAGTGATTTCTTTATTCTTTATAAAGTGTATTCTGCCTTTGTTATTGTAGATAGAGACAATAAATTTGTATATAACCCATGAAAGCAATTTGCTATGGGTAACTGAAGAGAAACACATCAAATGATCTATCTTTTTTTGTCGATTTTAAGTGGCTGTTTGGTAGCAACTAGGATTTAATTTAAGTAGGATTTCGTAAATCCGGATTTTAGAAATCCTAGAGGGGCTTAAATCCTAAAAACTGTTTGGTAAAATTCATGATAAATCTTATTAAATCCCGTGTGGCTGTTTTGCTATAGAAGGGATTTAATGAGCGAACTCTTCTTCTCGAGCCAATGGATTTCGTAAATCCGGCAAAAAACAGGATTTCGGAAATTCGGAATTTAGCACGAAAAGGCGGAATTTTTTGTCTACGGCGGCTTTCATTTGCCGTGAGATTTGATTTTGCATTTTAGGCCGTTTGGCTGGATTTTGTTCAAATCCGGTCTAAATCCTGCTACCAAATAGTCCCTCCACTGTTGTAAATTGTATAATTTTGGTTTCATGTTTCATACCAGTTTTGTTATCAAATCTCTTTTATCTCAAGTTGTATACTTTTGATAAGTATGGATCAAGAAGTGATGTTAGAGTAATACAAGTCATATGAAGATGATCACGATATCATTGAAAGCTTAGGCTTCATTTGGGACGCCTTTCTTAATGTTTCTTAAAACAGCTTTTTAGTAAATTTTTTTTTTTTAATTTTGTATTAAAAAGTTGCTTTAAAAAACAGAAAGAAAGCCGTCCCAAACGAAGCATTAATTTGTTTCGAGTGAAAGAAAATAAAATGAAATACACACAAAGTGGCTTGGTTATGAATCCAACTCTGTTTATTTCCTATTCATCTAAGTTAATAGCATCTAAACAAAGCTGGAAGAGAACAAGTTGCCCCTCAATATAATACTCCTGAGTTCAAGAGAAGCTGGAACTGTGAATAGAGCCAAAGTGAATTGAGATGTGTGATAGAAAAAGTAGAGCAACAACTATTGACACTATGCTAATTGATAATCCTAAGTTTATTGAATAAGTCTGAAATTTCATTCCATGGCCTTATCAGGCTAAAATTTCTTAATGGTGATGTCAAATTGATTGTGAATCATGTTAAAAAATTTTGGAACAACACTAATGGTGCTAGATTTTGTTTTAAGTATACCCATATGAACCTCTTGTTGTCATTGACTAAATTGAGAAAGTAGAAATGTTCGGTATGAGTAATAACTGAGATTTCGTTAGGGATGTTTTTTTTATTGCTTATTGAAGTTATTTTTTTTTATTATAAATATTAAATTTTTTGTACTAGAAAGCTGCTGCAAAAAGTAGTAAAAAAGTTGTACCAAACTAAGGCTTCGTTTGGGACGGCTTTCTTACTGCTTCTTGAAGTAGCTTTCTAGTAGAAAAAAAATAATTTTTGTACTAAAAAGATGCTTCAAGAAGCAGTAAGAAAGCTGTCCCAAACAAAGCCTAAGCCTGAATGGGATCCCCATACATTACGATGTATTGATGTGATTATGTGAAATAAAGTGCAATTAGCATTGTTTAGCTAGGGGAAATACATTAGGGATTAAGCTCATTAGCCTTAGCATATCGTATTTGAATTGGGAAAGAATGCAATAATGCAACATTTTATTAGAAGCATGTCCAAAACTATTATAACATACATCAATTGAGGCAATTATTCTTCAACACCAATAAGAGCCCCAAAAAATGGTTCAAATTATATGTTTGCTTGACACAAACCACTATATAAAGGAATTCATACTTTTTCTAAGAAAATAATCCCATAAATCATTAAGAAAAAAAAAAACAATCACTAATTAAACATCAAACATTTTCCAATACTTTTCATATTACAAAACATTATCCTTTATTATTAAAATAAATTCAAATATATGTATTCTATAATCTATATGTTATTGTGGGTGAAGCCATAATCACAACAATAAGGACAATTTGCTCTTTACAGCTTCAACAATTTGTCACAATTATTTTGTCATTATCTTCTCTCTAATAGAAAATAATTAAAAGTAATCACTTACCTCATATGATAATAAATAAACTATTAAAATATAATTTTGAAGAACTAGCATTATTGAAGACAATAAAATTTTGAAGAAAATTTATGTAAATAAAAAGTTTGCAAAATCATGAAAATTGAGATGAATGATTCGTTTGAGATGGCTGCAACTTTTTTATGAATGTGGTTATAAAATTGATATGTGTAATTTTTTTTTTGGAAATTGCTATAAAGGCAGTTTCCAACACAAATTTTTTGAAAACAATAAAAAAATAATATCCAAACAGAAACTAAGTTTGCGGTTGAAAAATTAAAATAATAAGAAAACTATCCCAAACAAAAATGAAGTTTTGATAAAATTTTGTTGACAAAAAAGATCAAATTAAGCCTATTGCATCAGTAATAAAAAAAATATATATATTTTTACTATCAAAACTAATGTGAATCATATAACCGATAAATGAATGTCATTTTAATCTCTTTATTGAGGTTTTATTTGGGACAATTTTCATATTGGTTTGATTTATGAAACAACTTTTTGGTACAAAATTTTTAATTAAATTTTTTTTTGTACTAAAAAAACCACTTTAGAAAACAATAAAAATAGCTGTACCAAACGAAGCCTAAAAGAAACAATGCTATAAAAGATCAAACTTGAGTTGAATCTTAATATAGGATTTTAAGAATATCAATGTCCTTAATGAGTATAAACCATCAATGAAACAAATCACTTCAACAATTTTGTTGGTTCCGCAAGAGTGACATCAAAATTAGTTATTTTTTTTGTTTGAATCATGGTTTTGAAAACTGGTTCGACCAGTTCAATCGTGAACCGAGCATGTGGCTGATTCGGTGCTCATGAAAAATTGGCTCAACATCAAACTGGTGGGAACCGGTTTGAACCGTGGGTTCAACCGTTGAATTGGTCTTGATTTTTAAGAACTGGTTCAATACATAATTTATTGAAATAATTTAATTTAATATGAAATATTTTATTGAAATTAATTTAATTTAAATATAATATATTAGTTGATAAACTCCAAAACTAACATGCTAAGTGTTATTAAATCATACACACATGATTCAATCTCCCGACATAAGTTCTTTATAAAAGAAAAGAAAAAAACTATATAAAATTTATAAAAAAAACCTTCCAAGGGATATGGGACTAAACAACTAGTTGTGTCATGCATGTGCAAGATGGAGTACTTTAAAGAGAATATTTTTGAAAAAATTTATATACAATATTCAAAAAATTCAATACATAAGTATAAAACATAAAATAATAATAATTTATATTAATATTATAAATTTATATGTGAATTAAATTTATATTAAATGTGAATAAAATTTAAAAATTGGTTTAAATTTAAAATTATAATTATAAATTAGTTATATGATATATATATAATAATTAATATTAAAAATATTATTTTAATAATAATATTATTTATTACGTCCTCCATTGCACAACTCTTTTTAATCCATATTTCTATTTAATATATAAAAATTTAATAACAAATATTAATTTTAATCTATTCAAGCTGTCTTGTGCGCTGATGAGCTGAGTTCAATAAACTCGAGCTCGAGCTCATGGATAAGTTCGACTCATGAGCTCATTAGAGAGTCAAGTTTGTGCTTGCTCACAAATAGGCTAAGCTCATTTGCACCTCTAATTTTAGAAAACATTTTTAAAATGTTCTTCCTAATACTTTGATTTGGATTTTGTTAATTTACTAAAAAAATCATTAGATTTTTATTAATTTAATAATTAGATTATCTTAATATTATAAACAATTGTTCTCATAATATCAATTTGTTCAAATAAGTAAGAATAATCAAAGAACAGATTATGTCCTTAGTTGATCATATATTCATATATGATCATTCTTCGTCTCGTCTAAAATAAATATTTGGTAACAAAAAATAATTTATAAAAAAATCTCATAAATATCAATATAATTTCAGGCATTTTAACGGGCCTAATCGCAAATAACATCAATATATGTTATAGCTGTGAGGGGCCAAAGTAAAACGGATCAAATCATCTTTCTTCTCGGTTTCTTCTCGGTTTCTTCTCCTTACAGTCTTATAATTCTCATTTTCTCAACGGCAACAACACGCTTTGGGGAAAGGAAATCAAACGAAGAAGAAACAAATAGGGTTTCGTCTCCAAATTAGCCTTGGAAGAGAAGCAAAGGGAAATCGAGACGATTGATTCTGAGCGTGTTAATTGAAGGTACTGTCTGCGTGATTTTGCTGCTGGGCTGTTGTTTTTTTGTTCCGGTTTGCTGGAAGCAGAAAGGCAAGGTCTTGCGGATCTGCACGATTTTCCTGTTTGGAATCCCGGCCTCGTACTGATTGAACACCGTTGTTCTTCGGAGGTGAATTTTTTACTCTAATTCCTTTGAATTTCTATTTGGAGTTGTAAGTGGGGTTTGATTTTTACTTGGAGTTGTGGTAGATGTTGAATGATTATTGTTTCCATTGATGTTAACCTGTGTTCTTCACGGAAGAAAAAAGTTCCTCTTTTAAAGTTTGAATTTAATTCATGTAGTTAGTTTTGTGAAGTAAATTGCAGGATTCAGCACTGTTTTTCTTGTTATGAATTTTCTTCATGAAGTTTATTTAAACTTAGCAGCATTGAATTACCTAGTTGTCCCTCGGCAACATGTGTGAACATACCAGAAAAATTTGGCTGATGGGTGGTGATATGAGAAATTATGGATTTGGGTGGAAAGAAAAATCTAATAGAAAGGAGTCTATTGAGATCAAAAGGATATTATACAAGGCATGCTTTGAAGGCACATAAGCTATGGCAGCTAAGGCATTAGCACAGTGCCTAGGGCCACTTTAAACAACTTTCCTTCCGCCCAGGTGACCAATTTTCTCCCCTCAACACATTCACTGACGCATTCCCATCAGCATTGGCATGGAAACAGAATGAAAGAATGCGTTTCCTCCACTTGTTTCACATTCTCCTGGTTCTAAAAGGTGCAAGATTTCATGATTTTCTCTAAAAGGGATGCCACATTGTTTTGTTGCATATTGGCACACCCTAATGTTGGGGATTCATTCTTTAGCTTCACTGTTTCTTGCTATTTTTATATTAATTAAAATATGGATATTAGCATTATCCTTTTCTTTATCATCTTACGCTTTGTTATTTTTTTTAAATGGATGGGAAAATTTTTGTTTTCATTTGCAAAGGGAGATATATAAGTTTTTCAGGTGTATTATATCACTGGTATATATATCTTTGTGAGATTCAAACTTCAATGGGTCTCTGCAACTAATGATAATGTACAAACAATTGCCTCTTTTGTTTTAATTTGGTTAGAAGCGAGGAAATTGGACTGCCACACCCCTATATATTTCCAAAGCTACATTAATCGCTTAGAATGTTAAATTATAAGAGCAACTCACATCACTAATCCCTCCCACTATCTTTGTTCATGTACATGTTAGCTGCTTAACACTTTTTTCACTTTTATGCAATAGATAATGTAAAAACATTTAGCTTACACATGGGTTTAGCATATCATATGACTAGAATCTCAATATATCTTATTAAGCAAATTGCAAAACATAAAAAAAACTTGCATTTGCAAAATTGAGAATGTTTAATACATGACTTTATGTGTCATCAAAGACTCTGATGAATAGTAAGGAGGATAAGTTAAGAGGAGTGAGTACAGAAGAGGACTTGTGGTACGTGGAGTTGAAATTGAGAACAGAGGAATATTTAAAGAGTTTTGGAGATTTGATATAGTAGAAAAAATTTCTTCATTAAAATATCATCATCAACATTACCCATTTTGCAACTATTTGGAGTAGGGTTAATGAATCCTCCTCTATTCATAATGTTTGGTGTTGCATGAGGTGGTATTATGTTTTATGGACAACTTTTAAGTAACTTTTAACCTTGTAAATTAATAATTTAAATAGATCTAATTAATTTTTTGGAAGAAGTCTATTTAGTGTCGATTATTATTATAAATTAATAGATATATGATGGGGACATCAGATTTCGACATGTATACCATCGCCGGGGACGACGATCGACGGCTTCGATTCAGAGCCTATATTTTTGATGCTTTAGTTTTCTTTTCATGATTTTATTTCTTGTTTTCCATTTGTACCCCTATGAGGGATGTAGTGCTTATTGTAACCCGAGGGCATCTTTGTCTTTATGCATTTTATTTTATTGTAAAGCCTATATAAGAGGCTCTTGTCTTTGTATTTGGATTATTGATTGAATGAAAATTTTCCAAGCTTTATTCTCTTAGTGAGTGCATGAGGTTCTCTTGGTGAGTGCTTCCCTTTGAGATCTCTTAGTGAGTTCTCTAGTTATCTTTCTTGTTTTATTTGTTTTGTTGGCTTAAGTCTTCCCCCCTCCTCACAAGCTCTCCAAATTTCCCTTTGGTCTTGCCCTTGCCGCCGGCCCCAAGACCTTCCCCAACCGCCGGCCACCCATCCGACCACCTCCCGCCACCCCTCCCTTCTTCCGGCCAACTCCACTCCATCATCACATGATAAGTTGAAATTGAAGATTCAAATTTTGAATTCTTTCCAAATTTGGAATTCCAAATTAGGAAAGTTGCATGATTGAATCAATTTTCAATTTATTTTAATAATGGAGTTTTCAAATACTTATCCACGTCATCGCCCAAGATTGGAAACCACCCCATCTCTCCTCATAATTCCCCTCTCCCCTTGAGCATGCCGCCGGCCTCTCCCCCCCCCCCAATCAAGCCCCTCTTGATTGCCCCATTAAGTCTCTTGATTCTAATTTGAAATTTAAATTAGGATTGATTGATTTCCCTCCCAATTGGATTAAAACTGAAATAATTTCAGTTTAATCTATTCCCCCTCTCTCTCCCTACCGCCGGCCTCTTCCCCCTCTCTCCCCCATTAATTCCCCATTAAGGAATTAATTACGCCCACTTGAGAATTCGAATTTCCCCTCCTAAACTTCTCCAAATCTGAACTTCTTTTCAGTTTTGGACTTGTTTTCCTACATCTACTCCTTCTTAACCCACACCACCCGCCGGCCTCTTCACCCTAGCTTCTACCCGCCGCCCCCCCTTCCTCTCCTCCTTGGAGACGGCTTGCGGCGACCACCTTCCTACTCCTCCAAGGATGCATGGAGGTTCCCGAATGGAATTTCGGATTTGAATACGACGACCACGGTCGAGTGGACATCCTCCGGTCTCCATTCTTTGACGTCGGATTCGACTTCGACGATACCGTCGAGGATTATTTGGCTCGGATCGTACCCACCCTCATAGAGACCGTCGACGTCCATTTTTCAGAGTACACTTGGATCGTTGAAGGACGACGCATCGCAACACCTCCACGACCCGCGCCCTCCTCTCCTTCCCTACGGATCTACGGCACCGTCTTCCTCGGAGTGGTCTCTTCGCTAGTGTGGCTCTTCTTCCTCCAACAAGCCTAGAATTAGGTACAAGAGCGTGGCCTCAAGGTGAGACAATCGCTTTGTTAACCGTCGGATTATTGTTGACCATTCATTTTCATTACTAATTATTGCCGTTGTCATTTTAAAGATCTTGTCAACTTAGTTGTTTTCTCTTGCCTAGACATTGTTAACTTCTAAGAATATCATTGAATCGTCAAATTTGTGAAGCTCTGAATTGTAATCACATTTCTTTAACAAACTTATATTAATTTCTACAAAACAATTCCTGGTTTTACATCATGTGGTATCAGAGCATGGCTAGCATGCTATCCCTTTGCTAGATTGCATCCTAGGAGTCTACGTTAGCTTGCCTCTACCCGTTTGCATGCATAACATCATTTAAATAGCTTTGTTGGCTGTTTTCCTACTGCGGTACAGAAAAATCTGCATCATTTTCTTCATTTTAAGCAAGTCTAGTCCTTGGTCTAAGTGCTGTCCTTGCCACCTCCACGTCCCAAACTGTTTAGGTTGCTTAGACAAACACTTGAGTTTGCTGTCCTTTCACTTTCTGCACTTGGTACAACCCGTAGGAGGAGATCAAGGAAGTGTCCAGCTGCTGTCCACTGTTTTCTGCAGCTGTTCGACGTCCGTTAGTGAGCCTATAGTCGCTGTTAAGTGCTGCCTTGACCCGGGAACCTCGCCAACTCGCTTAGGTGACTTCCCACTCTTATTTGCGTGCTGTCCCACACGTTCCAGCTGCTGTAACTTCAATTCCAGCAAACGTTTCAGTGGGATTAGTAGCTGTCCGTGACTTAGGAAACCATCCTAGTGATCCCTAGCACCCAACCATGGACCCAACTCATATGCAAGCAACCCTTGACCTCATTTTGGGCCAATTGGGTACCGTTACTCAGCAAATTCGCAACACCCAAACCGATTTAGCCGACTTTAGGCGCCACACGAGCGACCGTCTAGATAACATCGAGCGTAATGGAAATCCTGCAATTTATACTCCGTCAAGACCTCACTCGCCTTATGGCGAAGACAACCGACCCGATCAGGAACCCCATCGAGATCCCGGACGTTTTCACGACCACTACCCACGCAACCCTAGGCCACCTCAAGAGCCCATAGGGGACGACAACACTTGGAGAGACAATGACGCTCAGCTACTGAAGAACATCAGGATTGACGCCCCGACCTACGACGGAACCCTTGACCCTCAAGTTTTCCTAGATTGGCTGAAGTCAATGGATAGTTATTTCAAATGGTACAACATCTCTGAGGCGAGGAAAGTGAGGTTCGCCGAGATGAAGCTCATTGGTCGAGCCAACCTATATTGGACTAACTTAGAAAACATGCGCGAAGCTCGCGGTGAACACCCTATCAGCAATTGGAGAACCATGAAGCAAGAGCTTAGGAGAAAATACCTCCCACCTTCCTACTATCCCAAACTCCTAGATAAGTGGAATAGACTGACTCAAGGAAGCAAACCTGTTAAAGACTACATCTCTGCCTTCGATGATTTCTTGATCCGTTGCAACGGCGAGGAGTCTGCCACCCCAACCCAAATCCTATCCATGTTTAGAGCTGGCCTTAGAGAAGACCTGCGTACAGAACTCTTTGCTCGAGGTATAGACTCTCTAGAGGCAGCCTGTAGCCTAGTTCTCGACCTTGAAGATTCTAGAACCCACTCCCAAACTAGGCACTATGACTCCCGTTCGAATTCATATAGAACCTCGTCTGGACAACCTCAAACCCGACCCTCAGGATCGACTGCAAACCGAACCCCTGCTAGTTCGGCCCCACCTCGTACGGACCTCAAAGGTAAAGCTCCCGAGCGTGACGCTTCCAAGCCCAATTCTGGAACCAAGTGCTATAGGTGTCAAGGATACGGACACATTGCTTCGCAATGTTCTAGCCCGTACAAAGTCACCATAATCGAAGAGGTGGACGAAGAGGAAGAAGAACCTGAGACTGATTTGGTTCACCAAGTGGATGATGAAGACGACTCTTTTACTGAAGAAGAACCTGTGACCTTACAAGTGGTTAGGTGCGCTTTGGCCCAACCTAAGTTAAGCGACGATTGGCGTAGAACCTCTATTTTTCATACCTTCATTAAAATCGGAGAAAAGAGCTGCAAGGTTATCATAGATAGTGGAAGTTGTATCAACGCAGTCTCCTCAGCCATGGTCTCCAAGCTCAATCTGAAGGTGACCCCGCACCCAAATCCGTATAAGGTTTCTTGGATCAACTCGACTACTATAGAAATTAAGGATCGAAGCCTTATTCCAATAGAATTTGTGGGATATCAAGACAAGATTTGGTGCGATGTTCTGACCATGGATGTGGGTCAAATTATCCTTGGTCGCCCTTGGTTATTTGACAACGACGTCCATATTTATGGGAGGACGAACACCTGTGTGTTCGAGCACAATGGAAAGAAAATCAAGTTAATGCCTTCTCAACCTAAACCTCCCAAAACGGAAAATAAACCTACCTCAGCCAAGCAAAGTAAAGGCCTCCACTTACTGACAGCGAAAGAAGTGGAAACTGAGATCACCCAAGGAGCCCCTATGTATGCCCTAGTGGCTAGAGAGGTAGACGAGAACCAGAAAGAACCAATCCCCGATGCCGTTAAACCTCTTCTTGAGAATTTTGCGGATGTGTTCCCAGAAGATTTACCTAACCAACTGCCACCCCTGCGGGACATACAGCACGCAATAGACTTGGTGCAAGGAGCATCCCTACCCAACCTCCCTCACTACCGTATGAACCCGACTGAACACTCTGAGCTTAAGAAACAAGTTGATGAACTCCTTCAACGAGGATTCATTAAGGAGAGCCTTAGCCCCTGCGCTGTGCCTGCTCTTTTAACGCCCAAAAAGGACGGCTCATGGCGAATGTGTGTTGATAGCCGCGCTATCAACAAGATTACTGTCAAGTATAGATTTCCCATTCCTCTGCTGGATGACATGCTGGACATGATGACGGGAGCCACTCTCTTTTCCAAGATAGATCTTAAGAGTGGGTATCATCAAATTAGGATCCGCCCCGGGGATGAATGGAAAACGGCTTTCAAAACCAAAGATGGACTTTATGAGTGGACTGTTATGCCGTTTGGACTGAGCAACGCCCCTAGTACCTTTATGAGAGTTATGACTCAAGTTCTGAGGCCTTTCTTAGGAAAGTTCGTAGTAGTATATTTTGATGACATCTTGATCTACAGCACTTCGGTGGATCAACACCTCAAACATATAACACAAGTCTGTGAAGTTTTGAGGAAAGAACAGCTGTTCGCTAACCCTGCTAAGTGTAAATTCATCACCAATAGTGTGACCTTTCTTGGATTTATAATTTCAACTCAAGGAATATCGGCGGACCCAGAAAAGGTGCGAGCTATAAATGAGTGGCCAGAACCTAAGAATATTCGGGATGTTAGTAGTTTTCATGGATTGGCCACATTCTATCGGAGGTTTATTCGAAATTTCAGCACCATTGTAGCCCCAATAACTGACTGTCTTAAGAAAGGGGAACTCAATTGGACAACAGCTGCGACCAAGGCTTTTGAGGATATTAAAAAGAGAATGGTAGAAGCCCCTGTTATGCGACTCCCTGATTTTTCCAAAGTATTTGAAGTAACTTGTGACGCATCAGGGATCGGAATAGGAGGAGTCTTGTCACAAGAGGGACATCCCGTAGCATACTTTAGCGAGAAACTCAATGACATACGACAAAGGTACTCTACCTACGACAAGGAGTTTTATGCTATCATTCAGTCCCTTAGGTATTGGAGGCACTACCTGCTACCTCAGGAGTTTGTAATATTTTCGGATCATGAGGCTTTGAGGTACATCAACTCCCAGAAGAAGTTAAATGGCCGCCATGGCCGTTGGGTTGAATTCCTTCAAGAATACTCTTACACTATCAGACATAAGGCCGGGGCTGAGAATAAAGCAGCTGATGCGTTGAGCCGTAGGATAATGGTCACTAGAGAAATGAGAACTGAAATTGTGGGTTTTGAACGAATTAAGGATGACTATCAAGAATGCCCTGATTTTAAAGAAATCTATGCCTCCCTAGTGTCGGGAAATACTCCAGCGATAGATGATTTCTTATTAGAGGATGGGTATTTATTTAAGTCTCAGAAGTTATGTATTCCCAACACCTCTCTTCGTGAATTTCTTGTGTGGGAATTACATGCTGGAGGCTTAGCTGGACACTTTGGGCAATCTAAGACCATTGCAGCCGTTGAGTATAGGTTCTTCTGGCCCAGCCTTAAGCGTGATGTCAATAGACTAATCAAACGTTGCCATACCTGCCAATTGGCAAAACAAAGAAAGCAAAACACAGGACTCTACACGCCACTCCCTGTCCCTAACTGCCCTTGGCAAGACGTTAGTATGGATTTTGTCCTAGGCCTACCCAAAACTGTTAGAAAGCACGACTCCATCTGTGTTGTAGTAGATCGTTTTTCTAAGATGGCCCATTTCCTCCCATGTTCTAAAACTTTCGACGCCTCCAAAATTGCCAAACGTTATTTTGATGAGATTGTCCGACTCCATGGACTCCCTAAGACAATTGTGTCGGATCGGGACGTAAAATTTACAAGTTACTTCTGGAAAACTTTATGGATCAAAATGGGTACGAAGCTGAATTTCTCCACCGCCTTCCACCCTCAAACCGATGGCCAAACAGAAGTCGTTAATAGGAGCCTCGGGAACCTTCTAAGGACTCTAGTTGGTGATAACATTAGGGATTGGGATTCCAAACTACCCATTGCTGAATTCGCCTACAATAATTCCATCAACAGAACTACCGGTATGAGTCCTGCTGAAATTGTTTATGGGTACCAACCTAGGCAACCTATAGATTTACTCCCCATGAGTCCTAATCTTAGAGTTTCAGAGTCTGCATCTGCATTTGCATCACATATCCAGGAATTGCATCAAGAAATTAATAAAAGAATTGTGCAAAGTAATGAGAAATACAAACTTAATGCTGATCTTAGGAGACGCTTCAAGGAGTTCGAAGTTGGAGACTTTGTCATGGTTCGGATTCGTCCGGAGCGGTTCCCACCAGGGGCCGTTAAGAAACTACATGCTAAGAGCGCTGGTCCCTTTCAAATAACTTCTAAAATAAACAGTAATGCCTATGTCTTGGACCTTCCAAAAGGTTTCAACATGAATCTCACGTTTAACATTGAGGATCTAGTAGCCTTTGATGGACCTGATTTTAACCCTGAAAATCCATTAAATCTTGAGCCTTGTGAGTCCATACCTTGTGAGATCCCAAACCTACCTCCACTTCCCAAAATTCCCCCATTACCTAATAAGGAGAAGATTGAAATCATACTCAGTGATGAGATCATTTCCACCAGGAACGGCGGGCGCCAAAGATACTTAGTTCGTTGGAGAGGACAGCCGGAGACGGAGGACACGTGGTTGGATCGTGAGGAGATACAGAGACTAGACCCCGACCTGCTGGAGTTGTACGAGAGTTCTCAGGACCCTTACTCGACGGGGTCGAGCTTTCTCCCACCTGGGGAGAATGATGGGGACATCAGATTTCGACATGTATACCATCGCCGGGGACGACGATCGACGGCTTCGATTCAGAGCCTATATTTTTGATGCTTTAGTTTTCTTTTCATGATTTTATTTCTTGTTTTCCATTTGTACCCCTATGAGGAATGTAGTGCTTATTGTAGCCCGAGGGCATCTTTGTCTTTATGCATTTTATTTTATTGTAAAGCCTACATAAGAGGCTCTTGTCTTTGTATTTGGATTATTGATTGAATGAAAATTTTCCAAGCTTTGTTCTCTTAGTGAGTGCATGAGGTTCTCTTGGTGAGTGCTTCCCTTTGAGATCTCTTAGTGAGTTCTCTAGTTATCTTTCTTGTTTTATTTGTTTTGTTGGCTTAAGTCTTCCCCCCTCCTCACAAGCTCTCCAAATTTCCCTTTGGTCTTGCCCTTGCCGCCGGCCCCAAGACCTTCCCCAACCGCCGGCCACCCAACCGGCCCATCCGACCACCTCCCGCCGCCCCTCCCTTCTTCCGGCCAACTCCACTCCATCATCACATGAGAAGTTGAAATTGAAGATTCAAATTTTGAATTCTTTCCAAATTTGGAATTCCAAATTAGGAAAGTTGCATGATTGAATCAATTTTCAATTTATTTTAATAATGGAGTTTTCAAATACTTATCCACGTCATCGCCCAAGATTGGAAACCACCCCCTCTCTCCTCATAATTCCCCTCTCCCCTTGAGCATGCCGCCGGCCTCTCCCCCCCCCCCCCCAATCAAGCCCCTCTTGATTGCCCCATTAAGTCTCTTGATTCTAATTTGAAATTTAAATTAGGATTGATTGATTTCCCTCCCAATTGGATTAAAACTGAAATAATTTCAGTTTAATCTATTCCCCCTCTCTCTCCCTACCGCCAGCCTCTTCCCCCTCTCTCCCCCATTAATTCCCCATTAAGGAATTAATTACGCCCACTTGAGAATTCGAATTTCCCCTCCTAAACTTCTCCAAATCTGAACTTCTTTTCAGTTTTGGACTTGTTTTCCTACATCTACTCCTCCTTAACCCACACCACCCGCCGGCCTCTTCACCCTAGCTTCTACCCGCCGCCCCCCCTTCCTCTCCTCCTTGGAGACGGCTTGCGGCGACCACCTTCCTACTCCTCCAAGGATGCATGGAGGTTCCCGAATGGAATTTCGGATTTGAATACGACGACCACGGTAGAGTGGACATCCTCCGGTCTCCATTCTTTGACGTCGGATTCGACTTCGACGATACCGTCGAGGATTATTTGGCTCGGATCGTACCCACCCTCATAGAGACCGTCGACGTCCATTTTTCAGAGTACACTTGGATCGTTGAAGGACGACGCATCACAACACCTCCACGACCCGCGCCCTCCTCTCCTTCCCTACGGATCTACGGCACCGTCTTCCTCGGAGTGGTCTCTTCGCTAGTGTGGCTCTTCTTCCTCCAACAAGCCTAGAATTAGGTACAAGAGCGTGGCCTCAAGGTGAGACAATCGCTTTGTTAACCGTCGGATTATTGTTGACCATTCATTTTCATTACTAATTATTGCCGTTGTCATTTTAAAGATCTTGTCAACTTAGTTGTTTTCTCTTGCCTAGACATTGTTAACTTCTAAGAATATCATTGAATCGTCAAATTTGTGAAGCTCTGAATTGTAATCGCATTTCTTTAACAAACTTATATTAATTTCTACAAAACAATTCCTGGTTTTACATCAATATATGTAGATTTCACATGGAAGAAAATTTATTGATAATAGCATGGATTGACTACTTGACCACTATTTAGTGGCTATAAAAAAACATGACTAGGAATTCAATGTTGTAAAGCTTATAACGGGCTATCATGATGCCCCATCATCATAAGCTTAGAGTTGAGGTTGGGTTTTGAACCAAATAAGGCATGCCAAGCAAGAGGATTGGCGAGGGAGAGAGAATATGGGGGAAAACATGGAGAAATGGGTGCTAAGGAATGATGGATGCATGGAATAAAAGAACACTATTCTCTTCAATCAAATATAATTTATTCAAATGGAAACATACGTAATAAAGTGTGACTTCTTTATAATAGTTTTGCCAAGTCTTAAAGGAAAATATGGTGGAAGAGCTTTAAAGTTTAACTGAATATGAAAAACACATAATAAGCCACCAATTTTGATAGACCATGAAACCTTAATTATCATGCCATTATAGCGAAAGATTTTATCAAATCATACCTAAAGTTTGTTGCATTCTTGCACTTTTTTGCTATGGGTATGGGTGTCATGATGAAGAGGTATGTGATTATAACATCATGCTGAATCTTTGCATGTTTTCACATATATGAAAATACACATGTGCACATGTGCTGGGCATTTGTGTGTTTCTATTGTCTTAATAGCTCACTCATGAAGAAGATTGGAAGACCCTCTTATTGCTAAGATGAAAAATACCCTTATTTTTTATAGGCTTGTGTGTATTTGCTTGCTGCTATCCTGAGAAGGTTGCTTTTGAATCATAGGAAGAAGAAAATCTATGAGCATTCATATTGATATAGTGAGATGCTGATCATAAAACATATTTCCTGTGTGTTACATGTCCTGCTATGTTGATGTTATGCACTTATTTCTGTTGTGCTACATGTCTTGCATTAGATTCAAGAATCTGATTTACTTGAATGACATGGAAGAATTAACAGAAGCAAAAAATAAGACTTTTTTTAGTCCTAGGAATGTTTGACATGTGATAGAAATGTACCCCTCAAACTTAAGGGAAAATTTTATAAGATGGTAGTGAGGCATGCAATGCTTTATGGCGCCGAATGTTGGCCATTAAAAAAGAAGCATAATACTAAGGCTTCGTTTGTTTTTTTAGTGCTTTTGTAAAAGACAGTTTTAAAAAACATTAGTTTAGAAAATGGAGTTTTCTAACGGAGAAGCATATTGATGGGGACATCGGATGGAAAGTCTACCGTCGACGTGGTCGTAGATCGACGGCCACGATCTGCCCGATGTATTTCTGATGATTAGATTGGACCTTTTATTTTGATGTCTTTTTTATTTTCTGCACTTTTCCTGTTTTGCCCTTGCTTGAGGGAGTGAGTCTTGTAGCCCCTCGAGGGTATTTTAGTCTTTTATTTTTCATGACATTGTAATGGGCTATATATAGCCTCTTTCTTGTATTTTCATGGTTAATGGATGATTATTGAAATTTCTTCTTACATGAGTCTTCTTGGAGCTTTCTTTGTAGAAGCTTGAGAGAGAAAGTTTGAGAGCTAGGTGGAGCCTAGGAGAGGCCACCCGTCATACCCAACAACCACCACCGGTGGTTCTTGGTTGTCCCCATCTTCCTTCTACGCTTACCTTCCGTTTCCACCACAAATCGTCGCCTCTTAACTTACCTTCCGGAATTTCCCCCCCTCATCCAAGGAACCCGTCACCTCCTCCCTCATCCCGCCGGCCACCACTTTGGCCGCCGGCCTGTCTGCCGCCGACCACCTCAACCCTCATCCCCACCTTTATTTTGTTTCCTATTTTAGTTTTATATATTTTGGAATACATTTTGAATTCAAACTTCAAATATTTGAAATTCAAAATATTTCCTAATATACCAATCCTATTTTAGGAAAATCATTTATTGTGCTCCTATTTGAGTTTTGATTAAGAGAGGAATAAATCAATTCTTCCCAATCATAATAAACTCAATTAGGAAGTTTAATTATTCTCTAATTTTTCTCCCAGCACCCTTGCATGCCGCCGGCCCATAACTCCCCCTCATCACCCCCTTTTCAAATTGTTTCCTAAAACCCATTCTTACTTTAGGAAATAATTTCTAATTCTTCAAACCTCTCTGAACCGTAACCCCCCTATTAATTAGGCACTAATTTGTTTTCCTAAAACCAACTTGTTCTCAGGAAATCAAAATCACGCTCCTCAGCCCCGCCAGCCCTCTCCTCGGCTAACCGCATTCTCCCTCCCTCTCACAGCCCCTTCCCACCAGCAAAGCTCTTGAGAATCACGTCATTCCCCTTGCTTCCCTCTAGTCCATCCCTTCCAGACAGTGGAAGCCAGTTTCTTCTCAGATTTTTTTGAGGGGAAATTCAGAAAATTTCAGATTTCTTGATGGAGATCCTGAATACAATTTCAGATTGTGTAATCAACACTTGGGAGATTTCTTGATGGAGATCCTGAATACAATTTCAGATTGTGTAATCAACACTTGGGAGGTACGTGGGATTTCTACGACGTCTCTCCGAGAAGGTGATCCTTTCCTTTCTTGATTCTCTTACTTTCGAATTCCAAATTCTTCATGAGAATTTGTCCAAAACAAGAGATTGTGTCCACTTGTCGCCACCCATTAGTATTCGTAGGATTTATTACTTCTTTGCCCTAGACCTCGTTGTTGAACAAGGGTTAAGTTGGAAACTACGTCGCATGCAACGCTTTAAATTTCCTATGTGTTTTGATCTAGCTTAGTTTCTTGTGTAGTTTAACCTAAGCGAACGTACTACTTAATTGTTTACGATTGTTGTTTTAATCGCTCTAACGAGAATCTAACGTTGCTCTTAAAATTTCGTGCAAATCTCCAATTACGCATATAGTTCTACATCATCTTGGTATCAGAGCATGGCTAGCTTGCGATACTTGTGCTAGAAATTCATCCTAGGTTATTTATTAGGCTTGCATAACTATTTTGGCATGCATAACATCTTTAAAAACATTTTAATCGTCACTTACATTTGCTGTCCAGAAAATTCTGCATGCATTTAGTGAGCAATAAGTGTTGGTTTTGAGATTTATTTGCTGTCCTCCTTGTTTTAACTCAGCTAGTTGTCTAGGATTCACTTTGCACTTTGTTTAGTGGCTGTCCACGTTGTTTCCTGCAACAAATAGTGTGCTGTAGGTTCACTGTTTAGGTGCCTAAGTGCTGCCATTCACTTCCCCACTTCAGCATTTGCATTTAGAACCTTAACCCTTAATTGTAGTTTGCTGTCCGTGAGTTTCCAGCCCCATTTAGGGTCCCGATAGAGTGTTTTCCATGCTGTAAGTTTGCTGTCCACTTCCTAGCAAACCTTCTAAGTACCCCATAGTGTTTAGAAATGGACCCGGAACAACTTAGCAGGACTTTAGACCTGTTGGTAGGTCAAATGGGCGCGATTAGTCAGCAACTTAAGGAGAACCAGTCTGACCTAGCGGAACTTCGGCGCCAGACAACTGATAGGTTCGACAACCTAGAACGAGGTAGGAACCAAGCACCATTTTACACACCTTCTAGGCCACCTTCCATGTATGGGGATGAAACTTTTCAAGATGATGGGCCCCCACGTGCCCCTTATCGAAATCCTCATTACATACACGACACCAACCATGACCCTGACATACACTTGATGAAGAATATCAAGGTAGAAGCTCCCACTTTCGATGGCACCTTAGATCCACAACTCTTCCTTGATTGGATCAAAGGTATGGATAGCTTCTTCAAGTGGTATAACATTTCTGAAGCTAGAAAGGTTAGGTTCGCGGAGATGAAGCTTATTGGTAGGGCTAGCCAATTCTGGTCGAACTTAGAAAGTCTTAGGGAGTCCCGCAACGAGTACCCCATTACTGATTGGGCGTCCATGAAACGTGAACTTAAGCAGAAGTACCTACCTCCTTCGTACTTCCCTAGACTCCTTGACAGGTGGAACCGACTTACCCAAGGAAGCAAACCCGTTAAGGATTACATTGCATCCTTCGATGATTACCTGATTCGTTGCAAAGGGGAGACCTCAACCACCCCCACGCAAATTTTGTCGATGTTTCGTACCGGACTGCGGGAAGATTTACGCAACGAACTTTTTGCCCGAAACATCACTACTCTGGAAAATGCCTATAGCCTAGTGCTTGATCTTGAGGAATCCCGTTCTCAGCATCCGAGTCGATCCCATGACTCTAGACCTCCGTATAGACCAGCCGGTAGTTCCACCTCGCACCCTCCTGTTTCCCGACCTACTCCGGGGAGCATGACCCGACCACCCCCGGGTCCACCTGCACTTAGATCTGATTCTAGAAGTAAGCCTCCCACCACGGATGCCCCTCGGTCCAATCCCGGGACCAAGTGCTTTCGATGCCAGGGGTATGGGCATATCGCTTCTCAGTGCTCCAGTCCTTACAAGGTTTCAATCGTTGAGGAAGTAACTGAGGACGATCTCGAGCCCGAGGTTGATCAGGTCCACCAAGTTGAGGAAGAAGGCGAATACTTCGAGGAGGACGACGACACTACGGTCCTCAGTTGCCTTCGACAGTCGGATACCTCTCCCATCTGCGTGGTGAGATGTGCTCTATCCCACCCGACACCCACTGATGACTGGCGTAGGACCACAATTTTCCATACCTTCACCAAAATCAAAGACAAAAACTGTAAAGTCATAGTGGATAGTGGTAGTTGCATCAATGCTGTTTCCTCCAGCATGGTATCCCAATTAGGTCTGTCTGCCGTTCCTCACCCCAACCCGTACAAGGTGTCGTGGGTCAACTCCAACGCCTTGGAGGTGAAGGAACGAAGCCACGTACCCATCTCCTTTGCCACTTATAAGGAGAATGTCTGGTGCGATGTGTTGACCATGAATGTTGGACAAATTTTACTAGGTCGCCCCTGGATCTACGATAACGATGTCCACATTTATGGTCGTTCGAACACCTGCGTGTTTGAACATGGGGGCAAAAAGATTAAGCTCTTGCCATCCCAACCCCGGGTTACGGATACCACGAAATCCAACCCAACCAAACCCAAAAAGGGGGTGAACCTTGTCACCGCAAAGGTTCTGATTAGTGAAGTTTCCCAAGGTGCTCCTCTATTTGCCTTAGTTGGCCGTGAGATTTCCACTGAATCTGACGAGCCCATTCCTGAGGAGGTACAACCAATTTTAGGACAGTATGCTGATGTCTTTCTCCGATGATCTCCCAGATCAATTACCACCGCTTAGAGACATTCAGCATGCTATAGACTTCGTCCCTGGAGCCTCCCTACCTAACCTGCCCCACTACCGCATGAACCCCTCGGAACATGCCGAGCTTAAGAAGCAGGTTGACGAATTACTGCAGCGAGGTTTCATTAAGGAGAGTCTTAGTCCCTGTGCGGTGCCGGCCCTTCTCACACCTAAGAAGGACGGAACTTGGAGGATGTGTGTTGATAGCCGTGCTATCAACAAGATCACCGTCAAATATCGATTCCCTATTCCGAGGCTCGACGACATGCTCGATATGATGACGGGTGCAACTTTATTCTCCAAAATTGATCTTAAGAGTGGATACCACCAGATCCGGATCCGACCCGGAGATGAGTGGAAAACCGCGTTCAAAACGAAAGATGGCCTTTATGAGTGGTTAGTCATGCCCTTTGGACTGAGTAATGCCCCTAGCACTTTTATGAGGGTTATGACTCAAGTGTTGCGACCCTTTATGGGTAAGTTTGTTGTCGTCTATTTTGATGACATTCTTATCTATAGCCATTCCGTTGATCAGCACCTTGACCACCTTAGGCAAGTTTGTGATGTCTTGAGGAAAGAACAGCTTTATGCCAATCCTAAGAAATGTACTTTCCTCGCAGACCAAGTCATCTTTCTAGGCTTTATTGTTTCTGCGCAAGGTGTTTCTGCTGACCCCGAGAAAGTTAGAGCCATAGTTGACTGGCCCGTTCCTCAGAACATCCGGGAAGTTCGCAGCTTCCACGGGTTAGCTACCTTCTATAGGAGATTCATCCGAAATTTCAGCACCATAGTATCTCCTATCACTGATTGCCTTAAGAAGGGTGATTTTCATTGGACCCCGGCTGCCACCAGAGCATTCGATGAGATTAAGAAACGAATGGTGGAAGCCCCAGTGATGAGACTTCCTGACTTCTCTAAAGTCTTCGAAGTGACCTGCGATGCTTCGGGGGTCGGAATTGGAGGAGTCCTCTCCCAGGAGGGTCACCCGGTAGCCTATTTCAGCGAGAAGCTGAATGATATTAGGCAGCGTTACTCCACGTACGATAAGGAATTCTACGCTGTGATCCAATCCCTTCGCTACTGGCGACATTACTTGCTCCCGCAAGAGTTCGTCATCTTTTCGGATCACGAGGCGTTGAGATACATCAATTCTCAAAAGAAACTTAACGCCCGACATGGCCGATGGGTAGAATTTCTTCAGGAGTACACGTACACTCTTAGACACAAGGCAGGGGTTGAGAATAAAGCTGCTGACGCTCTCAGCCGTCGGATGATGACGACTCTTGAGTTGAGAGCGGAAGTCGTGGGTTTTGATCAGATGAAGATGGATTATCTTGAGTGCCCAGACTTCAAAGAAATTTATTCTTCCCTGTCCACGAGCAGCACCCGCCTCGTGGACGATTTCCTCTTGGATGACGGTTACCTTTTCAAAGCCCAAAAGCTTTGTATACCTCGCACTTCCCTTAGGGAATTTCTTGTGTGGGAACTTCACGCTGGGGGCCTCGCTGGACATTTTGGTAGAGATAAGACGATTGAGGCTGTTGAGTACCGTTTCTTTTGGCCAAGCCTTAAGAGGGATGTTGGTAGAATGGTTGCTAGGTGTCACACGTGTCAATTGGCCAAGCAACGTAAGCAGAACACTGGGCTTTACACTCCGTTACCCGTGCCTAGTTGTCCTTGGCAGGACGTCAGTATGGATTTTATTTTAGGCCTGCCAAAGACACTGCGAAGAAATGATGCCATATGCGTGGTTGTAGATCGCTTTTCTAAAATGGCTCATTTCCTCCCCTGTTCCAAAACTTCTGATGCCTCTCACATTGCCAAGCTTTATTTTAATGAGGTCGTCCGCTTGCATGGATTACCCAAAACCATTGTATCGGATCGAGATGTTAAATTCACTAGTTACTTCTGGAAAACCCTGTGGATGAAGATGGGTACTAAGCTACAATTCTCCACTGCTTTTCACCCACAAACGGATGGTCAGACAGAGGTAGTTAACAGAAGTTTAGGAAACTTACTGCGTTCTTTGGTTGGGAATCATATTAGAGATTGGGACACTATCCTACCTACTGCTGAATTTGCGTACAATAATTCTGTCAACCGAACCACGGGTCTAAGTCCTTCTGAGATTGTATATGGGTTTAAGCCTAGACAACCTTTAGATTTGATTCCTATGAGTTCTAGGTATAGAATTTCTGAGTCCGCATCTGCATTTGCATCACATCTGCATGAACTGCATAAGGAAATTGCACAAAATATCGAAAAGAGCAACAGAGATTACAAGTTATATGCTGATTTAAAACGACGATTTAAAACTTTTAAAGTAGGTGACTTCGTGATGGTGCGGATCCGTCCGGAACGGTTCCCGCAAGGAACCGTTAAGAAACTACACGCCAAGAGTGCTGGGCCCTTCAAAATATTAAGGAAAATTAATGATAATGCATACGTGGTAGACCTCCCCGAGGATTTCAACATTAACCCGACCTTTAACATTGAGGATCTAGTGGCTTATGAAGGCCCTGATTTCAATCCACCCAACCCATTCTCGCCACAGCCTGATATAACCCCACCATTGGAAAACCCAAATTTGCCCCCCCTTCCTACCATTCCCAAACCACCCATGGTTGATAAAGTGGACACAGTTTTGAGTGATGACATTATCTCCACAAAAGAAGGAGGAAGGAGAAGGTATTTGATCAGGTGGAGAGGAAAACCTGAATCGGAGGACACGTGGATAGACCGCGAGGAGTTGCAGAAGATAGACCCGGATGCTTTGGAGCTTTACGAGAGAGATTCTTACTCGACGGAGTCGAGTTTTCTCCCACCCCGGGAGAATGATGGGGACATCGGATGGAAAGTCTACCGTCGACGTGGTCGTAGATCGACGGCCACGATCTGCCCGATGTATTTCTGATGATTAGATTGGACCTTTTATTTTGATGTCTTTTTTATTTTCTGCACTTTTCCTGTTTTGCCCTTGCTTGAGGGAGTGAGTCTTGTAGCCCCTCGAGGGTATTTTAGTCTTTTATTTTTCATGACATTGTAATGGGCTATATATAGCCTCTTTCTTGTATTTTCATGGTTAATGGATGATTATTGAAATTTCTTCTTACATGAGTCTTCTTGGAGCTTTCTTTGTAGAAGCTTGAGAGAGAAAGTTTGAGAGCTAGGTGGAGCCTAGGAGAGGCCACCCGTCATACCCAACAACCACCACCGGTGGTTCTTGGTTGTCCCCATCTTCCTTCTACGCTTACCTTCCGTTTCCACCACAAATCGTCGCCTCTTAACTTACCTTCCGGAATTTCCCCCCCTCATCCAAGGAACCCGTCACCTCCTCCCTCATCCCGCCGGCCACCACTTTGGCCGCCGGCCTGTCTGCCGCCGACCACCTCAACCCTCATCCCCACCTTTATTTTGTTTCCTATTTTAGTTTTATATATTTTGGAATACATTTTGAATTCAAACTTCAAATATTTGAAATTCAAAATATTTCCTAATATACCAATCCTATTTTAGGAAAATCATTTATTGTGCTCCTATTTGAGTTTTGATTAAGAGAGGAATAAATCAATTCTTCCCAATCATAATAAACTCAATTAGGAAGTTTAATTATTCTCTAATTTTTCTCCCAGCACCCTTGCATGCCGCCGGCCCATAACTCCCCCTCATCACCCCCTTTTCAAATTGTTTCCTAAAACCCATTCTTACTTTAGGAAATAATTTCTAATTCTTCAAACCTCTCTGAACCGTAACCCCCCTATTAATTAGGCACTAATTTGTTTTCCTAAAACCAACTTGTTCTCAGGAAATCAAAATCACGCTCCTCAGCCCCGCCAGCCCTCTCCTCGGCTAACCGCATTCTCCCTCCCTCTCACAGCCCCTTCCCACCAGCAAAGCTCTTGAGAATCACGTCATTCCCCTTGCTTCCCTCTAGTCCATCCCTTCCAGACAGTGGAAGCCAGTTTCTTCTCAGATTTTTTTGAGGGGAAATTCAGAAAATTTCAGATTTCTTGATGGAGATCCTGAATACAATTTCAGATTGTGTAATCAACACTTGGGAGATTTCTTGATGGAGATCCTGAATACAATTTCAGATTGTGTAATCAACACTTGGGAGGTACGTGGGATTTCTACGACGTCTCTCCGAGAAGGTGATCCTTTCCTTTCTTGATTCTCTTACTTTCGAATTCCAAATTCTTCATGAGAATTTGTCCAAAACAAGAGATTGTGTCCACTTGTCGCCACCCATTAGTATTCGTAGGATTTATTACTTCTTTGCCCTAGACCTCGTTGTTGAACAAGGGTTAAGTTGGAAACTACGTCGCATGCAACGCTTTAAATTTCCTATGTGTTTTGATCTAGCTTAGTTTCTTGTGTAGTTTAACCTAAGCGAACGTACTACTTAATTGTTTACGATTGTTGTTTTAATCGCTCTAACGAGAATCTAACGTTGCTCTTAAAATTTCGTGCAAATCTCCAATTACGCATATAGTTCTACATCACATATATAAAAAGCTTTCTCAAAACTGCAGAAAAATGAAAAAAAAGGAGTTATTGGGAACATGATTTGACGAACCAAACAAAAAAAAAAAAAAAAATTCCTCCATTTTTGGAAACGGAAAAGGCAAAAAAACGCTCAAACAAACAAAGCCTAAGTTAAGTGTGGCAGAGATGAGGATGCTTAGGTGGATGAGTGGCTTTACCCTTAGAGATAGTATACGAAATGAGCATATACGTGAAAAGGTTGGAGTAGCTCAAGATAAGATTAGAGAGAGTCGCCTTAGATGGTTTGGTCACATAAAATGGCGGCCTTCCGATGACCCGGTTAGGAGAGTAGAGGTATTAGATTTGACTTATGTTAAGAAAGGTAGGGGTAGACCTAAAAAGACTTGGTTAGAAAATATTAGGAATGATCTTTCTTTATTAGATTTAAACGAGAATGTGACTTTTAATAGGACACAATGGAGAAAAAAGATTCATGTAGCCGACCCCACATAGTGGGATAAATGCTTGATGTTGTTGTTGTTGTTGTAGGAATGTTTGACATGGATGCTACTGGTAATTTTCTTTGAACAGGGTGCTTGCTGCCTACTTTTTGATCTGCATCACTTCATATCTCCATTACAATAAATAATTTAATTCTCGCTTTATGATTAGCTTTGGATTGTTGGAATTGCAGATGCCTGGTGAACTTGTCTGCTCCGGTTGCAGGAGCTTACTCCGTTATGAAAGTGTAACAAATAGTGTTCGTTGTGCAATATGCAGCACAATAACTCCAGTGCTCCTGCAGTCACAAGGTTTGCTTTAATTTTCATTTAGACCCTCGGTACTTGGATCTTCAATTAGAATAATAGAACACTTTTCTTATTGAACATGCCTTCTTGAACACTTGAACATCAGTTAGGAGACCTTTGATAGTTTTTCCTTGACCATGACCATTATGTTTAGCTAATCATCGATTTCATGCATGCTATAGAAATAAACACATTCACACTGTTGATGTTCAGTGATAGAGATACATTTTCTTATATTTGTGTATGTTTTTTTTGTATTTTAATTTTCTTTATAGATTGATATACTTAGATGTATCAATTACCAACTATACGCTGATGAGAATAAGTATCTTTCCTTGTGCAAGAGAGTGGCAACAAAAAGTTTTGATTTCGTAGAGACAGTCCTCTACATTCATTTCAGAGTTGATTTCTATCTATTAAAATCTTTGAAAGTACAATTGTGTATAATACGTGTGGATAAGATAAAAAATGTAACCAACCCAAACCCCTTAATCGGATCACATGCCTTTCTTTTGACCCCACAATCTTTCCTTATCTACCTATGTGGACCAACCCATCCATGTCTTAGATGAACTCTATCTTGCCAAGTTCCCCCATTCCTCCCCGGCCAACAACCCCCACCCCTGTGCTACGAAAAACTAGCAATAGAAATAGCCTTCTCCATGACATGCAATCTTCTATTCCTAAAAATTCTGCCATATTAGAAAATTTTCCAATCTTTCAATGCCTTATTAGTCCAAACATTTGAAGCAAAATGTGTGAGCAGACAATTAACATCAAGAACTTGTGAAAAGGTTTTCATAAGTTTGAATACAATTATAACTATTATATTAATCAAACCTTAGGAGCCTACATATAATTTACACTTAAATGCGTGCCAAATTTAGTAGGTTCTTAATTTGAGCTGCATATCTTTTTAAAGTTTTTGATACTTTAGAGGGATGCCTAATAACTCCAAACTTATGCTTTATATTACCAATATTCACGTGCAGTGAGAAGCTTTGGTCACAAAAGAAAATTTTGATCTTCCTCTGCCAATCAAATACTCATTTCTTATATGTTTCATTTTATTTTCCTGCTTGTGCTTGTGTATATGGGTGCTATTCAATATAAGGTATCCTTCAACTGTCCCAACTAGCTATCTTTATAACCGTGCGCAGTGTCAACTAACATGCAATATGGATGTATTTTCATACAAAACTAAAGTTATTGGTCATTTAAATTTTTGTGGATTTCAAGGTCTATACTCTATAATCATAACTGATAATGCAAACTTGATGCATTGCATCGATCTTTTGTATTTTAATATGTAGTGGATTAATGGGAGCATGTATATGTATTGACTTTGGTAGTAGTTGAGTGTCAAATGTTCAGTCTTGAAGCTGAACATGCTCTATACATTCATGTCGAGTGATGATGCAAACTCGATGCATTATTAATATTCATTTGAGCTAGTTGGAGTTTGTATTTGTATTGATTTTGCCGTACTTGAGTGTCAAATGTTGAGATAAAGCTGAACGTACTACACATTTGTCTTCTTTGTATTTTACTCTTGAAGATCTCTAACAATCTAGCATAAATCCAGTTACTTAGTTTTGTGTATTTTTTGTAATTAGCTCTTTAAAAAATATAAAGATATTGTCTCGACGTTGATCTTGATGTAATCCTATTTGATTAGAAGCTCTTTATTCACTTTACAACTACTCTCAATACATTCATTGCACCATTATGCATATCTTTGTAACTTTAGTGCAACTTAATACACTTTTTTCTCTTTTTCCCCACAAAATCATTTCTCATGTTATTTATTCACATATCTCTTCAAAATTATATGAAGTTTGTTAACCCAAATATTCCAACATCTTTCATTATTCTCCAAACCTCAGCCGGCATCTTATCAAGATATCTGAGATTGTATCTTTTGCAAGCATCTCCATTGCTAATACAAAAAAACCTATTTGATTGGAGACTCATCATTCCGCAACTAATTCTAATAATAGTAACTATTTTATCGTACATTTTTTTGATACCTACCACATAATCTTATACACATTCTTTTCTTTAGTGCCCACAAAATCAAGTCTGGCATTTGTTCATATATTTTCAAGATTATTAAAGGCCATATTATTATGCTTTCATTACTCTATATAATTACATTAACAATCTTGGCACAAAAAACCAAACATGATTTTTGTAAGCTTATGTTTCAATACCCTCTTATAAAATTTTTAGATGACTCATAAATATAAATATCATAATTTTAGATGTCTTATTTTTTAAAAAATGCTACAACAAGAATACTTATTTTTTAATTATTTGGCACCCTTAGTCTTTAAGATCTCTTTGAAAAAAAATATTGCTCAAACTAGTCGAACATCATACATAACTCTTAAAATCTTTATAAACTTATCATTTGGAACTTTAGCATTGACTTGACACATCTTCAAAGTTTACTTGAATTCACTTTTTTAGATCAATCTGGAGAAAAAATCATGCTAAGAAATTATTTCTTATGATTTACTCATGCCGTTTGGCTCAGCTTTGAAGTTACAATTTTCTATCTTACAAAATGAATAACTTCTTATTTTTTATGTTTCACATATTTATTCTAGGAAATTCTTTCTTCTGATTATTACTTATAGATATACCTCAAACTACAAGTCCATATTACGTGTTCAAATTTTATCCTCAAATTACCTTATAATATTTGCAGCAAAAGAATTTTTTCTTTCCAAATGTATAGAAGGTTTGTTATTTGGCAACTTCACTTTCAACGGTAACCAACTATTTAATCATTTCTCAATTTATGTTTTTATTATTGCAAGATCTTATGCAATTATGAAATCTAATATAGCTTCTCCCATAACGATACTCTCTTCTATTCCATATTTGTCATTAATCCACTTGTAATACGTCCCACAATCTGCATGTCCATTTCAACCATCACCAATGATTCTTTCCTTTTACTGAGATATCTATTGCAATTATCCATCCATTTTCTTACTTAATTTTTGTTTTTTGTTTTAAAAATTATTTTACATCTTGACAGTATAAGCATCAAGTTCATTTATAACATCATTAACCCTATGACTTCAACAATTTTTTTTATCCATTTATCCACTGTTATCTCCAGTTCATTCCTTCTGTCATTCTCGTTATATAATATCCAATAAAATTTCCAGTTGTCTTTGTATTTTTTTTTTCTTTCATTCGTTTCTTGCAAATTTACAATAGTATTTTTTTTATCTTCGTGTATACTAATATTTTATTGAAGTTCCTTAAATTCCATGTAACAAATTTACTCGTTATTTTGGATCTAATTAACCTGTACTTATTTTTTAATACAATTGAGTTGACTTGTGGCCCCTCACTTTTGATTAGGGCCCCAACCAAACCTCACGTAATTTTCATTGAAGTTGTGCATATTATATTGCTAATTTCCTAGCCAATTTTTGTACACTTTTTACTCCTTGGCACTAACTAATGCAATTAAGATACATTTCATGCATTTTTGGCCTAAATTATATGATATAGTTAATCTAACATCAATTTTCAATATCTCTTATTTGGGCTTTGGATTGACAAGGATGATTTCACTTGCGGATTTTGGATGTTGCCTGTTGACCTCATTTTTTAATGAATTAACATTATGGTCATATGCTTAGCCTTAGCAATTAGGATTCCTTTCTTATTCTACGTCCTTCCTTATAGAAACCTTAAAGGTGGACTTCTAAGCACTTATTATTGGTTAGCCATAGAAATTTCAAAACCCTAGGATATCCCATATCCTATATTGGACCTTTGAGACTTTTAAGCTAGGTTAACCCTAGTTTGCCTTAGTTGATATCCAAAACAATTAGGAGTCTACCTAAACTATCATAACCTCTTTAAACCCGTCCAAATATTGTAAAGGGTTGAAGTTAAAACCAAAAGCTAATTCAAAAGTATCCCTAGGTAGGCCCTGGGTTTAGCTAAACCATCCATGGTCCACTTAATCTTGAACTAATCTAGAAGTCACTCGAGGATAATAGGACATTGATGCGCCTTGATATGAAAAGTAGCAACAAACTCCAAGAGATTCAACACAAAAAAAGATTTATATTGATAGAAAATCAAATACGAACAAAGCAAGAAACAATGATCCTCTTTTGAGAGGATGACCTTTTCTCCCAAACCCTAGACGCCGCTAGGATCCCTCACAAAAAGAAAACTACAACACTCTCAAATCAAATTTTCTATACAAACATAACATAAATCCTACTACTTATAGCAAACAATGCAACAACAAATTCCAAAACAACCGTCCCTCAATTTCCTCCCAAATCAGCCCTCTCTAATTAGGAAATCTCTCTTCTTTTTTTTTTTCTTTCTTTATCCAATTTAAGCTATATGCATGTCCTTGCGAAAGCCTTAATTATAAATGAAAGGCAAGAGTTAACTTGATCGTGATCCAAACTGTCTTATTTCACTTTGACCTGTTGAATTATAGTGTCGTTTTTTACTGGATAAGCTGCATCAATAAAAATATATTGGAGTTCTGTTACTTATACAAGTGTGGCATGTCCTTCATGATTCCTAATGTTACAAGAAGTGCTGTATCTTCACTCTTCAGTCTAGTAAGATATGGTGCGGGCAGTTGTCTTTCTGTAAGAGAATCACTTCGCTGGTGAATACGCTAGCTTCTGGCACAAATTTTTGAAAATTGGGAAAATTTGATAAGTGTAATACCTGATGATGGAAAGTTGGGTAATCACTAATGATTATGTTTGTACCAGTCATTTTTCTTTCTTTTGGCATCAGTGATGCTATCGGTCATCATGAATGTGAAATTTTATGGAGATTACAACATATTTTACATTTTGTATCAGTCTTTCTCTTGTTTTACAGTCTTTAGTGTTTATGGGATTGCTGTCGGCCATAATAAGATTATCCATACCTTTATTATACTAATCTTATGCATAATATTATGGTGCAATGGCTATTATTAACTTTGATAGTATCATCCATTGTATGAAAAGAATTCACCTACTCTTAGTATTTTCTATTTAGAATTAATGGTATGTCAGAATTGTTTGATGATACAGATGCAGCCCAACTTGTTTGTGGAGGTTGTCATAGAATGCTAATGTATGCTCGGGGTGCAACAAGCGTCCGGTGTTCCTGTTGTAACACCATAAATCATGCTAGATCTGGTATGAACATTTTTTAGTTCTTGAATTCATATTAAATATCTACATGCTTTTGATGCTTGAATGGTGAGAACCAAGTCAACCAACACAAATTGCAGTTATCCATGCTTTCTTAAGACTTTATGTTATTTGACCATCCTATTTTACTTAATTTGAGATGCCTCTACTCATCTCACTGTTTGATGACGATACTCGACTTTTTTCAGTCTTCTTTTGCGGTAATACATCTATAATTGAGTATTGATATCACTTTTGAGTGTGCTACAGTAGATAGTGTCGAATCTGAGGTTAAATTTTGTATAATTATCACAAGAAAGCTGATTATGGTAGCCTCTTTGAAAAATTATTCAATAAACAGCCTAAAGGCATCCCCTTTGTGTACCACTGTGTTGTTAGGCACAATGTAGCTGTTAACTTGCTCCCAATAATAAGACAACCTTTTTATCAGGCTTTGAGGATATGATTAAAACATAAAAACAGGGAACTTTGATTTTCCTTGGCAATTTCTTAAGCATTTTTTTATTTTTAACAAAAATATTTTTGAGAGTAAGATTTTAGATCTTAAGATTTTATTTGTGCATGAGGATGTTAATGTTATGTGGGAAAAAGTGGCTAGTGATATTAAGAATATTGCAAAAGATGTGCTTGGAGTATCAAAGGGAAAATCTCCTAATAGTAAAAATAGTTGGCGGTGGAACCAAATGTTCAAGAAAAGATTAAGAATAAGAAGATTTGTTATAAAAATTGGTTTAATTTTAAAAATTCTGATAATTGGGAAAGATATAAAGAGGCTCGTAAGGAATCTAAGAAAGCAATATGCGATGCAAAGACTTTAGCTTTTAACGATTTATATAATATATTAGATACTAAGGAGGGAAAAAGATATATGTATAAGTTAGTCAAACAAAGAGATAAGAGTAGTAAGGATTTAGTTCAAGTGAAGTGTATTAAGGATGAAGATCAAAAAATACTTTTCTTAGAAGATGATATTCAACAAAGGTGGATGAGATATTTTGCTAAACTTTTTAATGAAATTTGTGAAAATAAGATTGACTATAGTGACCTTAGCACCCTAAATGAAAATAAAGATATATGTTTTTATCGGTGTATTAGTGAAATCGAAGTTAGAGAGACTTTAAAGAAAATGAATGGTGGAAAAGCTGTTGGACTTGATGATATCTCAATAGAGGTGTGGAAATGCTTAGGATATGAAGGTATTTCTCGGCTTACTAAACTTTTTAATACTATTTTGAAGACTAAAAAGATGCCAGATGAGTGGAGAATGAGTGTGTTAATTCCTATTTTTAAGAATAAAGGTGATGCACAACATTGTGCGAATTATAGAGGAATTAAGTTAATGTGTCATACTTTAAAACTATGGGAGCGAGTTATGGAGCATAGGTTGCGGCGTGATACTAATGTTTCTCAAAATCAATTTGGATTCATGCCGGGTAGGTCGACTATGGAAGCCATACATTTATTAAGAGGTTTGATGGAGAAATATAGAGAAAATAAGGAGGATATATATATATATATATATATATATATATATATATATATATATATATATATATATATGATATTTATTGATTTAGAAAAAGCATATGATAAAGTTCCAAAAGAAGTGCTATGGAGAGTTCTTGAAAAGAAAAGAGTTAATAATGCTTATATTCAAATCATTAAAGATATGTATGCAGGAGCTATTACTTGTGTTCAAACACAAGGTGGTTTGACCAAGTATTTCCCTATTTTGGTTGGGTTACATCAAGGATCAGCCTTAAGCCCATATCTTTTTGCTTTAGTCATGTATGTTCTCACTAGACATTTGCAAGAGGATATACCTTGGTGTATGCTTTTTGCTGATGATATTCTTCTTGTTGATAAGGCTAGAGAGGGACTTGAAAGTAAACTTGATTTATGGAGGTCGACATTAGAGACTAAAGGTTTTCGCTTGAGTAGATCTAAAACGGAATATATGGAGTGTAATTTTAGTAGTAATAGACCTAGTGAGGGGATTGTGACTTTGGGCGATCAAGTCATTAATAAGAGTATACATTTTAGATATCTTGGATCTATTGTTCAGAGTGATGGTGAAATAGATGGGGATATTATCAGCAGAATTCAAATTGGATGGTTGAAGTGGAGGAATGCATCGGGCTTGTTGTGTGATAGAAAAGTACCCCTCAAACTTGAGGGAAAATTCTAGAATATGGTAGTGAGGCATGCAATGCTTTATGGTGCTGAATGTTGGCCATTAAAAGAGAAGCATAATACTAAGTTAAGTGTGGCAGAGATGAGGATGCTCAGGTGGATGAGTGGCTTTACCCTTAGAGATAGGATACGAAATGAGCATATACGTGAAAAGTTTGGAGTAGCTCCAGTAGAAGATAAGATTAGAGAGAGTCGCCTTAGATGATTTGGTCACATAAAACGGCGGCCTTCCAATGACCCGGTTAGGAGAGTAGAGGTATTAGATTTGACTTATGTTAAGAAAGGTAGAGGCAGACCTAAAAAGACTTGGTTAGAAAATATTAGGAATGACCTTTCTTTATTAGATTTAAACGAGAATTTGACCTTTAATAGAACACAATGGAGAAAAAGGATTCATGTAGCCGACCCCACGTAGTGGGATAAAGGCTTGATGTTGTTGTTGTACTAGTGTTATCTTTAACTTTCTTTTTTCAATCTGGAGAATGTTCTTAATTCTGTGGTTGCACATGTATTTCATTGAGGTACTTCTGTTATCTCTGAAGAGGATGTGCAGAAAACATGTATGCTTGTATGATTTATAGAAGGAATATATGAAATTTTCTTTGGTCGTAAAAAATATGAATCTAATGGGTTTCAAAATTGTATTTATTTTAAGTGAACCTAAACATAGGAATGAAGAATTATTCTTTACGATTTTTTATCTCTTCCTTGCTCGAACTCCACTGAAGGAAGAATGAAACAGGAAACCAAAAAGAGTGGCACAAGCGGAATTGAACAAACTGTAGGGGCCTAAAGTCGAATATGCACTCCTACACCTAAACTTTTCATGTCAGGGCTGGCAAATCCAGTAGTGAGATAAATCATACCCATGGCTAGGACTTTATATCAGGAAGTCCTAATACCTTTCACTTTGATCACTATTGATTAATTATTTGACTTATTCAAGTTTGCTAACAGAAATTGGTAATCAACTCTTACTCAGATGCTCTAGTGCTTTCTTTTGTTCTATCTAGGTTATCAATAATACACAAGCTTGTGTTCGGAGTGGTATAACTTCTAGATATTTATAGTGTATATTTTTTTTAAAGCAACCATTATGTAAGCTATTTTCTTGCTAACTACGTATCAAAATGGTGCTCCCCTTTCCCATGAGTTTTCTATTATCTTTGGATGTCCTTGCCCCCACCAGGTTTTACGTTTCCAATTGATTTCTAGAGTCTGATGCCTCATCTGCATCTGTTCAATGGGTTGATGGAGAGTTACAAAACTGTATATCGTCTTAGATAGAAATTCAAAGATGAAGTTGTGATTTCTAAATTCTGAGATAATAAAAGCCCACTTCAAAGTATTATTGATTCGGTTTTTTCAAATATCATGTGTTCATCACTTCGTGAATTCAGCACTGCATGTTTGTGTATTTCTTGCACTTCTATCCTTCTAAAGATTGATGTTATATCATGCAATTGATGCAGCAAATCAACTTGCTCATGTGAACTGTGCCCAGTGCCATACAATGCTTGTGTATCCTCATGGAGCTCCTTGTGTTAAATGTGCGTTATGCAATTTTGTTACTAGTGTTGCGGTAAGGCTAACCACTTGTACAGTTCTTTCTTTAACCTCATAAAATCATTTGTTTTGATTCTGATTTTCTTATTGGGCAGACAAATAGTGGAATGGTGCCAATTCTAGTAAACATGCCAAATGGAGCCATCCCAACCCATCCATCCACTTCAGCTGTATGTTATATACTTTTACCACTTATTTTCTTTTGAAATTGATGGCAATACAACTAAGTGCGTTAACGAGCCAAGTTTGAGTGAACTCAAGTTTTTTTAGCTCGGCTTGTTTGTTATGTATATGATAGGAAACACTTGAGTTCCCAAGTGTTTCTCACCAAAACTGAAGTTGATCCGATGGAAATTGCTGTCCACAGCAGAAATACAGCAGAAATCTGCTGTTTACAGCAGAAAAACAGCAAACGACAAGGAAATCTGAGAGAAAACTCAAGAAAAGACTTGTATTCCACTTAGACGATGCATAAAAGAGCAAGATACAATTGATCCTCAATTCGAGAGGAGGATCGATCTCTCCCAAATCTCTAGACGCAGCTAGAGCCCAAAGAAACCTAAATCTAAGAGATCTCAAATTTCAGCCAAATTCAAGATGATCAAACCCTAGGAAAATCTACTATTTAATGCATACAATTCAAAAGGAATTCCCTAAACAGTCTCTACAATCAATTTCCCTCCTAAAAACCATTCAAAAATCTTCCAAAAAGGACTCCCGTGGATCAAGCGTGCGTGCGGCTTCCGCCCCGGCGAAACAGTCGCCTGTTTCGCGACTCGGCCGGTCCCGTGCGGACCGGCTGGACCGGTCCACTGGACCGGTCTAACAATACTCCCCTCCCAAAGATCCACCTTGTCCTCAAGGTGGAAATATGCTCGTGTTCCCGCGGAGGTGGCCATCCTTGAGCTGACTGAATTACCTTTTTGTATTGCTGAACCCAGGGCTGCATAGAAAGAGAAACATCCCCTCCCTCCTCCAATCTGATCGCATCCAACCTGTGTAGTCCCACCACATAATCTTCCCCCACCTCTTGTATGTCCCTAACCATGGTCTTAAGTGATGTGATGGCTTTGGATAGCCCTGCATCTCCCCTTATGACCATCCTTCTCCCATCCACCATTAATTCCATCGTGAGTGCTCCCCAATTGTCCTTGGTTTCCCCCAAGGTTTGTAGCCACTTCATCCCCAGGATGACGTCAGTGCTTCCTAACTCAAGTGGGAGAAAGTCCTCCCTTACTTGAATCCCCTGGATGGTCAACACCACTCCTTTACAAATTCCTTGGCCTTTCTCCACCTTCCCTGTACCCATCATCACCCCATAACAACCGGTGTCCACCAATTTCACTCCCAGTTGGTTGACGACCCGAGTAGAAATGAAATTGTGGGTAGCCCCACTATCAATTAGCACCACCACCTCACGGTCAGCTATCTCTCCTTTCACTTTCATAGTGTGACTCGGAGTGAATCCCACTACAGAGTTCAGAGAGACTTCTGCCACATCCAGGTGCAACTTTTCCTCCGCATCAGATTTGCTCCCACCTCCCTCCTCGTCTTCCTTGTCTTCACAGACAAGGAGAACCTGAAGAGTTCGGTCCTTGCACCTATGCCCCGGCATGTACTTCTCATCACATCTGAAGCACAACCCTTTTGCCCTCTTCTCCTGCACCTCCTTCTCTGTCAGCCTCTTGAAATTTTCCCCACTCCCTCCTCCTACTGGCTTCTCCCGGGTGGTCTCATTAATGTTGCTTGATGCAGGCCCCTTGGGTGCTAGAAGAGTGGTCGTCGTCCTGTAAGAGCCTCCTAAATGGTTTCCCCGATTCCCTCTTTCAGACTTCTTCTGGTCCTCCACCAACTGGGCCAACTCCATGGCCTTTCCGAGACTCCTTGGCTCCAACACTCGGACTGCTGTTCTTATCTCTGGTTTCAGCCCCTTCATGAAATTCCCTTCCAGGGCTGACTCCGAGATATAATCCAGCCTACTAGCCAGATACTCAAACCTGTCCCGGTAATCTGCCACTGTGCCTTCCTGGGTAAGGGCAAAGAATTGCTCATAGAAGTCTCCTTCCCCATCGGCTCGGAAACGCTCTAGTAAGCATTCTTTGAACTCTCGCCAACTCCGGATGGGCTCCCGTCTGTCACGCCATTGATACCAGGCTAACGCCTTCCCTTCCAGACACAACCCTGCTGCCGTCAGCTTCTCATCATCTATCAACCCGTTGACAGCGAAGTAACGCTCCACCTTATAGATCCAACCATGGCCATCTTCGCCCTCAAAGATGGGCATCTTCAACTTCCTCACCTTCGGATCCCTTCCGTTACCCCGGTAATCTCCATAACCTCCCATTCCTTGGAGATGAGGAGCTCCCCAAGTGTCCCGGTCCTCCCTCCGACGTTGGTAATCGAATCCTTCATCATAATCCCCCCTTCCCCTTTCAAAATCAGCACCTCGACGCTGAAAATCAGCACCTCGACGCTGGTATTCTTCTCTCCTTTCTCCAAAATCCGCACTACCTTCATATTCCCCCCGCCTGCCTCCAAAATCCACACCTCGACGCTGAAAATCAGCACCTCGACGCTGAAAATCAGCACCTCGACGTTGATTCCCCCTGCTCATCTCTTCTCTAGAGAGTGGCTCTAGAGGTGGCATGTCGTCATCCCCTTCAAGAATCTCCACCTCCGGATTCCTCCTCCCCCGGATTGGGTTCGGATTTCCTCCTACGCCATGGGCGTCAGTGGTCTCTCTCACTTCCGATGTGTCCGGATGGGTCTTCATCTCCAATAATTTCTTCATCATTTCTTCCATCGCCGCGAACCTCCCTTCCAACCTCTCATTGTTGGTAGAGATCTCCATGAATTTCCCTTCCAGATCTGTCTTCAGTTGACCAAACTCGCCTTCTAGAACTTCCACTTTCTTCCCGGCCATCTTTCTTTTAACGGATTTACAAAAATCTTTTTCCGGAGACGACGATCTTGCTGAAATTTCAGAATTTCAGCCGCCGGTGGTCCCAAATCGTTGCTCTGATACCAATTTGATAGGAAACACTTGAGTTCCCAAGTGTTTCTCACCAAAACTGAAGTTGATCCGATGGAAATTGCTGTCCACAGCAGAAATACAGCAGAAATCTGCTGTTTACAGCAGAAAAACAGCAAACGACAAGGAAATCTGAGAGAAAACTCAAGAAAAGACTTGTATTCCACTTAGACGATGCATAAAAGAGCAAGATACAATTGATCCTCAATTCGAGAGGAGGATCGATCTCTCCCAAATCTCTAGACGCAGCTAGAGCCCAAAGAAACCTAAATCTAAGAGATCTCAAATTTCAGCCAAATTCAAGATGATCAAACCCTAGGAAAATCTACTATTTAATGCATACAATTCAAAAGGAATTCCCTAAACAGTCTCTACAATCAATTTCCCTCCTAAAAACCATTCAAAAATCTTCCAAAAAGGACTCCCGTGGATCAAGCGTGCGTGCGGCTTCCGCCCCGGCGAAACAGTCGCCTGTTTCGCGACTCGGCCGGTCCCGTGCGGACCGGCTGGACCGGTCCACTGGACCGGTCTAACAGTATACAACAACAACAACAACAACAACAACAACGACATCAAGCCTTTGTCCCACTATGTGGGGTCGGCTACATGAATCCTTTTTCGCCATTGTGTCATGTTAAAAGTTAAATTCTCATTTAAATCTAATAAAAAAAAATCATTTCTAATATTTTCTAACTAAGTCTTTTTAGGTCTACCTCTACTCTACCTTTCAATACATAAGTCAAATCTAATACCTCAACTTTTCTAACTAGGTCATCGGAAGGCCTTCATTTAAAATGACCAAATCATCCAAGGAGACTCTCTTATCTTATCTTCCATTGGAGCTACTGCACCCTTTTCACGTATATGCTCATTTAGTATCATATCTCTAAGACTAAAGCCACTCATCCACCTAAGCATCCTCATCTCTGCAACACTTAACTTAGTATTATGCTTCTCTTTTAATGGCCAACATTCGGAACCATAAAGCATTGTAGGTCTCACCATCATCTTACAGAATTTCCCCTTAAATTTGAGGGGAACTTTTCTCTTGTTTTTTATGGATACAAGCTAAAATTTGGCGTGTTAACTTACCATTCATGAACATAAAATCTACTTAAAGTCATATAATATACATATCACCATATATATATAAACATAATTAAGCCATTATTGAGCTAAAGCAATCAAGCTGATAGGATTGAACGCAAATTATGAGCTTTTATGACAATCCTATCTACAACATCTCATAGTCTTACATTATTTACTGACCTGCTTCTTCTTTTCTATGCTTGCAGCCATTGCCAAACTCGAATAACCAGACTGTTGTTGTTGAGAATCCTATGTCAATGGACCAAAGCGGCAAGCTGGTACGATCTCTTTCCTACATTTTGATTTACAGTTTCGACTGTTTCCATTATAAGTCTATAGTGAAAAAAAAAAACTTTATTTTATTTATTTATCAATTATATAGGTGACCAATGTTGTAGTTGGAGTAACCACAGGAAAAAAATGATTCTTCTGTTCTGATACTCTGATACCTGTAATTGCTGTGCCATTACGAAACAATCAGTGTTAAATGTCTCTAGGCATATAGCCTGTAGCGTTATTTTACAAGGAAAAATATTTTTTCTATGTACATTTTTGTGGAAGATTATATATCAAAATATTACTAGTCATCTGAAGTTTGCTCGTTTTCTGGAAGCTAATATTTGTTATGTTATGTACATTTATGTTTTTCTCTCTTAAATAGATTATTTACTCTTTCTGGAGTTTTTAGAGTCGTCTTTATAGTGAACATCCCAAGCCCAATAGTAGATTATATAGAGTAATTCAGGCTTTGCTTGGGACGGTTTTTTTATTGCTTATTCAAGCAGTTTTTTAGTATAAAAATTTTAATTTTGGTATTTAAAAATTGCTTTAAGAAGCAATAAGAATTTGTCCCAAATGAAATCTCAAGCTGACAAAAGCAATTCATCGACACATTCAGCCATAGAAGATGAACAAAATATGTACTCACCAAAATTTGGCCAACCTTAAGTTAAGGTTTCGTTTGGTATAGTTTTCTTACTGTTTTCTAAGACAATTTTTTTGTGCAATTTTTTTTTTTGAAATAGAAATTTTTATTACTATAAAATAGCTTTAAAAAGTAGTAAGAAAGTTATCACAAACAAAGCTTAAGTCAGCCATTGGCCTCATATGGGTTCATTGTTTATTCGGAAATCACTGATCTTATCTAATTTAATAAAAGAGTTACATCTAACAAATTGGAAACTTTGGAAACTTGGGGAAACTTGGGCATTTATTACTTGGACCCTATACCCAATGGGAGTTTTTCTATTTGGACTTGCTCCCCCGCCGCGATCGAACGAGAATGGATAAGAGGCTTGTGGGATTGACGTGATAGGGTAGGGATGGCTATATTGCTGGGAGCGAACTGATGACTTCCACCACGTCAAGGTGACACTCTACCGCTGAGTTATATCCCTTCCCAGTCTCATCGAGAAATAGAACTAACTAATCCTAAGGCAATGGGTCGAGAAACTAAACGCCACTATTCCTGAACAACTTGGAACCGGGCCTTCTTTTCGCACTATTATGTTATGGATAGTCAAATAATGGGAAAAATTGGATTCCATTGTCAACTGCTCCTATCGGAAATAGGATTGACTACGGATTCGAGCCATAGCACATGGTTTTCTAAAATCCGTTTTCCCGATCTAAATCGAACAGTTTTTACATGAAGAAGATTTGTAATGATCAAATCTCAAACTTTCTAAGAAAAAAAAAATCTGAGCTTTTTTTCAGAATTTCTTCATGTCTCTCTCGATCTTTGTTCTCACGTTTCTACATATTTCATGATAGCAAGTTTGTTCTGATGTTATTTATGAACAAATTTTAATCTAAAAAACTAGCTGATTTTTGTTCTTAGAACCATGAGGATGTGATTAACTGATTATGAGAATAAACGGCAATTACATAAGAAAAGTGGGATGAAATTGAAAATTTCATTGATTAACTTATTGTAGCAATTCTTAGATAAGACCCTTAAAAATATTTTTAAGGAAAATAATATTAAATGAGTCATTTTTTGTGTCAAAATAGGATTGTCGGGTCAACCCAAATTTGACATGTTTAATAAACAGTTCGAAATACATGACCCGAACTTCGCCCCGCTATTAAACTGGTCAAACCGCATTTGAATTTTGCAGCCCAGGTTCGAGTTGGTTCATTTGTTGACACCTTTAATTTAAGCTCTATTTAGGATAGCTTTTTTCATGCTCTACTTTTTTGGAGCGCAACTAAAATTTTGTTTGTCTATTAGGCTTCGTTTGGGACGGCTTTTTTATTGCTTTCTAAAACGGAGTTTTAGTACATTTTTTTTTAATTTGTACTAAAACTCTGTTTTAGAAAGCAATAAAAAAACCGTCCCAAACGAAGCCTTAATTTCTTGCTGCTACTTAAAAATTATGTACTATAAAATTGCTTTTCACAATAGCTTTCAAAAATATTGCTTTACCACATTGGTTTTATAATCATTTTTACAAAAAACTTCACCAGTCCAAATATATAATTACATTTATATTCTAAATTAAAAACAATGTGTTTATTAAAATTAAGATTTTTGTCCAATAATAAATATTTGGGTTTGTTTGACAGTGCTTAAGCGTTTTAGAAAGTGATTGTGAAGCTATTATTATTTGAAAAACAACTTCTTGGAAATCGACTATTAATATTATAAATATGTTTTTTTTTAATCGAACAACTCTTTTCTTAAAGCTACCACACATTAGCAACTCTTGTTATAAAAATCAAATTCAAACCACAAAATATTATAGAAAACAACGAGCAAATTTTGATATATTTGAAATGTTAATCTTTTATAAATTTAATGTATTTGGAATTTCATCATATTTAGGTGATTTTCAAATATACTATAAATTTATTGCTCTTGTTGCATCTTGTAATCATCTTTTCCATCGCCATAAACACCCGTTGCCACATATGCTAGCCATCCCCCACCGCCCTCATTGTTGTTCATTGTCGTTGCTGCCACCTGTCTCTAGCCACCATTATTATGCCACTTATCATCACATACTACTACCACCATCAGTCATCATTATCTACTACCTCCAACCCCTTTTTGTCATCCACCACCGCAATTGTCGGCTATTAATCACCATTATCTTTAAACTTTGTATTGTATTTATTTTACTTCAAATAAATAAAATTATCACATGCATTTATTTTATCCTTATCGAACAACTCTAAAATATTTCAAATACACAACAATCCTTTTTTAACCAACCAAATATTCGCTCATATGCTCTTTCCAGCTAGCGCGCTATGGTCTTACCCATCCTAGCAAGTACTCATTTTTTGGTCACTTGCCATATATTCTCCTAATGCTTTCCAGTATCCAGTGGCTATTGCATGATTTGTTCATTGGCATTTACAACTCATTTTGATCTGTTTGCTGAGAGCTTTGAATTTCAATCAAAAGATCTTGAATTTCAGTTTTGTGTATGAGATGTATGTATGAATTTGTCATAATTGGCCTAAATGTCCCAAAAAAAAAACAAACTTTCAAATGTCGAAGAAGACTAAGGTTTCATTTGGGACGGCTTTCTTACTGCTTCATAAAGCAATTTTTAGTAAAAAAATAAAAATTTGTACCAGAAAGTTACTTTAAGAAGTAACGAAAAGTCGTCCCAAAAGAAACCTAAAATCTCACTCTTTTCCATTAGCTGATTAAAAATTTACTTTTGTACTAATAATTAGTTACAGTAATCTAAACAAAAATGGTGTCGTGGTGTAGTTGGTTATCACGTCAGTCTAACACACTGAAGGTCTCCGGTTCGAGCCCGGGCGACGCCATCCTCATTTTTTTTTTTTTTTTTTATGTACGAGCAGTAAATCGCTAAATTCTTGATAAACTAATTTGGATTAATCAAACTGCAAATCAATCACAAAGCTCTTCATAAACTAATTAGAGAAGTAGCAAATCTCTACATCATTTATAAGGAAGATTTATATACATATCCTTTTATATCATATTATTACGTATCTAACATCCAAAATTTTAATATTTCATACATACCGCTCATAGATCAAGTATATATATATCCTTTTATATCATATTATTACGTATCTAACATCCAAAATTTTAATATTTCATACATACCGCTCATAGATCAAGTATGAGTGTAATGAATGAAATATTAAAATTTGTAGGGTGATATTGGTGTTATGAAAGAGATATATGAGTGACATATGATATTAAAGTTATCTATGAAAGGTAGGCATGAAATATTAATATTTTTTATATTAGATATGTAAATAACATGATATGATGTGAAATATTAAACTTTTTGTATTCGATAGGTAAATATCATGATATGACATGAAGTATTAAAAATTTTGTATTCAATATGTAAATATCATGATATAAAGTGGCATGTATGTAAATCCCCCAATTTATAATTTGTAATTAAACTTTATTCCAATCAATGATTAAAGTTTCATTTGGGACAACATTCGTATTGCTTTCTAAAACAGGCTTTTACTATAAAAAAATCTAATTCAAGAAATTTTTTTAACTAAAACACCATTTAAGAAAGCATTAGGAAAGCTATCCCAAACGAACTCTAAGATTTAGACCTAAGCTTGGGAGCTTTAGCTACCAATTAAGAGTTCTTGGATTGGAGTCTTGCATACGTGCTGTGTGTGTAAGTTTGTCTTAATTTATCTAAATCCCTGGTCCTATAAATTTAAATAAAAATAGAAAAAAATAGAAATATAAAAATTTCATTAACTTAATTCCTCTTATACACCTTTTTTTCATAAATAAAAAGTTTAAGGCATATAAATAATTAAAATATAAGAAATTCTTATAATGTAATAAAGCATAAATATTAGATACCATATTTTCAAAATAAAAGAGGGATTGATTAATAAAACTACAAAAAAGTGAAAACAGGAAGAAAGCTGTCCAAAGGATTTGAAAAGCTTTGAAAATTTATAGGATGATGATGAAGAAGATGATAATGACAGTGATGAAAGAGTAAGCCATGCCTATTAAATGATAAATGTCAACATGTGCTTTCACACCATACATCAACTTCTTGATTTTTAGCTGTTTCAAGTAAAAGCATATCTATTGATTGAGTTTGATATAGATGTATGGAATACAAACATAATATAATAATAATAAATTAAATAAATTATAAACTCAAATATTCAAAAAAGAAATAATTACTTTAATTTATAAATTATTAGTTTAAAGTTAAAAAAATTAATTATTTATTTACAAAATAATAAAGATGATAAATTTTTTAATTTTATGTTTTAAATTTTTTCTTTATAAAGATGATGACAACATCTTAATATTATATTTGAAGAATAAGAATTATAATTTTTCATTATTTGTTTTCTTAAAAGACTAAGGGTTTATTTGAAATAGCTATTGCGGGCTAGAATATACGCAACGATGGAGCTATAATTCTATGTCTTAGTGTTGCACGAATATTCAGCTCACACACAGAGAATACAACATTTTTTATGTAAAAAACGGAAAAGGGAAAAACCACGGGGCCTAGCCCAGTTGAAAATGATTTATCTAGAATTTGAGTAAAGTACAATGGTCTAACTCATCCTTAAAGACAACCATATTTCAAATGTCAACTAAAAGTTTTGCAAAAGTCCAGTGTCATTCCAATGTCAGGTGGTGGTCTGACAGCCCTCCGGTGTGAAGCGGTGGTATGGTAGTGGCATTTCAGCGTCAGGGGGCACTCCGGCTTCGGGTGGCACTTCAACGTCCTTTCATGTTCTGGTTGTGGTTCGAAAGAACTCCGGCGTCCCTTGGTGGTTCGACAGCTCTTTGGTGTCAGGCGGTGGTATGGCAGCAGCACTTTAGTGTCAGGGGGCATTCCAGCTTCGAGTGGCACTTCAACGTCCTTTCATGTTTTTGAGATGTTAAGTTCGACTGTAGTTTGCACTTTGATGTCCTTAGCGATGGTCTCAATTTTAATTTTTGAAGCTTCGAATTTGATTTTGTCTCAAGATTCGTGCTTGTTCAAGATAATTTTTTGATGATGTATCAATAGCTGTAGCATTTTATAAAGATTGTTGTAAAGGTATGCTTCTGAGACTATTTTTTTATTGTTTCTTAAAGCTTTTTTTTTTTTTTTAAATACAAAAAGTTAAAAATTTTGTACTTGAAAACTGCTTTAAGAAATAATAAAAAAATTGTCCCAAATGAAATCTTATTATAGGAAAAGTAATTTTTTTTAGAAACTACTAAGAATATATATATTTGAAATAGTCAAAATATTAATTTTCTTACCATAAGAAAAAAAAAACTAATAATAATAATATCACAATAACAAAAAAGTTAAAAACTAATATATATTTTTTTATTTCGAAGTAAGTGACTGAAATATGTCCAATAATTTCTTTGTTCATTTACATTGCTCTTTCACAATACTTATTCTCTCATAAAATTCGTATACTTCAAGCTTTTCACGTATATACTCGTTTGACATTCTACCAATAAGTGTTAAATGACTCATCCATTATCATACAGAACTGACAAGCTCACAATTCAACCTTATTGAGCCACGAGTTTGAGTTCAAGCTTCAATTTGAGCGCATGTATCATTCAAGATCGAACTCTACCCGACTCAGCTCGTTGGTTTGTGAAGCCAACTCGATTAATATTAATTTACATATCAATCCAATTAAGTATTTTTTTGTCCAAACATTCGAGTCAAGTTTGAGCCTCATATTCGAGCTTAAATTACTCTTTTACAGCCCTGTAAAACAATTTCTGAGGGGTCCTCATAATAAAAATTATAAGACACCTAATTAATTATAAATAGATTTAGTAAGTATTAAATAACTCTTTCAAGTTAGTTCCTAACTATATTAACTTCATAAATAATAGATAGTAATTGCCATTATTTCACACGTGACACATTAATTACTGTTTAATATTATATATTAATTGCTACGAACAAATAATGGAAAGTCTAAGGGCTGGATTGCTTAAAATACTTAAATAGCCACCTATTAACGTGAAGCAGAGGACAAGCAATATTTAAAGAGGGAATTATTGTGATAATAATAAGTCCAAATGCAACACTATTCAACATTATTGCCTTACCATCCCAATATCATTATTAATTTTCTACTATATCAAAACTTTTATTTATTTATTTTTCAAAATATTTTTATTATATATTTATTATTCTACACCACTAATTTATATTTACTACTTCATAGGGTTTGAAAAAGAAATTTATTTCAGGATTTTTTTTTAATTAAATTAGATTTATTTTTGACAAGTATATTTTTATTTCATATATTATATATTATTTATTAATATAAATAAATAAATAAATTATTGAGTAAATATGATTAAAATAGTTAGACAACTCAACTAAATCTAAATGATTTAATTATATTGGGATATAATATATATTATATAAAATAAAAAAATTTAAGACAAAATTGATCATATTTAGAAATTAAATATATGATTTAATTGTACGTGTATACTTTTTTATATAGCTTAATCAATCTAAATAATAAATTTAGGCTTCGTTTGAGAGAGCTTTCTTATTGCTTATTAAAGCAACTTTTTAATATAAAAAATTAAAATTTATGTTCTAAAAAGCTGCTTTAAGAAGCAGTAAGAAAGCCGTCCCAAATGAAACCTTAAATCTCATTTTGAAAAATTTATAGCTTGAAAGCTTATGTTGTCTGGCCCTAATACAGCCAAACGAATATAATGTTTAGTAAAGTTAGTTATAAAATTATTGTTGAGAAAGTAAATTATTTTTAGGCTTTATCTGAGCCATTTTTCTTTTTACATTTTTTTAAAGCAGTTTGTTAGTATAAATAATTTTGACCTTGGCCTCTGTTTGGGATAATTTTCTAATTCTTTTGATTTTTAGACTGCAATCATAGTTGCTATTTGACGACTACTATAATGAAGGGGTGTAATCGAGTCAAGCTGACTTGAGAGTCAGCCGGACTCAACAAGGTAATAGGCTCGACGAGTTAAGCTTATGAAGCTCGAATGTGATTTTGAGATCGGCGGAGTATCGAGCTAGCGCTCAAACAAACCTCCGCTCGACTCGTCAGCTCATCGAGCAGCTCACAAAGGTTACCAGGTGGGAAAATGAAAGATCGATTTGGGTGGGCCGGAGGATGAATAAAAGACCGGGTGAGAAAATAAAAGCAATAGAGCTTGCATGTTGCTCAACGACGACTGAGCTTATAACAACGAAGGAGCTTGGGACAATGGAACTCGGGATGTTAGTGGATGGGACGACAAAGCTCGACAACGGAAGTTTATTTTAAAATTGTTATAGATAAAATAATTTCACATCTCCTATTACAAAAAAAAAAAATGGCATTTTATCATAGAAATTTTGTAAGATAGTTAAAATTATTAAGAAAGTTATAATCAATAATTATGATTGTTATATGAAAAATGAAAAAGCAATAATATATTTTAAAAAAATCTATTAAAAGTATCCAATTTTAAATATCTTCAAAATTCTATTTATTGGAATTTCGATGATAAAAAAAAGATGAATTTCTATAAAAAAATATAAAGTTTGATAAATATATTATTTTGTTATATTAGTTATTAATATTAATTTTAAAATTTATAAATTATTTTGAAATGGTCTAAAAATAAGAATTTTATTTTCATATTCAAAATTTAACGAAAAATAAATTATATTTTTTAAAATATATAATTTATTTGTTTTTTAAGACATTATTATTATTTATTTGGAAACAACCAAACGAACCTTAAAACAGTCATTTCACACAACCGCCAAATCCATATAAATGATTGATTGAGTTGCCGCCACTGTATCACGTTAATCCGTCGGATCCGTTGAATCGGGTCACACTGTAAGAAAAAAAACCGGATTCTCGACCGGTGGTCCCTGGCCGTTTCGGGTGGCTCAGCGCGTAATTTTCGATAAAAGGCGGGGGTTCTTAACCTATACCACAACCGTACAATAAATTACCGGCTGCATCCGGCTATGATATCCCAGTACGGTCACTATCGTGTCATCGGGACCGCAGGGGAGCCACGTGTCCAACTGGTACAGCTTTATATTGTCATCGAACGACAACTGTCAGTCAGATGGGTCTGTCAGATGAGGAGGCAGAATTTTTGTATTTATATATTTAATAGTTAAATTTATTTATTTATTTATTATTTTTATATTTAATTCATAGAAAAATTATATAACATTTAATTTTTAAATAAGTTGATATTAATTAATTTTATGTGATTTAAGGTTTTGACTGTTATGGAAGTAAATATAAATATTTAAATGTTAGATATTAATGCAAAAAAAACTTTTATGATATGTTTGTAAAATTTTCAATAATAATTTTTTATTTTAAGTGAAATCTTTAAACACACAATTTTTAGGATTAATACAATACAATTTTGCACTTTTGTCCAATTTCTATGAAAATCATCTATGCTTGATAGGATTGCATGGTTATGATGGTAGGTATCATATTATAGGATATGTTTCCACATTTCATTTTTAATTAGATTTTTCAATTCTTAATTACTCGTAATTAATTACTTAGATCATCGTACAAAATAGTTTCTATTGTAACGTAAAATTAGTTCAATTTGAATTCGACTAATTAAGTAAAGGATCAATTGGTGTTTGTACAATTTGAATATAACTAATCTTTCATTCTGAAATGCTAATTAGTTTAGCCAAATAAAAATACTTTTAAAAATTAATAATTTATTTGATGAAAAATTAATTTTCTATCAATTACTTTTAATAGATAAAAAACTTCTATATAACTTTTATGATTTTGCACACATTTTTTTAAAAAATAAGAATAAATAAAGTTAATTTTTAAGAAAACTTTGTGCCATTTATAGCTTGCCCATGCATAGGAAATATGCACCCACTGTAGGACCCGATGTGATGTAGATATTTAACCAGTCTCTCCAGATTCTCAAAACTTGGTTAATGTGCAGGTGAATTTAGTGGAATCCAATATTGTTTTGGGTAGTAATTCTGAAATGGTTGTTGGGTCCCAATGTGACTGGTTAAATAATTCTTCTGAGGAGAATTCGGATTCTGATTCATTTTCAGATCCTGATTTTGAGTTTAGCATGGTTTCGGATAAACCTGTGAGGGTAGCTAAGCGTGGAAAATTTTGGAATCGAGGAGGTAAAAGAAGATGAGCTGTTTGATTTCTACTAGCTTCTGCGTTGTTTTCGATTGGTTGTTGCAGGGTAATGATGTGGCTGGGGCTCCCATCCTCGTCGTTTCCTTGTGGCAACCGTTGATGCTTCTTCTGGATGGTCCCTGCGAATACTCGAGGATGTTGGTAGTTCTGGCTTCCTTCTGAACCCTTTTTTGGTTTTAGTTTTTCCAATTTTTGTTCTGGAAGTTATAAGCGTAGAAACTCAAGAAGCTAGAGAAGAGGAGAGACAGTGACAAGATAAAGAAATCATGAAGAATATTTTATTATTTTCTGATTCAGTTACAGGGCTGGCCGTGTGTATTTATAGATATAGGTAGTATACTAAGTACATTTGGCCGAACCTGATTGGTTCGCTTAATATAAGAGTAAATATATTACTTGCTCTTAACATTCCCCCTCAAACTAAGTATTAATGGTAATGGTTAGTTTGTCCCGAAGCAGTTTGAATCGTGGTGTGGCCAATGGCTTGGTAAAGATATCTGCAATTTGATCAATTGTGCTAATGGGTAGAAGACGAATAACTTTATTCAGAATATGATCACGTATGAATCTTTGATCGATTTCGATATGCTTCGTGCGAGCGTGAAAGACTGGATTATTGGCTAATGCGATTGTTGACATGTTGTCACAAAATACATCCACTGGAGATGCGTGTGTGACACCGAAATCCATGAGCAAACACCTAATCCATATATTGTCAGCGGTAGCAGAAGCTAAAGCACGGTATTCCGATTCCGTGGAGGATCGGGAGACCGTGTTTTGTTTCTTCACCGTCCAAGAAACCAATGTATCTCCAAGAAATGTACAAAATCCAGAAGTAGACTTTCTAGTTGCTGGATCCGATGCCCAGTCCGCATCCGAATACGTGCGAAGACAGAGACTGGATCTGGTGATTGGTAGGCCGAAGTCCGTGGAACCTTGAATGTATCGAAGAAGTTTCTTGAGCATTAATGTGTGAAGTGGAGCCGGATTGTGCATGTACTGAGAGAGATTGTTGACCGCATGGGCGATGTCCGGCCTTGTTAGAGTAAGATATTGAAGGCTCCCAATGAGTTGCCGGTATCGTAAGGCGTCAAAGACGGGCTGTTCGCTTTGCTGAGTAGCTGTCATTTTGGTTATAGATGGATTAGCTACCGAGTTACATTTCTGTAGCTCGGCGAGTTGAAGTATAGATTTGGCGTAAGAACTTTGAGAGAGAAAATACTTATCTGAGGATTGATCTATTTTAATGCCAAGAAAATGATTTGCCGAGCCAAGTTGTTTCATAGAGAATTTGAGTTGGAGCTGAACGATGAGATCGGAGATGGCTTTTTCATTATTGCCGGTAATGAGTATATCGTCGACGTAGACCAATAAGTAAATGTGTGTCGTCTCCTTGTGGATTGTGAGAAGGGACGGATCCGCCTGACTGTGAGAAAAGCCGAGCTGACGGAGATAGGATGTAAAGCTTGTGTACCAAAGTCTCGGAGCCTGCCTCAGACCGTAAATCGCCTTGTGCAGCCGACATACGTGAAGTGGATTATTGGCATCGACGAATCCTTTGGGCTGCTGGATGTATATTGTCTCATTGATATCGCCGTGGAAGAAAGCGTTGGCAACATCAAGTTGTTGGATACGCCAATTATGAAATAGAGCCACTGTGAAGAGAATTCGGATGGTAGGAATTTTTGCAACGGGACTGAACGTGTCCTGATAGTTAATTCCATATTCCTGTTGATACCCTTGAGCTACCAAACGCGCTTTGTATCTGGCCACAAACCCGTCAGAATTATACTTGGTCCGATATGTCCACTTTGAGCCGAGGATCTTACTGTTAACCGGCGGTGGCACTAATGTCCAGGTGCCCTGTTTTTGGAGGGCGAAGAATTCCTGCGCCATTGCCTGTCGCCACTCAAAGTTTTTGCTGGCCTCGCTGTATGAGGTTGGATCATCTTGATTTTGAGTTTGATGAAGTAAATTGAGGCATTGAACAGGTTTTGTTTGGAAGGATTTGTACCTGTAGCAAACAAGAAGAAAAAAAAAACAGAGAAAAGAAAAAAAAACGGGCAGATTCTCTTCTTCACAGAAACCTTCTCATTTCATTCAAAATAAAAACTGTAGCATTTAAAACGAAAACAGAACATGAAAGATAAAGAGGTTTTCGGTACAGAACAAACCAAATAACTGTTATACAGTTATTGCTCTAAAAGAAAACTACCTCACACAAATAAAAACGGAATGATATAAACAAAACACCTAATTATATGATTAAGATAAAATGACAAAGATTAGATTAACATTGCCTCCCCTAATCTTGTCATTCAAACTTGCAGCTTTTTAGACCGATATTTTTAATCATCTCTTTAAACTTCACTCTTCCCAAAGACTTGGTGAATATATCAGCCAACTGCTCTTCTGTTCTGATATACTCCACTTCAATCTGTTTCTTCTCTATACAACTTCTGATGAAATGATAGCGAGTATCAATATGCTTAGACCTTCCATGGTACACCGGATTCTTGCTCATCGCAATCGCAGATTTGTTATCAACTAACAACATCACTGTCTTCTCTGCTTCCCCTTTCAATTCACTTAGTAAGCGACTAAGCCATATTCCTTGGCAAGCTGCAGAAGTGATAGCTACATATTCTGCTTCACAAGATGATAAAGCCACTATCTTTTATTTTTGTGAAGCCCAACTAATCACATGTGGACCCCAAAAGTAGACCATCCCAGTAGTGCTCTTCCTGTCATCTATATCTCCTGCGTGATCACTATCACTAAAGCCAATTAGTCCTCCATCTGCTTGTCTCTTTTGATATATCAAACCATATTCTGTTGTCCCTTTCACATACCTCAAAATTCTCTTCACAGCAGCAAGGTGCTCAGAATTAGGAGTCTCCATGAATCTACTCACAATTCCAACAGAATACATAATATCTGGCAGTGTATGAGTCAAGTATCTCAAGCTACCAACAATACTCCTATATTGAGTTGAGTCTACCAAAGAATGTGTACCTGATTTGGTAAGCTTGATTCTGGCTTCCATAGGAGTTTGCACTGGATTGCAATTTGTCATCCCCATATCTTCAAGGATCTTTAATGCATAAGATTTCTGACATAATCTTATCTCATCATCAGTCTGCATCACTTCAATGCCCAAATAAAAACTCAACAAGCCAAGATCACTCATATCAAATTTTACCTTCATTTGAGCCTTGAATTCTTCAATGCACTGAACATTAGAACCTGTCACAATCAAGTCATCAACATAGACTCCCACAAGTAGACTTAATTTTCTAGTATGCTTCATGTAAACGGCATGCTCCTGAGAATTTCTTCTAAAACCAAGGGATATTAAACACTCATCTAATTTTGTGTTCCAAGCCCTTGGTGCCTGTCTCAAACCATACAAAGCCTTCTTCAATCTCAAGACTTTTCTTTCATGCCCCTCTTTCACAAAACCTTCAGGCTGTTTGACATACACCCCCTTCTCTAATTCACCATTCAAAAATGCTGATTTCACATCCAAATGATGTATCTTCCAATCCTCTTGAGCTGCTAAGGCAATCAAAACTCTAATGGTCTCCATTCTGGCAACTGGAGCAAAAACTTCTTCAAAATCCACACCAGGTCTCTGAGCATACCCCTTTGCAACAAGTCTAGCTTTATGCCTCACAATCTCACCTTGTATGTTCTTCTTAATTTTATACACCCATTTGAGCCCTATTGCCTTACATCCAGCAGGTAGATCAGCCAATACCCATGTTTGATTCTTCTGAATAGCAGCAACTTCTTCATCCATTGCCTTCTTCCACACATCTTCTTTAACTGCATCACTATAACACATTGGTTCTTCTACAGCTGTCAAACATACACCAACCTCCTCTTCCAACTCAGTAGTTTCATCATAGATATCTTGCAACCGTCTATATCTATGGGGTTCTGATGAACTACCATCTAAATTTGGTGATATTTCTCTAGTAACAGGAGGTTCAGAGGTCACTTACCTTGAAGGACTACTAGTAGATATACAAGGAGTTGTTGCTTCTTCCTCTTCAATTGGTAAAGATGAGTGTGCTTCTCCTTCTAGCCTGAAAGTCACATAACTGCCTTGTTTTCTGTCATCTGCTGTAGTGCCTTTCTCATCCCATTTCCACTCTTTTTCTTCATCAAAAATTATATCCCTGCTGATATGAATCTTCTTCTCATTTGGATCATAAACTCTATAAGCCTTAGTGCCAGGCTCATATCCAAACAACACCATAGGATGACTTCTATCTTCAAGCTTCTTCATGTGTTGTCCTGCTGCTTTCACATAAGCTATACAACCAAAAGTCCTGAAATACTGCACATTTGGCTTGCACTTCATCCATGCTTCATAAGGAGTCATACCTTGAACACTATGAGTTGATGCTCTATTCAAGATATGGACTGAGGTCTTCACAGCTTCACCCCAAAATATGCAAGGTACACTCTTACTCTTGAGTAAGCATCTAGCCATAGACATAACAGTTTGGTTTCTCCTCTCTACAACACCATTTTGCTGTGGTGTGTAGGGTGCAGTAAGAAACCTCTTTATGCCATTTTCTTCACAAAGCTTTTTAAATTCAAAAGACTGAAACTCTCCTCCTCTATCAGTCCTCAAAGCTTTAATCTTCATCTCAGATTCATTCTCCACCATAATTTTGAATTTTGAAAAAATAGAATGTGCTTCACTCTTTGATTTTAATAAATACACCCACATGTATCTACTAAAATCATCTACTAACAATAAAAAGTACCTGAAACCACTAGGAGTAGTGGGGGTGATTGGGCCACATATATCTCCATGCAATAACTGTAAAGGCTTCTCAGCTCTGAACTTGGTTTCTCTTGGAAATGGAAGTCTATGTTGCTTGCCGACTGTACAACCATCACAAATCTGCACAGGGTGATCAATTTCAGGAATGCCATGGACTAGCTTTCCTCTCTGCATCTCCTTCAAAGTCTGAAAGTTGATGTGGCCAAATCTTGCATGCCACAACCATGCATCATTCTTCAAACTAGCACTCAAACAAATAGGCCTTCCAATCTTCAGGTTGAGTAAATATAGCCTGTTGCTATTCTTCTGAACTTCTGCCAATTTGCTCCCTTCTTTATCAAATAAAAATAGTTGCTCACCTTGCATAACAGCCTTGCACCCTTGTTCTGTTAGTTGTCCAAGACTAATAATGTTATTACACAACATAGGAATGTAATAAACATCACTTAGCCTTTTGTGGTCTCCTGTTTTGCACTGCAACAGCACGGTCCCCTTTCCTTGGATCTTAACCAAAGACCCATCACCAAGTTTCACCTTCCCATACACTCCTTCATTAAGATCAATAAATTTATTCTTATCACCTGTCATGTGGTTACTAGCCCCAGAGTCTAGATACCACATATCATCGATAGCAACCTTCTCTTCACCTTTGGCCTTCAGCAAAACTTGCTCTTTATGCAGTAACATGTTCTCTTTCACTTCAGTTTCTGTCAACAATAGAGTGGGATCCTCATCATCTTTAATTTCAACAACCAAAGCTTTATCCTCCTTCTTCTTGGACCTACAATCAACAGCAAAGTGCCCATACTTTTGACAATTGTAGCATCTCACCTTGGATATGTCAAATTTTCTTTCTTGTTTATTTTCATCACCACGACGTGCTTCTCCACGCCCTTCATTTCTTCCACGACCGCGCCCACGGCCATTCCCACGGCCGCGACCACGACCTCGTCCTCGCCATGAGTGACTTCCACTCTCATCTTTGGACTTCCACTCACTTTTTGTTAGAAGTACTTGTTCGTCACCACGTGCTTCGATGTCCTTCAGTCGTTCTTCATGAACCCGTAATGATCCAATCACTTCTTCAAGCGTCATGATCTCCAAATCTCCAAATTGCTCAATAGTTGAAGCAATTTGAAGGAATTTCCCAGGTACGGCCCGCAGAAGCTTCTCCACCACTTCAGACTCCTCAATTTTCTCTCCAAGAGAACGTCTCTGATTCATAATTCTTGAAAGCTTTCCAGCAAAGTCTTCGACGGCATCTCCATCTCTCATCCGGAGGGCTTCAAACTCCATCTTAAGACTTTGGATCTTCGCCTTCTTAACACGGTCTACACCCATGTTAATTGTGCGGAGGGCTTGCCATGCCTCCTTAGCCGTTCCCTTCACATTGAGTTGAAGAAGAGTATCATCGCTAATTGCTTGACAAATCATCGCAAAAGCCGATTTGTCCTTCCTCCGATCTTCAGTCCCTTCCTCGACGACCTCCCACAATCCTTGCGCTTCCATGAGAATCTCCATCTTCATGGCCCACACCGCATAATTCATCTTCGTCAGTAATGGGAGTTGCATGGACATTGAGTTATCTCTGATCGTCATCGATTTTGACATCGTTGTATCTCCGACGACGTCGTCGACTATGGACTTCTCTCCGTTCTTCATTGGTGACGGCATTTGCTTCGGCATTTGGCTCTGATACCAAATGTTTGGAAGGATTTGTACCTGTAGCAAAGAAGAAGAAAAAAAAAATAGAGAAAAGAAAAAAAAAACGGGCAGATTCTCTTCTTCACAGAAACCTTCTCATTTCATTCAAAATAAAAACTGTAGCATTTAAAACGAAAACAAAACATGAAAGATAAAGAGATTTTCGGTACAGAACAAACCAAATAACTGTTATACAGTTATTGCTCTAAAAGAAAACTACCTCACACAAATAAAAACGGAATGATATAAACAAAACACCTAATTATATGATTAAGATAAAATGACAAAGATTAGATTAACAGGTTTAAGGGAACCCGTTTTGGACCTTGTGGTCATCTGATGTATGGCGTTTGTGTCACAAGGCGGTGAAGTTGGCATGGTAGGGTCAGTGGCATCTGGTGAATTATGTAGTTGGGAGGTGTTGTTGTCAGAAGCCTGAGAAGTGGAGCCAGGAACATTGCTGCCGATGCTGCGGGAATGACGAATGGAGTGAGGTATAAGGAGCTGATGTGGTGGTTGGTTTGTGGAATGAGTGGGTTTAGATATAGTTCCTGCATAGGGAAAAGCAGATTCGTTGAAAGTAACATTCCGTGATACAAAGATTTTATTAGTTACCGGGTTAAGACATTTATAGCCTTTTGACGTCGCTGAGTAGCCTAAAAATATGCATGAGGGAGAGGTTGGCATGAGTTTGGTTCGCTGTCCCGACGGTATCAAAGGGAAGCATTGACATCCGAAAACTTTTAGATGTTCGTATGATGGTTGAATGTTAAACATTCGTTTGAGCGGAGTGATGTTATCTGTCGTGGGAGATGGCAAGCGGTTGATCAGGTATGTGGCCGTTAGTGCGGCGTCGAGACAGAATGCCATCGGAAGACCTGCCGTTTGTAACAAAGCACGGGTTGTGGTAATGATGTGTCTATGCTTTCGTTCCGCGATACCATTTTGTTCCGGAGTGTAGGGGCATGAGTATTGGTGCTGAATGCCTGCATTCTTAGTGAAACTGAGAAAATGATTATTAACAAACTCACCGCCACCATCTGTACGAATGGTTTTAAGTTTGAAATTTGTTTGTTTTTCTATGAAAGTTGTAAACTGAATGAATGTATTAGTAACATCGGATTTGTGCATAATGGGAAATAGCCAAGTAAAGCGAGAAAAATCATCGACAAATATGAGATAATAGCGAAATCCTTGGTTGGACGAAACCGGGGATGGACCCCAAACGTCAGAATGAACTAATTCGAGAGGGAATTTAGTTCGGCTAACTGAGTTTTCGAAGACTAGTTTGTGACCCTTACACGACATACAAGTGGTACAGACAGATTTAATAGGTAAAATTTGTAAAGCAGGATTGCAAATAGAAATATTATGCAGCACACGTTGATGAGGATGACCCAGTCGAAGGTGCCAGCTGTTCGACGAGGTTCGGGATGCTTGTAATGCAGTGACCGGTGCAGATTGGTCTGCCATTGCGACCTTGTACATCCCGTGGCTGCATGGTCCGCTAAGGATGACCTGATTTGTCTTCCGATCCTTGAGTACAAAACCGTTTTCGTCAAAAGTTATTGATATGAAATTGTCTCTAACTAAATTAGAAATTGAAAGTAAATTATATGAAAGTGAAGGAATGTGCAAAAGTTTAGAAAGAAATAGCTTACGGGCTGGGGTAGGAAGAATGCCCGATCCCGTATGAGCTATAGGGACGGTTCTTCCATCCCCAAGAGTTAGCGTATCATGGCCTGTGTAGTTATTGTAGAATTCAAGATTGTCAGTAGTGTTCGTCATATGAGACGATGCTCCGGAATCAATATACCAATCCGTGTTGATCGTGCTGTCCTGTTGAGCTGTAAGAGCCCTGTTGCTCTTAGCAGAAGGTTGATTAGGCGTGTAGTTGGGATTAAGACGATGCCAACATACTTCTGCGCCGTGACCCTTCTTTTTGCAAATTTGGCAGATGACCGCAGTGGTGGTAGCAGTGGACGATCCAGAAGTAGTGCCAGACGACGGACGAAACCGGCCTCGTCGACCACAGCCTCGAAAAGAGTATAGTGCTGATTGGTTGTTTGGTAGATTAGGAAATTTTAATGCTGCCGACTTGAGATGGATTTCTTCACTTATGAGAAGCGCATATAAGGTGTCGAGGGACAGCGACCCTTGCATTGTGCGGATGGTGGTGGTGAAAGGTTGATATGCCGGTGGAAGTCCATTTAGGATGTATATGATTATGTCTTCGGGATCGATCGAAGATCCGGCTGAAGCGATTTGATCGACAATTTTCTTGACCTCAGTAAGGTACTGAGTCATAGACATCGTCTGCATAGAGATGTTATGCAGCTCATGTTTGAGTTGGATTACCTTCGAGCGATTAGAGGATTGAAATCGGGTATGTAGAGTCGCCCATATTTCTTGGGTGGATTCAAGATGAATCACATAGGGGAGAACCTCCGGTGAGATGGTTGAGCACATGGCCGTAGCCAAGTTCTGATCGGTAACCATCCAAGATCGCGTATCAATATTCGGATCAGCATTCTCGGATGAATATTTGGGATCAAGAAACGCTGTAAAGCCATTCGCGCGAAATAGCTTGGCGATTTGAGTGCTCCAGATCGGAAAGTTGTCCGGAGTGAGGGCGTGAGGTACCAAGAACTTGAGATTAGAGATTACGAATTTTAATGAGGAAGAGATGACCGTGGAATCGCCAACGGTAGCGGAGGTAGTAGCGATCGAGGGTGACGCCTGTTCTTGATGTGCCATGGCTTGAACCTCAGGATCTACCTACTTCTGATACCATGTAGAAACTCAAGAAGCTGGAGAAGAGGAGAGACAGTGACAAGATAAAGAAATCATGAAGAATATTTTATTATTTTCTGATTCAGTTACAGGGCTGGCCGTGTGTATTTATAGATATAGGTAGTATACTAAGTACATTTGGCCGAACCTGATTGGTTCGCTTAATATAAGAGTAAATATATTACTTGCTCTTAACAATAAGCTCTTAGGTTTTATTTTAATTGTTGTTATTTTTAGAGAGCTTTTGTTTTGGGTTGATCTTGTATCCGTTCTTTTTTGATATATTAAAAAAAAATGCATAGGATATATGCAATAACATAAAGGACCTTATGCATTTTCTTATTGCATAAGCATGCGTTATACACAAATATTTCAAAAACTTTTTATAAATGTTAAGCTAGAAATTTACAATTATATTGCTTTATATTTTAATTCCTACTTGTTGCAGCATTTATTTATTTTTAGAACAGCCATAGATAGATAACCAATGCCTACCAACCTCAAAAGAAGGAACCATTGACTTCATTGTAAGTTATCATCCCGCTTGCTCCACTAGCCTAGCCAATCAATGCACGTTATCTAGTTACTAGCCAGGCATTCAAAATTTGATCCGATAAGATATTTTAGAAAAAATAAAAATATAAAAAATATTAAGAGCATATCATAGATTTACATGCATACCATCTTATACTATTCTATTTACATATTTAACACATAAAACTTTAATATTACATACATACCACCCATAGTTCATTTTCATATCAAATATGAGTGATAGAAATGAAATATATGAGTGGTAGGACAGAAATATAAGTGGTATATTTGATATTAAAATAATATAGGGTGGTATACATGCAATATTAAAGTTTTGGGTGTAAGATATGTAAATAAGATGTTATAAAGTGATATATTTTAATTAATTAACCAGCATATTAAGATAAAAATTGAAACAAGAATTAATACCACAACTATTTTGCTTCTAAATAGCTATTTATAAATAATTGACAATAAAATATTAGCCAAACAGAAAAAGTTATCACAAATATACCATAAATCTTAATTATAGGGTAATTCAAATGCTTATTTAAAAAAAAAAAGTGAATGAAATTAATGACTGATTTAAAGGCTCATATTTACAAATATGTGAAGTGAGATACATTTATAACGCCTTCAACATCATTCTCACTTAGCATAATAATACAAATTTAATAAAGGTTTGCACAATTTTTTAATTTTATAATTAAAAATTTACATATATTATGTTAATTTTAATATTTCCCTATTAATGATATAATAAATAACCATTATATATATATATATATATATATATATATATATATATATATATATATATATATATATATATATATATATATATATATATATATATATATATATATAAGGTTCCAATATGAATTAGAAAACGCAGTCAATTGTAAAATTAGGTTGGGCTTTGCATAAGTTTAGATGATGAGAGTTTAATGTTGGAAGAGTTCGAATATCTCCTCAATTTAAGGGAGCAAAATAACAAATTGTGAGTATGCTATTCTAATATTCTTTGAAGGCAAGAGAAGACGGTAGAGCGGAGAAATTATTACGTTAAGTAATTGGATTCCATTCGGAAGCAAATTAGGATGCGTCATATCATCATTTTGTTGTAAATGGTGATTGGACAATGATTAAAGTCAAATGTCGATTAATGGAACTTGAAGATACTCAATTCATGATAGATGACGGTGTTCGCTGATAAGAGATGACAGAATCGGTGGCTCTCGGTTTCGATCAACAGGAAAGCTAGCAATGACTTTTGTCGGCAAAGAGTTGCTAGAAATCAATAATGATTCTTCTAAGTCTAAAAACTCTCTCCAATTTAAATCTCTATGTCAAATGTGAAATAAAAGTATATTTTGATTATAATATGTGACTATATTTTTTTCGTATGGCAAATCAATGATTTAACCCAATTACGTATCCATTTCATTTTCCAGATGCATTGTCACGTGCTGGACCTGCTCTAACCTGTTAAAGTGGTTCGGCACCCAAATGGCCAAATCAATCCGCCTCTATATAAACGAACCCAGCCGCGCCGAATTACCGCATTTCATAATAATTTTTTTTCTGTTCTCAGTTCTCTTTCAACTCAGCTTCTTGATCGCGAGGTCGATCCGGCGGGAGTGTTTGTTCATCTCCCGATTGATGTTCAATGAGTGCGTCGGCCTGCATCGACAATGTGGGAGTGTCGCCGGAGAATTTTATCGATTGCACGCTTCCGTACGCTTCATCGGGCTGGCTGAGCCCGAGGATCTCATTCAGCCGTGACTTGGCGGATGATCGAGGGAGGAATGACGACGGGAAGGCGGATCTGGAAAGATCTGGGAAGGATTTTGTCGATTTTGAATTCCGGCTTGACGATACCGTAAAAATGCTTCCCGCTGACGAGCTATTTTCCGACGGGAAGCTGATTCCGCTCCAGCATGCTCCGACTAGGCCGGCGAAGAGGAGCCCTGCGGATGTCAGGTCACCGGTGCCGATTAATTTGTGGCGCAGGGTGGAGATCAATGGTCCTGATCTTTATGCGTTTTCGCCGAAGGCGCCCAGGTGTTCGAGCCGGTGGAAGGAGTTGCTTGGGTTGAAGAAAGCGCAGAACTCAAAGCCTGAGCGCCAGAATGCCTCGCCCACAACTTCCAAGGGCTCCAACGGAAAATCACTGAAACTTTTTCTTCACCGAAATCTCAGGTCTTACTCCTCGAGCAACTCCTCGCTTAACCTTCCACTACTCCGGGACTCCGATTCGGAGTCGGCATCCATTTCAGCTCGCGTTTCACTCTCCTCTTCATCCTCCTCTGGCGCTGACCCTGAGGATCTCCCACGTTTATCCCTCGATTCTGAAAAGATTAATCCAGCACCCATCTCACTGTGCCACAATCCGCCTCGGTATAGGGTCGCAAATACTAGATCGCTGAAGATTCATCGTCCTCCTGCATTGCCTGCGGAAGGCAACAAGGCCGCGCGGGTTACGGAATCAGCCACGGATAACCATGTGGCAATGAGAGTTGGCCGGAGCACTATACGGCCCTCTCGAGAACCAGGCGATCGACCCTCACCTCGGGTGTCATCAGTGGACAGCCCGCGTCTTAATGCGTCAGGAAAAGTTATTTTCCAGGGACTGGAGAGAAGCTCAAGCAGTCCTAGCACCTTTAATGGAGGCTTCCGACCTCGACCGCGTGGAATGGAGCGATCCTACTCCACCAATGTAATGGTTACGCCGGTTCTCAATGTTCCTGTGTGCACTCTCCGCGGTTCGGCCAAGTCGATTTCTGTGTTCGACTTCGGTCAGCTCTTCGCTCCCCAGAAGAAGGAGAAAGAGGGCTCATCCGCAGCAAAGCACGGCTTCGCCAAAACGAAGTGCGAGAAAGCAGTAGTACCCAGGAATTGAATAGGTAAGTGATTCCCTACAAAAAAAAAAAAAAAAAAAAAAAAAAATCACTGAAACCCGGGAACAAAAATCACTCTGACTTGTTTGTTTGCATCTATTTGTTTTCAAATCCAACTCTTCTATTTGGTTTTTATTGTAAATATTAGTCCTTCAGGGAGGGTTTTTTTTGGCTGTTCTCTTCGCTTCTTGCAGGATCCCCTGTTCTTCTTCCCGGGCTCTGTGAGCTTCATCGTTTTCTGAGATTTAACTGTTAGCATCAATCACATTTCCCTTGAACATGTCTATCAAATATTTCCATAAATGCATTTTTCTTCTTTGATCTATCGCCTTCCCCGGCCTTCTTAGAGGACCGTTGCATGTGCGCGAATTGAGCCTCCACTGTATTCCATGTGCTTATGCGTAGATGGTGCCTCGGGCTAGGTAGGAAGACTTCGTTATTCCATTTACCAGAAAGTAACTTGAAGATTATCCCGTGATGCGAGGCTGCGAACACTGTTACCATACGAAGTTTCGATAATTTTTTTAATATAAACTAATTATAACTTTTTTAAAACATCAAACCTCTCAAATTTAAGACGACGATAATTTTTTAAATTGAAAAATTTTGATTTTTAAATAAAAGATTCACTTAAACAAATTTGCGCAAACCAGTAGTGTTTAAGGAGAAGACAAAAAGAAATCAGTATTAGACAAAAAAAACTGCTCATAAAAAAATTGTCATTTATCTTGTACTTTGCTTACTTTTTTTATGAGAATTTACAGATTTTTTTCAGTTTATTTTTTTTATAGTTTCAGAAATATATGTCGTGTGTGGACACAAATTATTTTAACAATCAGATCTTTAGATTAATAATTATAAAAACCAAAAAATAATATTCACAAAAATTTGTTAAAAATTTACTTCCATGCAACAAGTCAGGTACATTGCCTAAACTTGAACACGCCAAAGTACATGGTCTTGCCAGACTGCCACACTTGATATTCAGTGGTCACAAATTCACGTCCAGTGTTGAGGGCGGTCATCCAAGCCCGAATCTTTCGAAAACCCTTCTTTCTTTTTTATGTTTCAAAAGAATTCTCTCGTGGATCGTATTTGCATCTTTTTAATAAGTATATATATTTTTTGTCGTGTTGTAATGATAATCGACAGAGAATTGAATCACATTGGGCCTTCTAACGTTTCTGGCTTTGGACATTTTTCCTCTTGGAGAATCATGTGGTCCCGATATTATCTTCTTTTTTTAAATAGTCGGATAAATTAACATGGATCAGGGATTTCTCAACTGCTGCTTGTTATGCAGCTTTTTTATTATTACAAAATTTGTGAGATCTTGTTTAATGATATTTAAATTCCACTTTTTCATGATATTTTGATTTAGTTAAGTATGTCAATGTGTAGATTTTTAGTATCAAATTTTTTTAAACTTGAAAATTTTGTTTAAAAAAAGTTGTTTTTAGAAAGCAATAAGAAAGTCTTAAACCAGAGAAATTAATCTGTGAATGTGCCACGTCAGCTGTAACGAGCGGTATCAGCCTTGGTACTGAGGGAATGGGTGATATATATATTCTAATTAAATTTGTTGGGTTCATTTGTGTTGAACTCTCATTTTACCTTAGCTAAGAGACATGATATTAGGAAGTAAAGATTGTAATGAGCCTTTTTTGTTGGCATTAGGTTGTTAGTTTGGATTATTAGGCTGTCTGAATATTTCTTGTAGTTAGGGCAACATGAAGAAATGTGAAATATATCTTTTTGGAGCTGAGGCTATCTCCATTAAAATGATCTAGTTATCTTCTAATGTAATATATTTTACTGTTTCTTATTGCTCGTTCTTCCTGTGATTTGTGTTTTGAATGCATATAATTTTAACTACACTATTCATTTTGGATATTAAAGAAGTGCTCATAAACCAATTAGGATAACTTTTTTTTGTTTCCTGATTATTAGTGGATCTGTGTATGGACTACTGAAGGTCCATCAGAGCCATCCCATTATCTTATTGCGGAGTTTCTAGCTAATTTTGAGTCATTTTTTTTAATCCTGAGATATTTCTACTTTGAATTTGAGTTCACCCTGCAACTGGTTTGGCTTGTGTCCAAACAGAAAATAAAGCTGTAGTGGCAGCAGAAGATATATGTTATATGTTGTTTCATTGTAACTGTGATATAAATTTGTATGTCCATATAAATCTTTTATTCATGTAATATTAAACCAAACAGTCATGAACCATAAAGTTAATGCCTTATTCAGCACACAAACATAAGAAAAATATAACAATATAATTTTTACGTAGAAACCCTGAAAAGGGAAAAATCACGGGGTCATGTCCAGTTGAAACGATTCAACGAGTGTTTATTAAGATTGCAAGTGATTGACTCATTCCTAAAATTGAGGATGATCAGATTACAATAATCAACTCCCGGGTTGAAATTCAATTATAAACGGAGATCAGAAATTTGGCGACATTTGGTGGTCGGGTTAAAATCTAGCTTCAATTGACAATCGGGCAGAAATTCGACGTCAGTCGACTGTCGGGCATAACTCTGGGGTTTGTCGGCAGCCGGGCAGAATTCCAGCTTCAGTTGGCGACCAGGCAAAACTCTGACGTTGGTTAGCTACTGGGTAGAAGTCCAGGAATGGTCGAGGAGTCCAGCCGCAAGAAAGCTCTCTTCCTTCTCTTATTTTTTTTTTTTTATTCTCTTCTTGCTTGAGTTCCCTCTCATGAGAAATGAGAGATCTAGTTATAGTTTTCTGAGAATAGCTTGACTAGTAAATAGGAGGAAGACCAAGAGTAAATTAAGAGTGGTTTGAATGAACGGCCGAAGGCCCTAATGATATCATAATTAGACTCATTGGGCTCGTTGGATTCATCTCGTTGAACCGCTCGATTCGACTATAAGCATGTCACATTTAGAAACCATTTGGTAATCCAAATTATAGTTTGAACCCTCCAAATTAGCTTCGGGTGTTTGATTTGGACTCATTTGGGCTCAGTTCGAGTCGAATTTGATATCGTTGGGTTTGTATTTCCCAGACGTTCAATTCTACCATAAGTTTACTAAAATCGGAGTTCATATGATTTTCAATTTAATTATTGAAATTTCCAACTTGATTTTGCTTCGAGATTCATCCCCGATCAAGAAAATTCTTTGATGATATATCTATGGCAATATTCACAAATCTGAAAAATGTTATAAAAAGGATGCGTATATCTTCTTCCTATCGTCCAAACTCCAAAACAAAATTGCTCAGTCTTCAGATAATGTTAAACGTGTACAGGCATAAGAATAATGGCTCGTCATTTTTTGCTGGCCATCTACATTAGTCTCGTACGATTATACTGTTACATCATAGAGTGCTCGCCATTTCTGAATCCATTTAATTGTGGAATTGGGGAGCCGAGCACTGTTTGCGCTGTGGGCGACGGCATGTGCTCTGATGGTTTCTCTGTGCTGCCACTGTTTCTTCCTGTTTCTGAATAGTTCACAAACAGGAAATGGGCTCTACACATTCATTTTTTGTTTCTACCTTCCCGAGTTTCTCATATGGAAATGAGCTATTTAAAGATGCAATGTGTTTTCAGAGTAGCTAAAGCTACAGAGCAGTGCGGGATGGGTGCAGAATCGAGTGAATTTGGATAGGCAAAAAAAAGGGAAGAAAGGCAGAAAGCCAGTGGTGGCTATGATGCTGTTTGGGATGAAGCAACATTGCCCGGAGTCCGTCAAAGAAATATCAAATCAGGAGTGGTATATCATCAAAATAAAAAATAAAAATTGTTGATCGGGGATGAATCTCGAGGCAAAATCAAGTTTGAAACTTTGAGAATTATATCGGGGATCATCTGAACTCTAATTTCAGTTAACTTATAGCTGAATTGAACGTCTCGAAAATATGAATTCAGCGACACCAAATTCGACTCAACCCTAGCCAAAATGAGTCCAAATCAAAGACCCGAAGAACGTTTCGAAGGTTCAAATCATAATTTGGAATACCAAATAGTTTTCAAACATAACATGCTTATAGTCGAATCGAGCGGCTCGACGAGACGAATACAACGAGAGCAAGAACGCCAAATTCTGATATCAGTAAGACATTCAAATGTCCGATAAATTATCCATAATCAAGAGAATTAACATGGGTCATCCATTCAAACAACTTCCAATTTATCATTGATATTACTCTTATTTATTGGTCATGTCACTCTCAAAAAATTAAAAATAGACTCCTCATTTCTCATGAAGAGAGACCTAAGCAAGAAGAAAATGAAGAGTTCTCTTGCTTCTCTTGCTGCCAGACTCGACCACCGCCGGGTTTATGCCCGGCCACCAACTGACACCAAATTTATGCCCGGCCACCGATTGATGTAGAATTTCTGCCCGTTCTGCCCGGTCACCAACTGACGTTAGATTTCTACCCGACCACCGATTGATATTGGACTTACACTCGGCCGCCGACTAACATCGGATTTCCAAATTTTGAATCCAGGACACAACAAGGAGAGAGATTGGGTGAAGCCACAGGAGGAGAAGAAAAAGTCCCAATCAAAGCAGAGATAACTACCGAAAAAAAAAAAAAACCTTAGAGAAATCTTGGTCCGAACCCACCATGAAATAGCTAACCAAATCCTGCAAGTTGGACCAACCTTTGGGGGCCAAGGAGATGTTTGTTGTACAGGTAGGTACGCGAACCTCAGCTATAGGAAAGTGGTCCAACCATTTAGCATTTACAAAAGCTCTATCTAATTTAATGAATCAAACCAAATAATATAGAAAGAGAGGCCCCTAGATTGGGCTCAATTAATTATTCGGGGTTCGAGTTTAAGCTCAAATTTTATTTCACGGTTTAAGCTAGCTCATTTATTATTAAAAATAGAAACTGATTGTGATTTAAATAGTTCGTATAATAAAATGATGAAAATAATGAGAAATTAAAAGAAAAATAATCAAGAATTGCTTAATATAAAGAAGTGATGTATCATTTTTACACATTTTAGCTACTTTGTATTTTAAATCCCGAATGCTGATATATTTTAGGTGCATGTTATACTAATTATTTTTTAAGTGAGCCGGCTCACGAGCTAATGAGTCGATTCAAAGCTGACTCAAGCTTAGCTCGTTAGCTCATCCAGCTCGGATCATGAGCCACTTATTGAGTCCGGCTTAAGCCGACTCTCAAATCCGCTTGACTCACTTACACCAGAAGGAGCTCCTTAGGTCATCGAGCTCGGATCACAAGCCAATTATTGAGTCGGACTTGAGTTGACTCACTTACATATAGCCAATAGAAGTGACTAGAGATTCACGAATACCATATGGTTAGAACGGTCATCACTCTTGAAATTCGTAGTCTATGGTGAAAAAAGCTCGATAAGAAGCTCGTATAGATTCATTTGTTAAGTGAGCCGATATTAAACAATTATTTGATCTCTTTTAATTAACGATTGTATCTATATTTTTGTTTTATCAAATGAAATTTCTGCTGATGTTTGAATTTTCATTTGTTCTTTCATCATACATAATATATTTTTCATAGGAAGCATTTCCTTTCTATTTCTTTAGGAAATGTTTACTTTTATGTATTAAAAGTTTAGAACAAACCAAATAAAGGGGGTTTCAAAATTTCAAGTATTTGATTGGAAGAAAATTAGAATGGAACTAATACTTTGCTGATGGATTTAGAACTTCTGATTCACATAATTCGAAATTCATATATCATACAAAGCAAATTGATGACGTCAAATGCCGACAACACTTTCCTTGGCTCATGCGATGAAGAACACTTTCCCCTCCATCTTTTACGGCGAGTGCGACTCATAGCGCCCTCGACAACATGCAAGGCCCTCAATGCCCAGGACACTAACCTATACTCGCCTCGACGATGCCTTCCCACATACGATGATGACTTGCGATGGTGAATGCAAGCCCCCAACACCAGCAACAACAAATGCAACCCTCAACAATGTGATGCCACAACCTCCACCTTGCACTCACCTTGATGATGACTCACTTGAATGGCAATGACCAAATGAAACACAGACATGACCCACTAATGCTCACATCGTAATTACTTTCTCACTACTTTATTTGTCAGAATGTAACTACAATTTCATTTGATTAATATTTTCTTGTAACAATGCAAATTTACAACCATCTAGATATTATCCGTTTTGACCTAGTGGTCTCATAATTTTTTTTCATCTGTGTAATTTTCCAAGAGGTCACTCATCATATTATTGTTCTTATAAAATTATGATTAACTTTGAAGTTTTGATTGAAATTGTAACTATTATACTAAATGATATAAGGAAAAATGCAATATGCGATCAAAGATTTTAGTTTTCAATAATTTATATAATAGCTTAGATACTAAAAGAGAGAAAAAATATATGTATAAGTTAGCCAAATAAAGAGATAAGAGTAGTATGAATTTAATTCAAGTGAAGTGTATTAAAGATGAAAACCAAAAAGTGTTTTTATTAAAAGAGCATATTCAACAAAGGTGGATGCGATATTTTTCTAAATTTTTCAATAAATATTATGAAAATGTGATCTACCATATTGACCTTGGTACCTTAAATGAAAATAAAGATTTTTATTTTTATCGGCGTATTAGTGAAACTAAAGTTAGAGAAGCTTTAAAACAAATGAAGTGTGAAAAAGCTATTGGACCTGATGATATTCTAATAGAGGTGGGAAAATGCTTAGGTGATGAAGGAATTTATTGGCTTACAAAAAATTTTTAATATTATTTTGAAGATTAAAAAGATATGAGATGAGTGGAAAATGAGTGTGTTGATTTATATTTTTAAGAATAAAGGTGATGCATAAGATTGTGCAAATTATAGAAAAATTAAGTTAAAACTATGAGAGAATTATGGAGCATGGGTTGTAGCATGATATTAATGTTTCTCAAAATCAATTTGGATTTATGCCGGGTAGGTCTACTATGGAAGCTATACATTTATTGAGAAGTTTAATGGAGAAGTATAAAGAGAATAAGAAGGATCTACATATGATATTTTTAATTTAGAGAAATCATATGATAAAGTTCCAAGAGAAGTGCTATGGAGAGTTTTAGAAAAGAATGTGGTTAATAATGTTTATATTCAACTTAATAAGGATATGTATGCAAGAGTTGTTGCTTGTGTTCAAACACAAGGTGGTTTGACCAAGTATTTCTTTATTTCAACTGGATTACATCAATGATCAGTCTTAAGTCCAAACATTTTTGTTTTAATCATGGATGTTCTCATTAGACATTTGCAAGAGGTTGTATTCTGGTGTATATTTTTTGATGATGATATTCTTATTGATGATAAGACTAGATAGAGTTGCAGGTAAACTTGAATTATTGAGGTCAACATTAGAGTCTAAAGGCTTTTGTTTGACTAGATCTACAGCTGAATATATGGAATGTAATTTTATTAATTATATATATAGTGGTGGATTGTGACCTTGGGTGATCAAGTCGTTAATAAGAGTACATGTTTTCAATATCTTGAGTCTATTGTTCATAGTGATGATAAAATAAATGAGAATATTATTAGTAGAATTCAAGGTAGATGATTGAAGTGAAGGAATGCAACGGGCTTGTTGTGTGATAGAAAAATCTCCCTCAAACTTATGGGAAAATTCTATAAGATGCTGGTTAGACCTACAATGCTTTATGGTGTAGAATGTTGACCATTAAAAGAGAAGCATAATATTAAGTTAAGTGTTGTAGATATGAGGATGCTCCTGTGGATGAGTGGCTTTACTCTTAGAGACATGATATGAAATGAGCATACACATGAAAAGATTGGAGTAGCTCCAATGGAAGATAAGATTAGAGAGAGTCGCCTTAGATGGTTTGATCACATAAGACAGCGGCCTTTTGATGACCTTATTAGGAAATTAAATGTATTAGATTTTACTTATGTTAAGAAATGTAGATGTATATCTTAAAAGACTTAGTTAAAAATATTAAAAATGACATTTCTTTATTATATCAAAATAAGAATTTAACTCATTGAAGAAAACATATTCATATAGTCAACCCCACATAGTGGGATAAAGCCTTGATATTATTGTTATTGTTGTATACCAAATGTCATCTCGATATTTAAGAGTTTAACATTATTTTCTAAAAGGTTTCTTTTTTTTTTTGTTATTTCTCAAAATTTTCTGTTTCTAAACTATTTTTCATTTAATTATATTTAAGACAAAATTACAATAGAATAGGTATTTAGACAGTGTACCCAATTTTCTAAACACAACATTAATGACCTGTTTTCTATTAATTAATTTAACAGAAGCATAAGCACAAATATAAATATAAAAAATAAAAAATAAAAAATAAAAAATAAAAATAAAAAGAAGCATAAGCACAAATATGCTTTTATTAATATTCTATAAATATGATTAAAAGGCGTACACATAGATAAATAAATCCTCTATATCATAATAAAATCATCTCAAAATATGCCACTAAATAGTAAATATTATATATGACCAAAAAATGATCCATATATTTAATACAAGTTCGGAGCTTTGGGCAGAGGCGGCGGAAATGGGAGAAGATTCGGGGGAGCCGGAACTCCGGCGATCACAGGCGGAATTGCTTTGGGAAACGGCGGCACCTCCGGCTTCGGCAAGCTCGGAACTTTGGGCAGCGGAGGGCACTCGGACGGTGAAAGTGGGAAAGGATTCGCTCCGGTGATCACTGGAGGAAAATCCGGCTTCGGAAAGCTAGGAACTTTGGGAAGCGGCGGCCACGCCGGTTTCGGGAGATCCCAGCCGTGTGGCAGTGGAGGAAACGCGAATTTCGGCAGAGCAGGGATTGAAGGCAGAGGAGGCAACTCCACCACCGGAGTAGTGTCGAGCAAACGGCGAGCGGCGAGGGTTTTCGTACCGCGGCCGGCGAAGTGGAGTGAGATGAGGAAGAGAAAAGAGATTTTTTTGGAAGCCATGGCTGGTTCCATAGATCAAATTATATATTCGAGTGAGAGAGAGAGAGAGAGAGAGAGATTGAAATTTGCTGAGGCGTGCGGTTCTTTATATAACATGCATGAGATGAGATGTTGGAAATTAACAAATATAGAAATAATAATAAAAAAAAGATATTACTCATTATTTAGATTTTTATTGAGATTAATATGCTCTTAAGCTCAAATTATATTATGATATTTGCATATAATTTTTAAATAAATTATAAAAAATATTAAAAAATTCTGACAAAAAATTATGAAAATATTATCAAAATGATTTTAAAATTCAGATATATATCTAAAAAAATTAAAATTTTAAATTAAAAAATTAAGATATAAATAAATCGCTTATTTTTGAAAAGTTATTTTTAATGCTTTGTTATATTATTATTATTTTTTAATTATTGGTTTGTTGGTCTTTGATGTTAATTATAAACGGTTGAATTTCAGCAGCTTATGCCTCCAATTTCTTTTTACGTAATTGAAACGCGAGAATTTTGGTTAAAGTCTATTGAGCAGACTGACCTTGAAAATAAAAATGGACTTCTAACTTTGAATTGTAACATAGAATATTTTTATGGGACGTTAAAATATATGCTATATGATATATAATATCTCAAAATTAATAAATTGTCTTAATATTTTATTATATTATTATAAATATTATCATAACTTTGATAATAATTGTTAAAAAAAAAAATCAAAATTGATAATCTGTGTTATAATATTATCAAAATTTTGATAATTTGTTTTTTAATAGTATATATATATCTTATGAATTAATATGTTATATTTTGATTTAGGAGAACTTTTTTACTGCCTCTTAAAATAACTTTTTAATAAAAAATTAATTTTTACTAAAAAACTAATTTAAGATTCATTTGGAACGGTTTTTTTAATACTTATTAAAACAGCTTTTTAGTACAATAATTTTTGTACTAAAAAACTGTTTTAAGTAGGAAGAAAACTGTTCCAAACAAAATTTTAAGAAGCAATAAAAAAAACATCCCAAACGAAACCTTAGTCACTATATTTTGTGGGCAGTGTTATCTGCTATTCTTCTAGAAAAGTAACACCACACCTTCTAGAAGGAAGAGTACAATTTGGATTTTGGCTTTTTTTTTTATATGCCATTTGTTGCCAAGATCAATCAGTTATTCAAGACCAAAGAAAATCAAAGTATAAATTACCTGCTCTCTAATGTTGGGAATTTTAATTTTATATAAATAACCATGATAGAAAAAATATATATATACATTATTTATTTTATTAGAAAAAAAAACATATTAAAAAATTTGTTCCAGACCAAAATATATAGGATTCAAACTCACATTCCAACAAGATTCAAGTCCTATTATAATAGGATTATAATAAAGTCATATTATATTTAACTCTGCATTAAATCTCCATCAAAATAATCTAATCTATAATACAAAATAGAAATATTAAAAAAAAAATATTCATATTTACTAAAATCACCAATGAAAGATTTACAACTCAATAATTTAAAAGCCTATTTTTTTGATGTTCCAGTCTTAAAATATATATATATATATATATATATTACGAGCAAACATCAAACACGTTCGGAAGTCAATCGAGAGCCATCCCGTCACCCAATACAGTATATCAATCAGTTCTCTTTGAATGTCCCTCAATCAATTCTTTAGCGCTATTTTTCTCAAATGAATATTTGGTTGCAATTATTTTGATAACATGTGTATATCGTATATAATGTAAAGTGAACATCTATATTTTTATTTCTTAAAATTATTTTAGAGTAAATTAAATCAATGAAATCTCTTTTTTATATTTGGTTGACTACAAAATGAAATACACTATCTTTTGATGGAGAAATTATTATGTGCAGATTCCCGAACATACATAGTGTGTACAGTGTACTGAAGTAGTGTACTTTTATACACAACTGTATATACTATATAAACTCAAATATCCGAATGTAACTCTACATCTAGACTCCGCACGTAATAATTTATCCGTGAGGGTCATCATAGTGGTGTAGATGAAGGGGACAAAGAGCGTAGGGTTGCTAACAATTAGACTGGTCATGCAAGCATATCATAGTACAAATGAAGGAAAAGTTTTTTTTTGGGGGACATTTAGGCCATTTAAGACAAACTCACACACACAACGCATACACAAAGACTCGAATTCAAGATCTCTTAGTTGAAAGTCTAAACTCTCAACTAACAAGCTAAGATGAGTTGTGTAATGAAGGAAAAGTAAATGACACGTTCTTCTTAACTTAGAATTAAAAAATCTATTTTAACCTAACATAAGAGAAGAAAGGCAACCTATTCATCACTCTTTAAGAATGTTACCATATACCAAATAAATCTCTCAATATTGACAGAAAATAACTTTCAGCAAAAAAAAAAAAAAAATTTATTTACTTTGCAAGTTAGTTTATGTAAAATCAACACTCCCTAGAGTTCAAATATCCATTAAATCTCAATAACCAAAAGTGGATTATTACCTTTTATTCATAGAAAACTCCTGCCTACAAAAATTCATTCATTACTTAGCTCTTACAGTAGAAAGATATCAATCAGGATCATTCCAACAATAACAGATGGCATAAATCAAGAAAACATAATTCAACAATAAGATTCTTCCCCGCAGAATTGTTACCTGTAAGTAACTTATCTCAGCTTATAGCAACAATGGGATTCTTTGAATCCACAGATTTCAGTACTTCCTCTCCCATTCTCTTGCAACCCACAAGCACCTTAAAACACATTAAAAAAAAAAATCTTAATTTCTGCAACAAAACTAAGTTTTTTTCATAGAAAAAAAAGGGAGGTGGATGTCAATTAAAAAAAAAAATCCATTACCATTCCAGAAGAATGTATATCACTAGTTCGAAAACCTTTATTAAGTGTTTCTATCACAGCAGCCTCAATCCTCCTTGCAGCATTCTCTTCACCAAGACCATATCGCAATAACATGGCAGCGCTGAGCACCGTCGCTAATGGATTTGCTTTGTCCTGCAAAGCAAGCACAAAAGTTTCAGTCTTTTATGGATTAAATCAAAACAAGTTAAGATTCTAACCTGCCCTGCAATATCAGGAGCTGACCCATGAATTGGTTCAAAAAGACCAGGTCCCTGAGAAATATAAATGTTAAAATGACAAGCAGGTCGGTTGGGAAAATACATTTCTTCAACATCATAGGAAAATCTTAATGAACATTAATGATTTAGCATACCGATTCACTGACACTAGCAGAGGGAAGCATTCCGATACTTCCAGTAATGATGGAAGCCTCATCAGATAATATATCACCAAAGATGTTGTTTGTAACTATCGTATCGAACTGCAGTGAGTTAATATTTTGAGGTTTAAATAAATCATCATAGGCTTTGTTTGGGATGACTTTTTTGCTGCTTATTGAAGCAATTTTTTAGTATAAAATTAAAAATTTTTGTTCTAAAAAGCTGCTTCAAGAAGCAGTAAAAAGCCATCCCAAACAAAACAATATATGTTCATTGTATAGAATAAACACCAGAATAGAATAATTGACATGGTGGAAAAACCTGTCTTGGATCTCGAATCAATTGCATTGCTGCGTTATCAACATACATGTGAGAGAGTTGTACATCAGAGTATTCTGATGCAATTTCGTTCACTCTTTTCCTCCAAAGCATGGATGCCTGCCAACATTCAAAATTACCATCACAAATGTACTAAGAAAAACTTGAAAATAGAGAAGATTTAAGTGCAGCAGCAAAGAAAGGGTAGAAAAAAGAGGTTGGCACTTGCCGAGCACTTGAATTAATAATTTTTTGATATGCAACTCATTAATAAGGCAATACAAAACAACACGCATTTTCCCATAATGTTATTGTTATATGTTCATTTCTTGGTATGTTTTTTATATGCAGATTTCTTTCTTTTTTTCCCCTACTTAGATTATCGCATGCATTTGCACAGATAGCCAAAAAAGTTAAATTGATTGGAAAAATAGCACACTAGAAAGGTACCTCCAAAACATTTGCTTTGTCAACCGAGCATAGTTTGCTCTGTCGCTTTCGAGCGATCTCAAAAGCCACACGTGCAATTCGATCAATCTGAATTCAACAAATTCTTGCTGAGAAAGCTAGAATGCAGTCTATAATTCAAAATGAAGGCAACACCTAGTATTGATTTATATAAAATTGTATACACAATTGGTCAATCGACAAGTTGCTGTCTGTCAAAATATTAGATGACTTTCCTCTCACATAAGCAAAAGCATAGTTCGGTATTTGATCATTCAGAACTTTGCTAATTGATGCATATTTTTGCTGAAGGAGATGCACAAAAAGGATTTCCTTGAAAACAGGTTTTAAATTTAAAGACTGTATTGTCGTTTGAGGGGAAAAAATAGCTCATAAAAGCAGTATAAAAAGGGTCATAATATAATGCATAAATAAAAGCACCATAATCCAGATAATTTACTATAGCAATAAATAAGTTTTTAAATTCCACATGCAATAATGGAAATAAGCAATGTGATGTGGGCTACGAAAATCTGCACCTCGGCCTCTCCACGTCCTTTTTTGTTAATGAGGAGAGTTTTAATGAATTAGGTTCCGAGATAAATTTTCAGAAGATATATTGGATTTTAGATAAGACTATCAAAAGTTTTTACTCTCATTTTGTGAGTACTTTATGATTTAAGGTATGGTTTCCTATAGGCACAAGCCCCTATACTTAATTACCCCTCCCGGTAATGAGAGAGCACTCTCGATTAAGGCTAGTCATTAGATAGGCACGAAGCGCTCAGCATATATTAGCAGTAGCTTTCAAATTTTAGAAATTGGATTCTTAGGGTTCACAAAATTTGAAATTTATCCCCATATACTTAAAGTGGGTGATGGGGGAATGATGACGGTCCCGATCAAGATCTCATGTTTCTGTCATCCTAAGCTGTTATGGTCCATTGTCTACATAGTCAGAAGAGCTAGTCGACCCAAACTGATTGAAAGATCCTTGTTGATAGTCATGGGTTGCATCATCGAAGGGTATCTTGTAGACTTGGACTAAATGTTTGCCTACGAGGACAAATTTGACTCAACATTAGCTAACATAGTGCTTTGTGCCCTATCAAATATACCCTATGATTCATTACTCAAATGATTTAAGCAATTGGGGATCATACAAGCTCTGGTCATGACCATAATTTAGTGGTAATATTTAGCATCAAAACTACCCAGTTAAAGGGCCCTAGTCATAATCATTTAATTATGTCATTTGGCGGCAAAACCATCAATTAGAGGATACATGTCACGTCCTTATTGACAAAAGATAATTTGAGAATAAATCTTGGAGATGCATCTAACATTACATTTGCTCTTTGTGAGCTGATGTTATTCTCAAATTTATCGCCCATGACAAATTGTTGCGGAAAGGCAAATGAATTTTTGCTTTAAGTTTTTTAGGTGTTCAATTTCTCTTAAATATTTTGAATTTTGAAGAATATTAGATTTGAAATTTTAATTAAACTTGGGTCCCCTAACAATTAACTTTGGGATTTAGGGGCTTTTTTTTTTAATTTATGTGGACCTCACAGATTGAGATTCACATTTAACACGACCATCATCGGGGTGACATTGAAGCCACATTAAATAAATCTATATTTTGCATTATAGTTCAAGATATCATGAACATAGGGATCCCTCCAGTTATGATATTCTATCAATAAGGTCATCATTAAGGTGACGCTGAAGTCACTTATAAAATTCTTGTATTTTCATCAGGTTTCGAGAATGTTTTATTTATATAGAATTCCCTCCGGTTGATATTTTTGTCAACATGGTCATCACTACGATGACTTTACAATGACTTAAAAAAAACACAATGAAGAAGGTAATGAATGAAGGGATTTTTGGTGGTGGATTTGGTAGCGCTATGAGGAGGTGGCATCAATGGACCAGAAAATAATTTAAAATGAAATCGAACAAACAGTTCATCTGTACTAGCAGAAACTGAAATTGAAACAAAACAAAATGAAGAAGACTAACAAACTTATTGCAAATTTCTTTGGACAGATGTTTTCAGGTCATCAGCAAGATGATGAAATAAGAGGAAGAGTGATGTGAAAGAGAAATGGAAGAATGGGGAGAAACAAGAGGGGGGGGGGGAAGAGAGTGAGAGAGAGAGAAGAGGAAACCAGATCGAATGGTGGCTTGAGTGGATGGAGACAGCAAGCTAGAGTTGGAAAACGACAGCGGTTTGGAAGGTTGGCGGCACCTAGGCGGCTACGGTGTCAATGGCCTGGAGTCGGTTGAGCTGGGAAGTTGCACGCAGGAGTCAAGTGGGGAGGGCTCAGTTTTGGCGTGCGAAACAAAGAGGGAGTATGAGGGAGGGCTGGTTGGGTGAGAAGAATAGAGAGTTTTGAGTGAATAAAATTAGCGTATAGGTTTTGATTAGTTGATTTCCTCTAGTGCCCTAATCTTACTCTTTTCAAATAACTAAAAATGAAAGGCAAAGATGTCATCATAGGAACAACAAAAAGGACGAGAACATTCCAAATTTTTTTAATTTATATATAATACAAATTAATTATTAAAATAATAATTTTTTTTTTTTTAAATTATTAACAGATAAATGTATGATTAAAATGCTTATGAGAGGTCTCATTTGGGAAATTTTGACATTCTGATTGTGTCGGCATGATCCGTTTCATGATCGGAGGTCATTTCAAGTGGTTTCGATTATCTGCAGTCTATGTCGTATCAACTTAGGTGACACATCGTCGATCGACGATCAATCTCGTCGGGCATCCTCATCTTGCTTTTCAGATATATTTTAGGGGTCAACATGTGAAAGAAGTAGAATGAGAATCAGAATCTGCCGCAACAAAGTTGCAACACAATAGCTAACTCAAGTTTAGATTGGTTGTTTTAGTTAATTGGCTGAAAGTTCTAATTCAAGTAGACTTGAAAAAAAAAAAAAAAACAGACAGTAAAGTAGATGTAAGCTCCTTAAATTCCAATTAAAATAGTTTGTTGAAAAAACAATTTCATGATATCGTTATGATTTATATTACATAGTCCCATCAAGTAATTCCACAAACTACTAATGCATGAAAAATATTTGGAACAGGATAATAATTATTTTTAAAACAGGAAATAATTTTCTCATACAATCATATAGCAAAACTAGTCGGGATGTGATGAGTAGAAAAAAGTATTTTCATTGGAGATATACAAGCTGTGGAAAACTTAATAAGAAATAGTTGAAATTTTTCTAGAGAATAGGACTGCATCAGTTAGGAGATGCTAAAGTTTGTACAGGATAGCTGGAAGCGAAAAAAGATATGAAACTAAGCAATACCGACTCCAAAAACTCTCAATGGTGCCGATATAACATACACAATTTTATCCCTTGACATGCTAACCCATGACATCCAGGTTAGAATGGAGACAACTTAAACTTTTGGTCCATGCTCCAGCCAATAGTTTTACAATGCTTAAACAATATAAATTATTTACTTAGTTCGCATCGTAAAGTTCAAATTGACTTGTAATAAAACAAGGAGATAGAAAGTATGGGATTTTTTAAACTATTAATAAAAATATTTTTTGCATAATAAATACTTTTTTAAAATTGATCAGTCACTCGTGACTTTAATAAAGAAAATGTCCATTATTTATATCTAAAAAAGTGTGCCTTCATGCCTATTTGAGATAATTATTTCATAGCTTTACTTTTCCGACATCTAGTACATTTTTGTTTGCCGACAATTTTCTTACTGCATTTCAAAAATTTATATAGTGAAAAGAACCTTTTTACAACAAAATTTGCTAAAGAGTGGTAGCTATAAGAAAGCAGTTATCTATTTTTACAGGAGTAAAAAGATTTATAATACCCATATTAGCTTGCAAAAAAAAATTCTCACTACATTTACAAACCCTTGCAGCCGTCCAAAACAAACATTTCATTTGTTTTTGAGAAAATCCATCATCTTTAACAATAGTCATATCCAAATAGAATTCAATCTTGTTTTTTAAAGTTAGCTAACGTTTGGGACGGCTTTTTCCCTACTGTGCGGCACGAAACGTAACCTAGAGGTGGTTTGGAGTTACGCGGTCATGCTCCGGTCTGAAAATTTCTGCGTCCCGCGGTTGCTTTCTATGTCCGGAGGAAGCCTCCTGCGTTTGGCTGCTTCCCGTTGTTCGTAGGTATGAGAAATACATGAATGCCCTTACATTTATCGCCAGATTACAAACCAAACCTCATCACCGATCCCGCCTATGTTCGCATCTTCGACACGACGCTCCGCGACGGCAAATAATCTCCGGGCGCCACCATGACCAGCAGCGAGAAGATCACCGTCGCTCGCCTGCTCTCCCGCCTCAGTGTCGACATCATTGAGGCTGGCTTCCCAGCATCATCGCCCGACGATCTCGAGGCTGTGCGCTCTATTGCAATGGAGGTGGGAAACAAGCCAGCGGAAGATGGGCACCTGCCGGTGATTTGTGGTCTGGCGAGGTGCAATAAGAAGGACATTGATGCTGCTTGGGAGGCGGTGCGGCATGCAAGGAGGCCGAGGGTGCATACTTTTATTGCGATGAGTGAGATTCATATGCATAAGTTGAGGAAGACGAGGGAGGAGGTGGTGAGAATTGCGAGGGAGATGGTGGGATATGCGAGGAGGCTTGGGTGCGAGGACATTGAGTTCAGCCCAGAGGATGCTGGCAGGTCTCCAATTTTTTTACGAAGTTTTTTATTCGGTCTTGATGCTTGTGAACTTTTACAAAAAAAAATAGATGAAGAACTATGCATTAAAAAAAAGTAATGTTACAATACCATACCCAAAGTTCTGAGTTTGGCAGCAGATATTTGTCAAAAAAATTAATTGTCGAATTTGCATAGATACAGTAAATTTTTATGAAGTTACATGTCTAATATTTGAATTTTTATATTTATTTTTATAATATCAGGTTAAGACAGTTATTCTTTGAAGAAAAGATTTGTGTGACGTTATCAAATTTTTATTTTCCGGCTGCTGATTTTAGTTCTTGTATTAGTACATGGACTGTTCTATTGTGACAACTATCCAAAATGTATTTATATTATTACGAGAAAATATTTTTTTTTATAAAGTAATATTAAATAATTTAAAATTTTAACAAATTATTTTGAAATAGGATAGTACAATGTCAAAAAAAAAATTATAGTATTTATATGTATAAAGTAATAAAATAATTAGATTTTATATCAAAATTGTTAACATAAAGAGTTAAAAAAATTAAATTTGAACAAATTTTATTCATCTTCATATATGTAAGGGTAACGAGGTAATTTGTTGTCAAACAGCAGCAACACAGCTGTTCAGCAGTAGTACTACCCAAACAACATTGACTGATTTCTATACAACAATTTTAGAAAGCAGCTTTATGTGCAATAATTTCACAACCTACTTTACCGATGTGGGCTCCGAAAAGTTCCATTTTGGATATATGTGATCCCGGCCTCTCTGCGTCATCGGTTTATTTATTTTTAAGTGTTTGTGTGATGACGACGATAGAGAGTTTTAACGAGATTAGGTTCCGGGGGAATTTTCAGAAGGCAGATTGGGTTTTAGATAAGACAATACCCAGAGATTTCGCCCTCATTTGGTGAGGACTTTTTGATTTGAGTTCTGGTTTCCTATAGGCACAAGCCCCTATAGTTAATTACCCCTCCCGATAACGAGAGAGAACTTTCGATTAAGGCTAGTCGTTAAGGATGTCACATAGGTTATGAACCTATCGTATAATAGCAATAATTTTAGGGTTTAAATTTTGAATTTGGATGATTTGAAATGTAGAGTTTATCACCACAAACTTAAAATTGATGTTGGGGGGAATGAAGACGAGCCCGATCAAGATCCCATGGTTCCGTCATCCCGGGCTGTCATGATCCCTGGTCTACTTAGTCAGAGGAGGTAGTCGACCCAACTTGACAGAAGACACCTTGTCGGCAGCCATGGGTTGCTTCGTCCAAGAATACCTTGTAGACCTGGGTTGGTGTTTGTCCAAGGGGATATATCTGAATCCACCTTAGCTGACAGAGGGTTTGATGCCTATCGAATATACCCTATGATTCATAACTCAAGGGTTTGACGCCTTTAGGGAACATACGGGCTTTGGCCGTGATCGTAATATAATGGTGCCATTTTGCGGCAAAACCACCCGATTAGAGGGCACGTGCCACGTCCCTGTTGGCAATGGACTATTTGAGGATGAATCGTAGTGATACACCCGACATGCATTCGCTCTTTGTGAGCTGAAGTTAATTTCAAATTTATCACCCCCGACAAACGGTTGCGGGAGGTGGATGATTTTTAATTTTAATTTTTTAAGGTGATATATTTCATTTCAGGAATTTGAATTGTTGTTTTATTTGAGATTTGAAATTTGACCCCTCCGGTTGAGATTTCCTGTCAACGCGACCATCATCGGGGTGACATTAAGGTCACTTGTATTTTCGTAGGATTTTGGGAGACATTTTATGATTCAAGTTAGGTCGACTCCAGTCATTTTGAGGAGGGTGATACTTGAATATTTAGCCCGCACAGCATTCTCGAATCGTTAGATTTGAAACTTAAATGTAACGATTGGAGCACATACGGGTTGTAGTATTTGACCCTGCGCAGCATTCTCGGTCATTGATGTTTGTAACTTTAATGCATTGACCGGAGCACATGCAAGGATATATTTAGTTCAATGGATCATATTTAATATATAAGGAGCATTTTAAAATATTTAAATATGACTCATTTAATCAAGTGATTTTATTTAACAATAGCCCGGAATTTCATTTAAGGGCCTACGAACACCTTCTGTCTTCTTATACACATGTTGCGGATCCGATGGCGTACTCTAAATTAGGTTTCATTTGTAATACATAGAAGATATCCTTATGTCGTTATTATCCCACTCAACATAGTTTACAAAGAATGATTATTCAATAAATATTAGGATATCGTGCTAGTATTCGTAGGAGAATTATCTTGCTTATTATAAATTCTCCTATTCTCTCCCATAAGTAAACTGATTTATTTGATACAAGCAATTTGTTCTTGCTTGCAGACTAGTTGTTGTGGGTACTACGAATTCCTTCTCATATGTGAATTGTAGCATATCTTCAAGGGGTAATAAAATGATATTTTGATTTATTTGATTTATCAATTTAAATATAAATCATGTATAAATATAAATCAAATAAATATATCAAGACTTTATTTTAAAATTAATTTGAGGGGTCTTTTTGTTCATTTAAAATTTCGACGGTCTTTCGGCGTCCCCTCCCCGACGCCGGGAGGTGAAGTGTGGCTCGACTCGACCGGAGCGAATCAACGACGAAGAGATTTGGTCTTCAGAAACTTTGATGATTGCTGGTTGCAGATCGAATGGTTGCCAATGCTTGGATAGAGATCGTAGTTGTTTGCCGATGTTTGATTGGAGATCATAGTTGATTGCCGATTGAGACGATCGCTTGTTGCTAGTTGATTGTATTAATTGATTAATTAAAATTTAATTAAAATTAAATTTTATTTTAATATTTAATTATTTCCAAATTAGGTTAATGCATATTTCTTCAATCTTTAGAAAATTGGCTAAGTCCCAGTCTTCCGGCGTCACCTCCCCGGCGCCGGGAGGTAAGGAGGGAATTTGCCCTTTCAAGTCTGCCCGGCCGGAGCGAATCGACGGCTGAGGGCTTCGGGGTGTTGATGGGCTCCGGAATTGGTCTTCAGAAGCTCGAATTGATGACAATTGGTTGTAAATAATTGATGTTGGTTAGCTGTCGAAAATTTGCTAAGTCCTGAAATTTTGAGAAAATTTCGACAACCTCCCGGCGTCCCCTCCCCGATGCCGGGAGGTAAGGAGGGCATTTGCCCTTTCAAGTCAGCCCGGCCGGAGCGGATCGACGGCCGAGGGCTTCGGGGCGTTGATGGGCCCCGGAATTGGTCTTCAAAAGCTTGAATTGTTGACTGTAGTGGTTGCCGACGATTTGCTACATATTTTCTGCTTGAAAATTCTCTCATATCTCATTCTCTCTCTCTCTCTCTCTCTCTCTCTCTCTCTCTCTTTCTTTTATTTTATTTTATTATATATATAATATTATATATGTTATATAATATCATATATATTATATATTATATCATATATATATGATATTATATAATATAATATATATATTATATTATAACATCAAGTTATATGATATTATACTATATATAATATAATACATATATATTATATTATATATAAATAATACAAAAGAGGGGAAGGGAGTAATCGAGAATAAGAAAGGAAGCCTAGATGGACGGGAGTCACGCACGGGAGGCTAGGGCTTCGGGTCGGACGCGGCGTCAGATGGTCGGCGGCGGGATCCCGGCGGAAGTCTGGCCGGAGGTGTCGGAGCAGGAGATCGGGGTCAGTTGGAGGTCGGCTTGAGAGTTGTAAAGGGACTGGAGGTCGACGGAGGCAAGGTCAGAGGTGACTATGGTTGGAGTTTTTTGCCGGAGTCGATGTCGAGTGCCGGAGATCGAGAGCCCTGAGGTAAGTCGCAAAATCTTCTCTTCGTTCGGTTCTGATCGCATGAGTCTCTGTGTGCGTCTCTGAGAGCGTGAGAGTCTTTCTGTGTGCGTCTGAGATTACCGAATGAGAGGTTTTGTTGTTTTAAGTCGTGAGTAGTCGTTCCTTACGATCGTGGGAACGACGTGGGTAGTTGTTCGATCGTGGGCTGAGGTGGAGTCGGTTGGGTTTGTTGATTGGGTTCGGTTCACTATTTGCAAGTCAACAACCGACAGCAGCAGCCGTCCCAAACGCACCCTAAGTGTTGCTTGATGAGCTAAACCTTTTGCACAATTACGATCCAAGTTACCCTTGAACTAACCCTTGGCCCTAGTAAATTTTCTGCCTATACCATTTACTGTAACTCCTAAAATATGTTCACTTTTCACCACCTTATCTTCAATATAGGCTACTTTAATTACCCTCAATTATAAAATGCCCCCAAACACCCGCATGGGCCCCGGCGAGCGTGCTATAGAAATACACGTGACGTCTAGGGATGCTGCGCGGGTTATCAAATTTGAACCCGATCCTCCTAAGAAGATAAAAGGAGTGGACAGGGTTCAATTATAAAATGCCCCCAAACACCCGCATGGGCCCCGGCGAGCGTGCTATAGAAATACACGTGACGTCTAGGGATGCTGCGCGGGTTATCAAATTTGAACCCGATCCTCCTAAGAAGATAAAAGGAGTGGACAGGGTTCAATTATAAAATGCCCCCAAACACTTGCATGGGCCCCGGCGAGCGTGTTATTGGTACACACGTGACGTCTAGGGATACTGCGCGGGTTGACAAGTGAATTCAGGTTCAAAACCGATCCTTCTATACGGGTCAATAAAAGTCGATAGGGTTCGAACCATTAAGCAAATATAAAGAGGTGGCGACTGATATATTTGCTTTAAAACATTTATATTAGGCCTTCAAGGCCTACAACAATATGGATTCACTGATGAGGGCACGAAGCCTACGAGAAACCCGATCCTCGGTTAACAGCTCTACCGAGTCGACAAGGTTCAATCTATAAAGAGAAATGACCCCGAACACCCCGATGATGGCCGTGTTGAATGCAGATCTCAACCGGAGGGGTTCCCAAATATTTTCAATTGTCTCCCAAAAGTCCATTCCAAACACTTTCAAGCTCCACCCAAATACCCACAAAAATCCAAAAATCCAAAGCTCCACCTAAAATCCCAGAAAATTCTCAAAAATCCAAAAAAATATTGAAATCTAACAATCAAACATTTAAAGCAAAATCTATCCACCATCCGAAACAGTCTGCCGAGGCGGACAAATTAAAATTTACTTCAGCTCACATAAAGCCAAATGCCTAGTCGAAAATATTACTAGGATCCATTCTCAAAAAAGTCTGCTGCCAGTAAGGACGTGGTACGTGTCCTCTAACCGGCAGTTTCGCAACCAAATGGCACTGCAGGTAAACGGTTATGGCCAGAGCCAATACGCTCCTTAATGGCGTTAAATCCTTGAGATATGAATCAATAGGATATGATCAATAGGGCACAAAGCCCTCTGTAAGCTAAGGTGAATTCAAATTTGTCCCCTTAGACAAACATTCAACCCCGGTCTACAAGGTCCCCTTGGACGAAGCAACCCATGGCTACCGACAAGGATCCTTCTATCAGGTTGGGTCGACTACCTCCTCTGACTAAGTAGACCAGGGACCACGATGGCCCGGGACGACGGAACCATGAGATCTTGATCGGGTCTATCATCCATTCCCCACCATCCGCTTTAAGTACAAGATGGTGAAATTTCTATTTTAAATATAAAATCTCCAAATCTTTCAATACTCCAAATTCTCAAATCCTCCAAATTTCTCAAACCCGTGCTGCAACTATATGCCAGATAACACGTATTCTATACATATCTGATTGACGACTAGCCTTAATCGAAAGTTCTCTCTCATGATTGAGATGGGTAATTAACTATAGAGGCTTGCGCCTATAGGAAACCAGAACTCAGATCATAAAGTCCTCACAAAATGAGGGCGAAATCTCTGAGTAGTGTCTTATCTACAAACTTATCTGCCTTCTAAAATTTACCTCGGAACTTAGTTCGTTAAAACTCTCTCGCCGAATAAGAAAAGTAAGAGGAGGCCGAGGCCGAATTTTCGGAGCCCACATGCACATAATATTGGCCATTAAAAGAGAAGCATAAGTTTAAGCTAAGTATTGCAAAGATGAAAATGCTTAGGTGGATGAGTGGCTTTACACTTAGAGACAAATTGCGAAATGAGTATATACGTGAAAAGGTTGGAGTAGCTCTAGTGGCATATACGATTAGAGAAAGTCACCTTAAATGGTTTAGCCACACAAAATGTTAGACTTCCGATGACCCGATTAGAAGAGTAGATGTATTAGATCTACCACTCTAAAGAAAGGTAGAGGCAGACCTAAAAAGACTTAGTTAGAAAGTACTAGAAATGATATTTTTTGTTAGATTTAAATGAGTATTTGACTCTTAATAGAACAAAACAGAGAAAAACGATTCATGTACCAGGCCCCACGTAGTGGGATAAAGGCCTGATGTTATTGTAAAAATCAATTATCAATCAATCCTTATTTTCTCACACATCCATTTTAGTATTATTATTTCTATCACTCAATTTGGCTATAAATTAATTTTTACCACCCAACAAAAAAATCCAAATAATAAAACCAATTGTAATTTCATTAAAAAAATTCATTATCATTTAATACGTTGTGTTAATGCTATGACATTCCCTGAAAGCGACACGTTATACGTCCTGAATACAATAAGAAATGTGCAAGGGTTGCTACACTGGTGTCGGATTTCGATATTAAATAAGCAAGGGTTCTCATATCACGGACAGATATGGACACAGAAGCTAGTTCATGAAATTATGATTATGATAAGAACATGGAATATAGGTTCTCTTACAGAAAAATTAATGGAACAAATAGATATTATGATTGATTGGATTATAAATATTCTATATATTCAAAAAATTAAATGGGTTAGAGAAAAAGCTAAGCAAATTGATAGTTTAAGATTTAAATTATTATATTGAAGTAGGAGTTGCATTAAAAATAATGTTGGTGTGATTATATAGATAAGAGATTTAAGGATGATTGTCGAAATTAATAAAATTGGAGATAAAATTATAGTTTTAAAAATTGTTATTATGTTAAGATTATTAATATTATTAGTGTTTATGCTCCTTAACTAAGTTTGGATATGTGTTCAATGGAATGACTTAAAAGAATTAGTACAAATGATATCTCTAGAAAAAAAAATTTATTGGGGGAGATTTAAATGGACATGTTGGCAGAGTTTGTAGAAGATTTTAAAAGTATTCATGGTAGATATGTGTTAACAATACATATATTCAAGTCATTAAGGATATCTATCTAGATATTGTTACTTGTGTTCAAATACAAGATGATTTGATCGAATATTTTCCTATTTCAGTTGTATTACATCAAGATTAGCTTTAAGCCCATATCTTTTTTCTTTAGCCATAAATGTTCTTTACTAAACATTTGCAAGATGTACCATTGTGTATGTTTTTTATTGATGATATTCTTCTTGTTTAGAAAACTAGAGAGGAGTTGAAAAAAAAACTTAAATTATGACGGTCAACCTTAAAGTCTAAGGGTTTTCATTTGAGTAGATCTAAAATCAAATATATGAAGTGTAATTTTAGCAGTAATAGTGAGGGATTGGGACAACCAAAATCAGAGAAATTTAGGAAATACCTTAGCTAAAATCTGATTTCAAAAAACCAACAACAAGAAAAATCAAGAATAAAACACACAAAAACAACTTTATGAAAGAAAAAACAACATATAAGTGAATCTTCAATTGGAAAGGAGGATCTAGATCTCCCAAATCCCTAGCCGCCGGCTAGAGCCCAAAAAACTTAAGAACAATCTAATTTCAACAACCAATACATACCCGTAACCCTAGGAAAATCACATATTTAAAGCAAACAATAAAGAACAAATACCCAAACAACACTCCCTCAATTCCCTTCTATTTCCTTAATTATCTCCCTCCTAAATCAGCCCCTAAATCTGCCATCTTCAATTAAAAAACATTTCCTAATTAATCCCCTCCAAATCAGCCACCAAATCTACCTTCTTCAATTAGGAAATATTTCCTAATTAATCCCCTCCAAATCATCCCCCAAATCAGCCCCCAAATATGTCCTCTTCAATTAGGAAATATTTCCTAATTAATCCCCTCTAAATCACCCCCCAAATATGTTCTCTTCAATTAAGAAACATCACCTAAGTAATTCTTTTTATTAAGACCTTCCTAAACAACTCCCTCTTGACTAGGAAATTTCCTAAGTCCCTCCCAATCAAATCGATCGATCCATCAATGAGTTGTCAAGTTATGGGTGTAGAAATTGCTAGCATCAATATCAAGACAGCGTCGGACTTTGATGTTGAGATGATTTTAAAATATCGATGTTGTAACGATGTCAGACGCTGATGTTGAGCTTACATCGGACATTGTTGTGAAACCAAAATCGCGACGGGCTAAAGAGAAATGAAAATGATGAATATTCGAAGAAAGGGGCATTGAGTGCGGACAATTGATTTGGTGTTATGGATAAGAAATAAGAAATTTAGTTTTAATATTTTAAATAAAAAAAATAAATATAAGAAATTATATTATTAGAAAATACATTAAATATTTAACATGCATGTTCACTTTGTATTTAATATTTTTTTAATCGGACACGTGTCATGTCGGATATGCATCAAACACGGCCATCTCTTTAAGGAGAAGTGTTGGTGGATCATAGTTGGACAACAACCAAATGTTGTCCCAACTCTTACATCATGCTAAAACAGTAAAATAGCGATTGTTTTCCCTCCAGGAGAGCTACAGAAGCAAGGGGTTGCCTCAAGAATCAATAGTGATCAACGGAACAAGAAAGCAGCGACTACAGCAGAGGGAAAACAAAGATAACAACAAAGTGAAACAAAAGCAAGCAAGAGAAGCAACTGCAAGTAAGCAGTGGCATAAGGCAACAGAGCAAGAAAGCAATACAAATAAAGTAACCGGAACCGCTTTTCTTGGATTTTGTATGAAAGAAAAAGAAAAAAAAAGATGAATACATTTTTTTAGAGAATTTTCCTATTGAATTTGTTGCATAATTCAAATGTTTAAATAGGCAATTACAGTAAAATTTAATTCACTCTTAAACAAATTCCATGAAAAGATCTATGACAACAAATTTTCTCAGTTCAAACTTAACCATGAATATAAAATCAAAAACTTCTTAAACAAATAAGTTTAAATTCAAATACATCCATATGTTGTAATCTGAATTTTGATCCAAAGGTTGAGCTAGTGAGGCATTGATCTCTCTCGTACGCTGCCCAATTTATGTACCAATAGAACCTATGGAGTCCAAGAGATGTCATTATTGATCTATTTGATCTTTCCACAACCTAATGCTCAAATCATAATAAGAAATTATTTGATTGGTAGCCTACTCACCAAATCTACAATAATAGAAAAGTCTATAATTGTTCCATAGCTAATTTTACTATTAACTAATGCTATCATAATATAATATATATCTTTAATGGCATAAACATCCATTTGACATTTTTTCATGATACAAATCAAATCAAATCTCATGTAACTTAATCATATATCCTCTCAAAATCATTAAAAATAATTTGAAGATATTTTCGTTATTCTCTATGTCTTTCCATAAATTCCCTATGCATAAGAAATCATATCCAAAATGGATCTTCCGGGCAAAAAACAAGTCTATCATTGCTATCAACATAATTTTTTAACTATATTTCATTGCTCTATCATAAAATCACACTATATGACTCGTATTCCATTGTTGCACCATGTAACATTCTTTTATGACTCAAAAGTTTGATTTTAAAAATCATAAATATTTCTTTAGCTCAATAATATTAGTACAAAAAAAAAATCTCCAATTATTTAGCATCTTCTTAGGCTTTAAATTTCATCTAGAATAACTGCTAACCAATACCACTCCAATATCTTCATAAATCTCCAAATTGTAGTAGGCATGCCATCTAGATCAAACTCTTTACCTCTATTGCATTTTGTTCACTTCATTTGTAGTATAATTTATAATACACTTTATCATTTTATCCACTATGCTCTTATAAAAAGACATCTTACTCAAAATTTTAATTATGATGTTATAATAATCATTTTTAGTGCATCAAAATTGATCAAACTCTCAAAATCTTTTATATCTTTTATTAACTATTTTACATGTCATTTTCTCACTTAATACCTAGCCTATCATATAAATCAATAAAAATGATAGCTTTTGCTTTACTTATTACTTTCTTTATAAAACTTATAGCTTTTGATCAGTATAAGTCATTGTAGCATATGAAAACGCAAAAACAAGTCTTATAGGCATGATCAAGCCCATAAAGCCTATAACAAATATTATAATACTAAAGTTTGAACCAAACTTTGCTCAAACACAAATTAATTAACGTTTATGCTAAATTGATTTTCCTCAAAACTATACAAGTTTTTGAGATAGCCCAATCGACTTGCATATAATCTCAATGTTTTTTTTTCCTTAACAATTAAACGTTTACAACTAAGGCAGGTTATAGAAAAATCTCAATCTCTGTACCTCAAATGTTGAGTATATTTCAGTATTGAAGCCAAAGTCCTCACCCTTGTCATTAGTCCCAAATCCCCGGGGCTCTCCAAAATAAATTCCTGTAATAACCTCCGAACAAATCATTCGAAATTAAATATTATTCCTTAGGTGATTAAATAATAATAATAATAATAATAAGATATACTCTTTGAGGAGAATCCTTTGATTTATTTAGCATATAATTATTTGTAGTTTATAAGGAAATATACTTCTCAAGAATAAAAAATAGTATTAAGAATATTAAATAAACGAAATTTAATTTATTTCAGCTAGGTGAAAGCAACAGTTCTTAATGATTTGCATGAAAGTAGATTTGAAAACAAAAAAATGAGATTATCTTCAACGCAGATGGTATAATAAATCAAACATAAAGACTTCAATTAAGTTAGATATATATAAATATAATAATATATATTATATAAATGAGGATTTAAGAACTTAGTCAAAAATGAAATGCAAACTTGAGAAATTATTAAATAAGAAATTTAAGTTCTTCAAAGAGCAATGAACAAAATCATGAAGTCGAGTGATTTACAAAAAGATATCTCTTATGGAGGCATTTTTTATAAAGTATCTTAATAGATAACTATAGAAATTTGTGAAAGGGCCTCCATATGTGTTTAAAAACTTGAAAATGAAAAGCAATGAGTACCACAATAGTTGACTTGGTGGACATAAAAAAAATGTGCATAAAAAATATTAAATTTATTTAATATATATCAACTAAATTAATGATTTGCACCACACATAGCTATTGGTGAGAAATAAACTCCATTTATGATAGGAACACATGAAGATGCTTAAGATTAGGAGTGTCAAAAATGATCCGACCCACCAACCAAACCCTAATTTGACCTGAAAAATTCAAGCTCGAGTTGACCCGTTTAATAAACGGGTTGGGTTCGGGTTCATAATTCTAACCTGTTTATTAAAAGGGTCGGGTGAGGATTGACCTGCCAATCCAATTTTGACATGAAATGACTCGTTTAAATGATTTTTATTTTTTTTATTAATTGGTATGATTATCTTATATTTTATTAATTAATCTAAAATCTAGTGTTAAAAAGTTATTAAAAAATTAAATCAAAATGGTAATTAGGTTTGGTTCGGGTCATTCGGTTCGCTAGCGGGTCGAGTTCGGGTTCGCATTTTTTGCCCGTTTATTAAACGGGCTGTGTTAGGGTTGACCAGATTCGGGCCAGGTCAATTTCAGGTCGGACCCGAACAAAACCTGTTGACTCATTTTAACACTCTACTTAAGATAGTTAAAAAAAGGAATCATGATATATTTTCTTGTAGAGGATATAATGCCTAGTAGTGAGTCCCCCGAAAAGTAGCTAAAAAATTAACATGATTAGGAACACCATTAGAAAGGCTTACTGGAACAAAGATTAAGAATATATCATGTAATATCAATGAATACAACAACAACAACATCAAGTCTTTATCCCACAACGTGGGGTCGGCTAAATGAACCCTTTTACTCCATTATATCTTATTAAGAGTCAAATTCTCATTTAAATCTAATAAGAAAAAAAATATCATTTCTAATATTTTATAACCAGGTCTTTTTAGATCTACCTATATCTCTCTTAACATAGGCCAAATTTAATACATCTACTCTCCTAACTAGGTCATCAGCAGTCTGACGTTTTATATGACTAAATCGTCTAAGGCGACTCTCTCTAATCTTATCTGCCACTGGAGCTACTCCAAACTATTCACGTAATATCAATGAATAACAAATGAAAAATTGTCAATCAAAATTGCAAGAAATCAAGTGATGCCAAGGCATCATAAGTTAAAATATTTTAGATCTGTAAAACAAAGAAGCGAGATACAATCATAGCATAACTTCAAAAGTTAAAATCAAATGCTTAAAATGAAGTGGTGTCTCAACAGTATTGAAAGATAAGAGAGCTTCATGAATATTAAAAAATAATAATCAAATTACGATTAGATAAATGTGATATATATAGATTTGAGTATTCAATCAAAAAGTTATTGATAACTTAGATTAGTACAAAAAATTTCACTTATCGGAAAATTGAATGGAGAATTTTAAAATGGAAGTGGTAAAAAAATATGATAAATAAAATGAGAGATCATTATATTATAAGGAAAGTCAAAATAGCAACAATCGAAGATAAGATAATTGAAACTAAACTTTGATGGCTTAAGTGGATACACTAGAGAGCAAATGATTAACTATCAAGATGAGGCGATATATTTAATGGACTGGTATGGAAAATGTGTGGACTACATATAACTTGATTACATGTGTAAAACAATTTGTAAAAAATGAGTCAACAAATTAAGTTGACTCCAACATGAGTGAATGGAGACTACATTCATAAAACCAATAAAAAACAATTGGGATAGGCAAATGAAGATGATAAGAATAAACTGACATAACTAGCAAAAATAAAAATATAGGCATGTACCTCCAGTAAGCTCTCTAATTACAATTAAGTCAACTCCTTCAGCAACCTCTTTCTTTAAAGTCGAGGAGTCAACCAACTACACAAGATAAATAAAGAAAATAAAACACAATAATAAATAAATGTTGTAGGAAGACTGCATATGTCTAGATCACCATCATCATGCAAGTTTACATGTTCAAAGAAGATCAACATTATTTTCCAACCAATTTTTATATAACGAAAGAGAAAAATATCTTAAAAATAAAAGGAGATAGAATGAAAGAAGAATCATAAAAATTGATAACACAATCAAGTAAAAAATACAGGAGATGAAAAATACAATTGATAAGATTATTTTCCTTAACATTTTTTTAATATCAATAGAAACAAAAGGATGTAAATATGAGAATTAGAATCAAATGTTGAAAATAACAACATATCACATCTAAATCAGTCTATAAATCAAATCATTAAGCTTATATATAGAAAAAAAAAAGACAATATCACTAATCTGTCCAGACTAAAATGTAAAAGGTTTTAGTATACCACTCAACAAGCAAACCCTCGGGGGATAATATTAGGGACATGGGAGAAAAGGTATATAAATTGCATAAGAAACTTTTTACTGCTTATGAACATGTATATGTTCATTAAACCAGAATGCTGCAAGTTAAACACAAATATGTTCATAAATTCATAATTACCTTAATCATCATTTTTTTTCTTTCAAAATCAGTTCAAATGACAAGATTTAAGTAACTGAAATAGCCCCTCATTTATCTTTGATGTTGACGATCCATGTCAAGCCAATCTTAAACACTTTGGAAAAGGATGATGATTACAATGCAAGATATCCACTAATACAAACAAAGGATTGGATGAAGGATGGCTTCTAAAGGTTAAATCATGTATCAATGTTGTTTGACATAAAATTGACATAATTACAATTGAATTATTAAGGTCAAGAATTCGTACATAATCATGTCCACCTCATGTTTACAGAAACTATTTCCACCTCTTGTTGTTTCACCTCTCTATTGTCACAACCAACGACCATATCATGAACTATTAAGATAACATTATGAAATTCATATGATATTAGTATATTAATACAAACTTTTAGTGCACATATATAATATGTTAAAATAATATTATATCCTATTTATACGATATTGATAATATCTTTTTTGCAGAAGGATGTTTTCACTTGTAGATTGAATTTTAGTAGGTTATTCTAACTTTTAATGTTTCATAATATTTCTAACATAGCTTGCAATGCATGTGTTATTTTCTATGCCTCCAAAGGGCTAAACTGTGACAGCACTGACGAAATGTATGATTATAAACTTGTCTATATTTTATGTCTACTAGTTGCATCTGCGACAGGTTTATAATTGTCATTATAAAAAGTTAATTTTCTATTAATATTTTCAAACAAATCATATATATGTTGTGCAAAAACTTGTGCAAACTCACTAGTCATAGAAAGCTCAACAAAACCTAAAAGGTTCTCTAGGTTAAACCCTATAATAATCAGAATCATATGTATACTCTTTAATCAAACATAGTAATGATTACACATACTCCTAGTAATGATCACACATACTCCTAGTAATGATCACACATACTCGTACTAAGTACATTGAGTCCATCGATTTAAGGCTGATAAGTATTTGTATTTTTGGTTAGGTTCCCATCTTTTCCCATAGAGCTTTCTATAATTCATGAATTTTATATCTTTGTCTGACATAATAGTTTCAAATAAACCATACAATTTAAAAACTTCATCAAATACATTTATCTATGTGAATTATGATATATGCCAAAAGTTTTATAATGCAATATGAAACAAGCAAAGCTCAACAAAACCCTAAAAAGTTCTCTAGGTTAACATCCAAACATAGTAATGATCACACATACTCCTACTAACTACATTGAGTCCATCGTTGCTAAGCCTAATAAGCATTTGAAATTTTTAATTAGGTTCCCATCTTTTCCGGTAGATTTTTTCACAACTCAATAATTGTATATATTTGTAGATACAATAATTTCAAATAAACCATACAATTTAATAACTTCATTAAGATACATTTTTCTAAATGAATTATGAGATGTGTCAAAAGTTTTATAATGTAAAATGAAATGAGCTATATTGTAAAAGTTATCAACCACTACCAAAATAAAATCATTTTTCCTTAAAAGTTTGTGCTAATCCTAGAACAAAATCCACATTATTATCCTCCCAAGGCTTATATGGAACATCCAATCATGTATAAAGTCACATATTGTTTCTTCTCATATGTAGTTTAACAAATTATGTATTGAGAGACTATACGCAGACTATACGCTACATCTCTTTCCAAGATGGAAAGGAACACATGTCATCAATCATAACTATAGTTTTATCACAGCCAAAATTTCTTGCAACACCACCAGCATGAAACTCCATGCAAGAGAATCCCTACAAATATATCAAGAATGAAAAGTAAAGCTCCCTAGAAAGAAAGTCATATTAATCATAAAATCCTTATTAAACATAATTGAGTCACTAATTAAGTCACAATATATTCCATGAAAATCCTTATAGTTGGAAGTCTGTTTCAACAACCACAATTAAAATATCAACAGATATATTTTAAACTATTGCACGATATTTCAACAAAAATATGTATTCCAACATATTCAACCCATTTGGCAGCATATGCCATAACTTCTTTTAAGAGTTCAAATATTTATTGCTAAATGATCATAATATAGGATGAATTCCATAGTCAACAAGTAATATCTCCAGTATTGCAACCTATATGTAACTCAAAAAAGAAGATTGGCTTCATAAGTAATTGGGACTAACTTGAAGTTGTTTGATTTGATGCCAAATGAATGCAAAGAAAATATTTTAAAATTATCTGTGTGTTTTGGTGCAAAGTTGCTTTACTTTCATGACACCTAAGAATCTTTTTGTTCATTCACCTCATCAAATCACCACAAGTTCAGAAAATCAATCAACTATATTTACTTCAACGAGGTTTATTTATACAGTAAATACTATACTTGGAACCAAACATCCCTTAAAATCAAAATGGTCATTTCCAACATTCAACAAAGACCTAATAAAGCAATAAATCTCCAGATAAAAGAGGGCAAAAAACTTCATAGAAAAGTTTCCAAATTTCATAATTCAACATAGCAGGTACGTAGCAAGAGATGAAAATTATTCATCACAAAGTACCTGTGGCCACACCGTGGCTGGCCTCAAGTTTGCAAATACGCCTAAACCAGCCCTAAGCTGAAGAAGCCCTGTTTCAGGCTTCAGCGGCTTCTCATTCCCATCCCACTTGTACCTAGAAAACAAACGGTCAGCATCAAAGCAATGTATATCATAGAAAAGTAGTACAGAAACTTAAAAATAATCAACAGATCACGAACCCCCCTATTGCTCCCAAAAGAACCGCATCAGATTGCTTAGCAGCGGCCAAAGTCTCCTCCGGCAACGGTACCCCAACAGCATCTAGCGCCGCTCCACCCATCGGCATCTCGGTGTAGCAAAACTCAATTCCTGCAGAAAACACAAGCAAAGGATCTAAGTTTCTCAGGTGCAGACCATGAAATGAGAAACTTCGCAAAGCTTTAAAATATACAAGCCTTCATGAGCTCCGGCAACGGATAGGATGTCCTTGGCTACGGAAACGACCTCTGGTCCGATACCATCGCCGGGAAGGAGAGTGATGCTATAGCTCCGGGGATGCAGTGGCCTTGCAGCGGAGCAGCGGAGGCTTGTTGGCTTCCGCGGAGCGCCGAATCGTGATGGCACAGAACCTAGGGTTTTGATAAGCTGTGGTTTTGAGTGGATAGCAGCCATGCTGTATCGGAGCAAGGAACCCAAAGGAGAGTTGAGGGCTTGAGGCAGGGTGGCGAGAGAGAGTAGATCGGGACATGAAAGGGTTTTATTTCGTATCTATCGCAAACTGGTACGTCGGAGTGCACAGCGTTTTTTTTTATATAACTCTTTTAGCAAATTTAATAATATTTTTAGATCTCAAACGAATTCTCCATAAAAAATAAAATTGGGACACAATCAGAGCCCTACATGGGAACAATTATTACGTCATCTGACCTGACATAGAGGTACGTTCGGCCGCCAATAACATGTCGCCACGTGCTCTTACTCTTTACCGCGCTGCCCGATGACTTGACCCGGAGCGGAACCCGGGAATGCTATGTTCGCGATTTTCTCGGTATTGCTCGATATTTGCTCGGTATTGCTTTGAAAAAACAAGAAATACCGCTATGTGAAGACCAAAACTATACAAATACTGAGTTGTACCGAGTTTTTCTACAACTCGGTACAACTCGGTATTTGCTGAGGATTTGCTCGGTATTGCTAGGTATTTGCTCGGTATTGCTAGAAAAAACTCGGTACAACTCGGTATTTGCTCAGGATTTGCTCGGTATTGCTAGGGATTTGCTCGGTATTGCTAGGTATTTGCTCGGTATTGCTAGAAAAAACTCGGTACAACTCGGTACAACTCAGTATTTGCTCAGGATTTGCTCGGTATTGCTAGGTATTTGCTCGGTATTACAAGAAAAAACTAGGTACAACTCTGTACAACTCAGTATTTGCTCAGAATTTGCTCGGTATTGCTAGGGATTTGCTCGATATTGCTAGAAAAAAACTCGGTACAACTCAGTATTTGCTCAGAATTTGCTCGGTATTGTTAAGGATTTGCTCGATATTGCTAGGTATTTGCTCGGTATTGCTAGAAAAAACTAGGTACAACTCGGTATTTGCTAGGTATTTGAAATATATCCAAAAGGTGATGAGATGTTGTTCGGCTCGTCAAGGATTTAAAAAAACGCACGAGCGAGAACACAAAAACAGCGGGTCGGGTTGGCGACTTTTTCTTCATGCTACGTGGCACTAAAATATTGGTGGCCGAACGTAGAGAAGCGTACGTTTAGACCTGTCAACAATTGATCCGACCCGAAAACCCGATCCGAAACCGACCCGAAATTCTCGGGTTCGGGTTGACCCGGTTAAATAACGGGTCGGGTTAGAGTCTGGAATTTCGACCCATTTAGCTATTCGGGTCGGGTCCTGGTTAACCCGGTAACCCGATTGTAACCCGAAATGACCCGCGACTTTAACAATTTAGGGCGTCTGTCGAGCGAGTAGCGGGGTCATAATTCATTTGTTCTCGGCTTCTCGTCTCGCTCCGTCTCCTGAGTACTGGCTTCTGTTTAGGTTTTCCGATTCTCTCAGTCTCCTCTCCGCCTCTCAGTCTCCTCTCCGCCTCTCAGTCTCGTCGGAACTCGGCACGACGACGTCTACGCTTACGCTTCACACATTCCCTAATCTATTTCACTGTTTGTATCTCGTTTCTCATTTCTATTTTTTTTTTTTTTTTTTTTTTGATAGTTTTGCTTTAGAAGATGAAGACATGAAGGTTTTGAGTCTTTTGACTTTGATATTTTGTGTTCTTCATTTTATCAAATTTTGTGATATTCAATCCCGTATTCCAGTGGATTCTATTGCTCTGTTAGGGTTTATTTCAGGTTTTTCGGCTAGGGTTATAAAAATTTGTGCGAATATGAAATAATGTTTGCAAATGGCGACGGTGTTTAAGACTTTAAGTGATTAAGCAACATATTGATTTTTCTCTACTCTCTAGCTTTGAGTCCTTGAGGCAGTTAGCTGTTAGCCGGTTAGGGAATCTTGTATTTTTTTTTTCCATTCCTGTTTTGGTTATTAAGTTATTAACTTATCATTTACTGTTTTTTGCATTTTTTGTGATGCAGTTATGGCATCAATGATCAATGCATCATGATCATGTAGTATTGCTGATTTGCTGTATTGTTATATACTTATATTGTAGTTAACTGTTAAGTGTTAATTAAGTAGTTTTTTTCATTTTGTGATGTCTTATTATATTTCTGATAGATGGAGGACTCTAATACCATTGCTGATGATATTTTTATTGATGAAATTGAAGAAGTTGGGCCATCTGAAAATGTGGTAGAGTTAGAGCCATGTAACATTCAATGTAATGATTCTAATGAGGGAGGTGAAGTTGCTAATACTAGGAAGCGGAGAAGAATCACATCTGTTGTTTGGGGTTACTTTGAGATGTTGCCTAAGCCAAAAGATGGTAAGCAAAGGTGTAAATGCAAGAAATGTGGTGTGACATATTTCTGTGATAGCAAAAATGGCACTGCAAATCTAAGACGACACATGGAAAATTGTAAAAAAGAAATATGCGTGATATTGGGCAACTCATTTTACAAACAAACTCTGAATCCTCCATTTCTATGACTGATAGTAAGTTTGATTAGTCAGAATTTCGTGACCTGTTTATTGCATGTATCATTATGCATGACTTGCCATTTCAGTGTGTTGAGTGGGTTGGAGTTCGAGCTCTTCTAACGTATCTTCGTCGGGACTTACAGTTGTTTTCAAGAAATACCGCACGAAGTGACTGCATGAAATTATTTAGTAAAGAGAAGAGTAATATACGTTCACAGTTAGCAAAATTGACAAGTAGAGTGTGCTTAACTTCAGACCTTTGGACTTCTATTAATACAGATGGTTTTATTTGTTTGACAATGCATTTTATAGATAACGATTGACATTTGCAAAAAAAGATTATAAGCTTTTGTTTGATGCCACCCCCTCATGATGGCATTTCATTGTTTGAAAAGTTACAGTCTTTGATTATGGAGTGGAAAATTGATACCAAACTTTTTAGCATTACTTATTCGATGGTAATTTGTCACTTACAATCTTATTCGAAGAACATATATTAAGTTAATATAAATTGTCACTTAGGATGGTAATTTGTCAATATGACAATATTGATTAAACTTACATCGTACATCACATTGATCTCATTATGAGGTTAAATGATTAATGAATCTGAAGGTTTAATCTGAGCAGAGCAATATTTTTTTTACATATTTGTCTATTTGAGTTTGCAAACTATATAATTGATTTTATTCCAGGTCATTGCAGATTTGAAGCTGTTATTTCGAGGAGACGAGGGGAGCAAATCAGCAGGATTGTAGTGTGATAGAGGTCGGAATTTTGAATGTTGAAATTTTGTAAATAAGTATTGAATTTGAATTTTGAGTGTTGAGGTTGACAGGTTGTAAATTTGTAAATAAGTATTTCCTTAAAATTGAATTAAGTTTGTAATTTTGTAACTAAAACAAATGTGTAAATGATGGGTTGTATTGTTGTAATTTGACAATTTGTAAATTAGAATTTCTCTAAATATATAATTGCAATTTTGCAGTTTGTAACGTTTGTTGTTTGCACTTTACCTCTTTTTTTTTTCCTTAAATTATACTTAAAATTACTGTATATACGGTTAACCGGGTCGGGTCGGGTTGACCCGAAACCGAGACGGGTCGGTTTCGGGTTTGGAAAACCGACCCGTTTATAAAACCGGGTCGGGTTGACCCGAACCCGAATAAATCCGGGTCAGTTACGGGTCGGGTCGGGTTCGACCCGTAACCCGAAATTGACAGGTCTACGTACGTTCACCGGACCAAATAAAAGTTCCCTATATGGGGTCCTGATTGGGTACCCATTGGGTGGTACCCACGCTCTGCGCTGGCGGGCTTTGCTCACCCACATCCACCTATGATGACTTTTCGGATGTCATACCTACCCACACCCACCCACTTTCCAAGCTTATTGAATGCAGTCTGCCATAGAATAATGGCCTTGAGGTTTTTTGTCATTTTCTCTGACTGCAAACTTTCAAGTCACATATCAAAATTTATCATGGTCATGACGCGGTTCAGTGTTGCGCACTGTGTATTAAAGATTATTAGAATATAATGCATGTATATGATGATTAGAAATGTAAATTGGTTCTCCTCTGATGTTGAGTACCCACTCATACTCATCCATGAGGCTATGGGCGTACCCATACCCACCCATGCCCATTGGGGATGGGTGGGTACGTGGGTGGACTCTGGGTATGGGTATCCAATGCAGGGTTCTCGACAAAATTACAAATTTTTAATGAAAATTTTGCTAAAAGTTGCTATAAATAATCGTAAGAATATTAGGGATTATTTATTGCTGCAAAAATTAATTCGAAATTAAAAGAATATTCCCCAAAAATATAATAATTTATAATATTTTAAAATTATTTAAATAAGTAAATTATAAGTATTCGAGATTTTTTTTAATTAGTTTGAAGTCAAATTATTTCAATATAAAATCTAATAGACAAGCAAATGACATGAAATATTGATAGAGGCAAATGATGGCAACTACGAAAGGCAGCTAACAATAGGCAATCAAAAATAAATATTTTATGTATTTAAAATTCAACTAAATTGAATGAATTACAAATACATTGCAAATGAATTAAAAAAGTCTAAACATTTTAAATAATTACTTCTTATTTGTTTTTTTCTTCAAATCAATTAGCTTAAAATTCAAACCTTATACGTTTGATTTATTTTATACTCAAAATACTTCAAAATAAATAGCCCGTTATTAGAGAAATTTATCTTTAATGCTATTTTACTTTATTTTTTCTATTTGATGTGTTATTGTTTATTTATGTGTTTTCATTTTTAATTTTATCGAAAACACTAAATATTTTATCCAACTTCATTTTTTGGCTAGATTAAGGCTTCGTTTGGGACGGCTTTTTTATTGCTTTTTAAAACGGAGTTTTAGTAAAAAAATAAAAAATTTTGTACTAAAACTCCATTTTAGAAAGCAGTAAAAAAGCCATTATGCTTCGTTTGGGACGGCTTTTTATTGCTTCTTAAAGCAGCTTCCTAGTATAAAAATTAAAAATTTTGTACTATGAAGCTGCTTTAAGAAGCAGAAAGCCGTCCCAAATGAAGCCTAAGTTTATTATTTTACAAAGTTAATTGCTTTTATAATAAATACAAATCAATATTAAGATATCTCTATCGTGATATAGTGATAGTGAAAAGAAGATGAATTCGATGGTTAATGGCGATACGATCATCATTATCATGGGACACATCCAAATGACATTATTATAAATTTAAGACCGTCGCGGATGAGAGGAGAGCATAGTTTAATCTTTATACAATTGTGATTGATGATTGTTGCATGTTGAAATATTCGCGGCGATAGAGAAAAAGTTTAACGTCTTAATTTTATACAAAGATCCAACATACAAACAGCTTCGTATGAATGATGTTTCTAATCAACCATCTAAAAACACATCATTACAAAAGATGATCTCATGAGTGTGTCAATGATGATGGATCAAATATTTGGCACTCAAGTTTACAAGAATATTACGAAAGAGGGTTAGTCATCTCTTAATCGTTCCTAGTGAAGCTTTTTGGATCAAACTCATCAGCCGCTACCACCCACCGCCTTCTACGACCACCATCATTAGATTTTATTCTACATTCATTTTACTTCAAGTCAAATAAAAATATTGCCTACATTTATTTAATATTCATCCAAACAACTTCAAATATTTTAAATACAATATATTCTTTAATATTATATTTCCTTTTACTTTACATTCCTTTTTCAGCAAACCAAACAGCAAAGTTTTGCATTACTATTATACTATTTAAAAAGCCAGCACTCTTAAAGAAAAATTCAATCAGAACAATTCATTAATAAAACTTCTGTATCACAATCAATATCATGACCTCGTTATATAGCCCCAGTAGTAGAAACACAAAATACTGCACTTGAAGAAGCATTAACACTCCAACTTCAGCAACTTGAAGCATTGCAATAAATGGCGAGCAAGTAAAAGAACTAAACCAAAATAAAAGCCAGCCAGCAGTAGGATATTAGGCAATCAGAAAATTGAAATCTTTACATGCATCTTCTTGTTCTTCTGTTTCTATGATAACAAGCTTAAAGAATTTGTGTCAGAAAATAAACTAACAAATGGAATTCAGGTACCCAATTTAAGGTTCAAAGACCTTATTCGTTGTCATTTACTTGTTTCCATTAGACTGGCAGACTCCATTGCTGTATGCTTCCTTGTGATTCAGATTAACCATAGTTCCTCCCCATATTCTGATGCTGTGATCGTCACTAGCAGATGCGAGCATTTGAGGGTTTACAGGATTCCAGCTCACACAGTTCACAGCACCGGTGTGTCCGGGTAGGGCTGCAATGAGATAGCCACTGCCACGGTGCCATATATATACCTGCCACCATTGATATATAAGGCCGGGGATCCAAGTTTCTAAGTTCTGGCATTAAATAAAAAGTATAAACAGAAGTTGGAAAACATTATAGAAAAGCGCCCTTAAAATTTCAGCGAGGATTTCAACGAAAAAAGTTAAATTTACATACATACCATTTTATTTTATGTTATTTACATATCTAACACCCAAAACATTAATATTACATGTCTACAACCCATATACAACTTTAATATCAAATATACCACTCATATAATTCATTTCTATCATTCATACCATTCTATAAACTTTAATGTTTCATTCCATGCACCCAAATTTGTTCTATGGGTGATAGATATGTGATATTAATGCTTTGGGTGTTAGATATATAAATAGCATGAAATAAAGTGGAATGTATGTAAATCTCCCAAAAAAATAATTGACGGATTCATAGAAAAGCATGACATAAAGTGCAAGAACATTGTTTGAAGTGATGTTGGAATGACATAGATGAATTTAAATTACAGCATCATCCACGTAATGCATCCCTAACGGGAAGGATTTAGTAATTAAATAGCAACCACATCAACTAGCTTTAAATTTCGGACAAATATCTCAGGCATTTAGAACTATTCCTTCATGTGAATTCACTTTGCGAGAAAGATTCCTTATTCCTTATTATGAAGGACAAGCTAGAAAACAAGATATGTGCCCCTGCCCCTAGGGGTGTAAATGAGTCGAGTCGAGTCAAGTATTTGCCTTATCAAGCCTGGCTCGTTTAATCATTATTGAGCTCGAGCTCGAGATCAAGCTCGATTAGTGGGCTCGAGATCGACTCATTTAGAAAATATCAAGATCGAGCTCGTGTGAAAAGCTCGAGCTCGTTTGAGAAGCACCAATGCATGTGAAGTGTATTATTATATATAAAAATAATATATATATATATATATATATATATATATATATATATATATATATATATATATATATATATATATATATATATATATATATATATATATATATATCGAGTAGCTCGATAAGCTTTCGAGTCGAGTCGGGTTGAGCTCAAACTCAAGCTCATTTATCATACAAGCTCGAATGTAGGCTCGAGCTCGAAGCTCAAAAAGCTCGGCTCGCGAGCTCATTAACGAGTCGAGTTCGAGCCGGCACGGCTCACTTACACCCCTAGCCCCTGCCACAAATTCATAACTCCAAATGACCGGATTTGTTATAGTTCCTCCCGAGATACTCCAACCCCACACAAATTGGTTATTCCTAAATGAGTCATAAAGGGTATAACAAACATGCCTTGTCTCCACATCGGATCAAGAACAGGGTCAAAGGAATCAAAAACATATAATTCATATAGAGCCATCGAGCCAGCCCAACCAGAAACTAGAGTTGTATGCATTATAAGGACAAAGTAATCGACCGGGGTCATTCAATACAACAGTGTGAAGACGATACCAAGACAAATCCATGTAAATACCCCTTTCTGAAAAAAAAAAAGACATTACGTAACCTTGTCGCATTGGAGAAGACTAGACTGTTTCCTTTACCTGCACTTCATTTGCTTTGCACCTCTTTACAGTCAACCTAGCAGACCCTAACAAAGCTCGGTTACCACATACATCCAATCGTGGCTCTTATGTTTATGTGAACAGTTATCTCAGCTCATGCATCATCATGCATCATGGAAAATATTTGCTTAAGAAGCTTGTCGAATAAGGCCAAATGGTAACTAGCAAGGCAATATATTCCGGGTTTGGTTCATAATTTCGTAGGAGTTGCTTGAGAGTTGTAGCTTGCTACTTTTACAGATAATAAATGAAGTTTAATCAATCTTAGAGCCACTAGTGTAAAATGGTGCATCTTTCATAAGACTTTTACTGGATAATATAGATTTTCATCAATATTAGATATAATTAATTATCACATTAACTTTTACTGAGCCGAACAACTTGTGCTTGACCCATTTCTCCAAGTCTATATAGGGCACGTTTTGAATAGTTTTTCACAGTTTCATTTTATAGATCACTGAGAAAGTTTTATATGGTTATAAATTTTTAACTATTTTCTATAAAAAAATTATAAAGAGAAACTTTTACTAAGCAGATATATTAGAACGTGTTAACAGCAAGAAAATTATAATATAATTTTTTAAATGAAAAGAAAAAATCAATAATATTTATAACATGTTCAAAAAATCAATGTTCTCACAACAGACACAATTACTCATCTGGTTTGGGATGACATGATATGTAGCTTTAAAACATTATTGACAGATGACAAGCTTGACAATAAAATTAAAAATCATAATGAAAAGAAGCCAGTACCTGTGAATCTTCACTTCCACTAGCAATATAAGACTGCTCATATCCTCCAAAACAAGACCGAATAACAAACCGGCTGCGCTTGTGACCTTTATAACTCATAACTAATTTTGGAAAACCTGTAATATCCCATAAATGGATTTCCTGGTTTATAAGATTCACCAGCAAGAACTGATCGTCTCTTGATAAAGAAAATGATGTTATTGTGTGATTCTCTTCAATCAACTTCTCCACTTTTGACTCCCTTTCAAGCACCAAAATAGCAGATTCTCTGCACATGCTTATGATTTGCTTTCCATCACCTGTAATAGTCAGGTCGGAAGTCTTGATCATCCTTTGCCCATTCCAACACTCTAGCTCTTTGCCGTCTAGATCCCACAAGCAAATGCTACTGTCTGTAACACCAGAGAAAAATCTTTTCCCATCAGGAAACCAACCACAGGAAATCAATCCAACGCCAATTTTTTCATAAACTTGCACGCACTCTCCACTGCTAACGTCCCAGCGTCTGACAACTTCTTCCAATCCACATGTTAGAAGCTGGGAGTCATCAGGACTCCATGAAATCATCAGCACAGGTTTTTGGTGGCCAGTCAGGGTATGTTTTAGCGAGAGTACCCCATCTTCACGAACCTAGCACATGATATGAAATAGAATCTTAAGAAAACTAATGCAGAGTACCTATCTTCACAAAATAGAACCATTTGCATATAGTTAAAATAAGTTTAAATGGATCGCTTTAAGTTGTAATAAACTTGATAAGGAAACATTTCAGAAGTTGCTTTTAGGAATCAACCACAAATATTTACGAACTTTTCCTTAATAAATAAGATTGACAACTTCAATATATAAGATGAACAAAGTGAGGCAAGCACACCATAATGTCAAGTTCAATATCTATCTTCTTTATTGGTACTATATATTATCTCCTCTATTTTGTTATACCCAAACCACCAAACTTTATATTATGCTAACCTAAGTTACTTGGTGACATCTAAAACTCTTGATCTAAACAATTAAAAAAAAGAAGGGTAAAAGGACCACGGATCAGACCCAAAATATTTCTAGTGTCTTCTCCTTCCTTAAATTCAGAAACTAGCACCTAAGCGCTGCACTTCCTACTACAGCCACCTCCTAAGGATCCGCCCTCCTCAACAAAACCTCTTGACAACCTTTATACCCATATCCTGCAACTATCGAAAACCCAAACGATTGCATCCCAGTGGCTCCATTACCTTGAGATCCCATGATTTCTTAAATAAGCTGTTAGACCAGTCCACACCGGTCCCTGGTCCAAAGGGGAACGGTTCAAATTTATAAGAAGCGCAACAAGGAGGTTCCGCCCCCTTCTTTGCACCCCTTTGATAGTAAGGTCCACATGCTCGATTAGGTGAAATTATGAGGGGAATTAGGATGAAAAATTCAAATTGAAGGGGCTGTTTTGGAATTAACCTAATTAATGCATGCTTAAGTATGTTTTGATGGCTAGGGTTAGGTTTTTTTCTCTTTTTTTTGCTGTAATTTCTTGGTTCTTGGTTTTTGCTTGGGCTCTAGCAGCATCTAAGGATTTGAGAGAGTCGGATCTTCCTCTCAAATAGAAGATCCATTGTATCTTGCTATTTTTCTTCATCTATTATCAATTGAAGGAGTTCGATTTTGGTTTTCTTTCCAAATTCTTCTCAATTTTTCTTGTTCTCCTACAAATGTTTCCTAACAAATTGGTATTAGAGCACTCGATTTAGGGTACCAATGGCGGAAAAGAAAGTAGAAGTGTTGGAGGGGGAAATAGGCCAACTAAAATAAGGTTTTGTGGGAAAAAATTTTCAAAATTTGAAAACTAATTTGCATCCGTCCATGAAAAGATGGATGGAAGGTTCGCCATTATGGAAGAAATGTTGAAAAAGTTTCTTGAAGCCAAACCCAACACGACGACATAAGAAACAAAGGAAGCCACCAGTGGCCAAAGAAGAGGAGGAAACTGTAATCCATTTAGGGGAGGGAAAAATTAAGAGGTGGAGATTTTAGAGAGAGAAGATGGGATGCCTCCGCTAGAGCCTATTTCTAGTGAAGAGATGAGTATTGGGAATGTGCGAAGGGGTGCTGATTTTGCAAGAATATTGGTGGATTATGAGGGGATTTTGAAGAAGGATACGAGCGTAGAATGGATGATCAAGACACCTAGGGAGCACCTCCCGTTCGTGGAATGAGAGGCTATGGAAGATTCAAGGGAAATGAATGTGATCCTAAAGTGAGGAAGCTGAAGATGCCCATCTTAAAGGGAGATGATGCACATGGGTGGATCTATAACGTGGAGAGGTATTTCGCCATCAACGATTTGACGAAGGAGGACAGGTTGACTGAAGCGGGCATATTTTTTAAAGGGAAGGCCTTGGCTTGGTACAAGTGGAGGGACATGCGACGATCCACATGGAGATGGTGGGAGTTCAATAATTGCTTGTTGGAATGTTTCCAAACCAACAGGGGAGGAGACTTCTAAGAGCAATTTTTCGCCCTGACACAGGAGGGTTCAGTGATAGAGTACCAGGAGAGATTTGAGTACCTCGCTAACCATTTGGACCAACCTTTCAGAGACGGTGTTAGGGGAACTTCATAAAGGGACTCAAACCAAAGATCTGGGCAGTGGTTAGAGTAATAAGGCATTAGGACTTGGGAGAGGCTATGGAGTTAGCACAATAACTAGAGGACCAGAAGTACCTTGAAAGTGGGACTGAAGGAAGCAATTCAAGAGGCTCGTATAGGATGACTACTACGTTCCTTGCACATAAAAGACTAGCATCGAGAAACCTTCATGAGGCCCCAAAGGAGAAGCCTGTAGGAGAGAAATTCGGGGGAAATTTCAAGAAGCTCACTAAGAAAGAGTTGCATGAGAAACTAGCAAAGGCATTATACTTCAGATGTGATGAGAGGTACACATTAGGGAACAGGTGTAAGGACCGAACTCTTCATGCTCTCACCATTTGTGATGACGAGGAAGCAGAGGAGGGAGGTGCGAGTGTGATAGTGGTAGAAGAGGAGGTAGAGCTGCAACTTGACATGGATGAAGTCTCCTTAAAATCTGTGGTGGAGTTCACCACGAATCACACCATGAAGGCGAAAGGACAGATAGCAGAAAAATAGATAGTGGTGTTAATCGACAGTAAAGCTACTCACAATTTTATCTCCAATCAGCTCGTTGACCAATTGGGGGTGAAATTGGTGGACACTGGGGACTATGGGGTGATGATGGGCACTTGGAAGGTGGAGATGATTATAGGGGTGTGTAACAGAGTTTTGCTGACTATACAGGGTGTTCAAATGAGAGAGGATTTTCTCCAATTGAAGTTAGGTAGCATTGATGTCATCATGGGGAAGAAATTGTTACAGACCTTGAGAGATACCAAGGTTAATTGGGGGGCACTAACGATGGAGCTGGTGGTGGAAGGAAAATGAGTGGTGATCCGTGGAGATGCAGGGTTGTCCAAGGCTATGGTGTCACCCAAAACCATGGTCATGACCATACATGAGGTGGGAGGAGGATTTCTAGTGGAACTGCATAACCTAAAAGAAATTAAAGTAGAGGAAGGGGGGCGGGGGACATTCCTCTGTCAGTACAGCCACTCATACAACAATTTAGCGAGGTTCTTCAGCCGCCTCAAGACTTACCACCACAGAGGGAACAGGAGCATACGCCATCACCCTAAGGGAGGGGGTGTCACCGATTAGTGTCCAACCCTACCATTACCCCAATATTCAGAAGGACGAGATTGAGAGGCTGATCTAAGAGATGTTGGAGGCAGGTAATATCAAATCAAGTGTGAGTTTTTTTTTTAGCCCAGTCTTGCTGGTCAAGAAGAAGGACGAGAGATGGATATTCTATGTTGATTACTAGGTTGTGAACAAGGAGACTGTGCCAGACAAATTTCCCATTCCGGTGATTGATGAGCTATTATATGAATTATGTGTGGCAATGGTGGTCACCAAGATGTATCTGAAGTCAGGATACCATCAGTTTAGGATGAGGGATGAGGATGTCCCGAAGACTGCTTTTAGAACACATAAGGGGGCATTACAAGTTTTTAGTGTTGTTATTCGAGGTCACAAACGCCCCTGCCACTTTTCAATTGCTCATAAACAGGGTGTTCAAACTATATCTCCGAAAGTTCGTGCTGGTTTTCTTTGATGACATACTAGTGTACAGCAAGTCGATAGGGGAGCACTTGGAGCATGTGAGGGTGGCTGCGAGCCAATCTAAAGAAGTGTTGCACAAACCAGTGTGGAATACATGGGGCATGTGGTCTCTCATGAGGGGGTGGCTACAGATCAGGCCAAGATTGAGGCAATGCGGAAATGACCTCTACCTAAGAATCTGAGAGAACTAAGGGGGTTCTTAGGTTTAACAGGGAACTACAGGAGATTCGTGAGAGGATACATTACCATAGCTTGACCATTGATAGAGCAACTAAAGAAGGATAATTTATTATGAGGAGAGGTAGCTACACAGGCCTTTGAGAGGCCATGACCACAATACCGGTGTTGGCCCTACCGAATTTTAGTTAGATCTTTGTGGTGGAGGCGGATGCATCCGGATATAAATTGGGGGTTGTCTCATGCAGAATCATAGACCCATAACATACTTCAATCAAATGTTGATAGTCAGAGCTAGGTTGAAGTTAGTCTATAAGAGGGAATTGAGGGTCATTGTGTTAGCCATTCAGATGTGGCCACCATACTTGTTTAGTAGACATTTCATTATTAGGACGGACCAGAGAGCTCAAAGTTTCTTTTGGAGCAGAGGATGGTGATTGAGGAGCATCAGAGATGGTTGTCAAAGCTATTAAGCAATGATTTTGAGATTCAATATAGGCCTAGATTGGAGAATAAAGCAGCGGATGCCTTGTCAAGATGCATATGGGAGCTCCATGAGTTTGTTATGTCGATACCCCTGAGGTTAGATTAGGACACCATAAAAGAGGAGAGTATGCAGGATGAGTTGGAAAAAATTAGAGCATATCTTCTAAAGGATAGGAACAGTCACCCAGGTTACTCTTTAGAGGGCGAGAGACTTGTACCATGGGAGATTTATAATGTCTAAGACATCAGTTCATATCCCACAGTTGCTGCAAGAGTTTCACAGAAGCATTATTGGAGGTCTCTCTAATGTACAGAAGGCATACAGGAGATTGATAATGAAGCTGTATTGGAGGGGGATGCACAATGATGTACAAGAGATATTGGCTAGATGTGAAGTGTGTCAAAGGAACAAGTACATGGCCACGGCTCCTAGGGGATTACTTCAACCCCTAACTCTACGAGACAGGGTGTAAGAGGAGGTCACTATGGACTTTATTGATGGGTTATCTCGCTCTGAAGGGTTTACAGTGATTCTGGTGGTAGTTCACAAATTGAGCAAGTATGCTCACTTCATCCCCCTACACACATTAGTGACAGTAGCGGCCGCATTCATAAGGGAGGTGGTTAGGCTACATGGGATACCATAATCTATAGTATCTGATAGAGATAAAATATTCCTCAATCATTTTTGGAGAGAGTTGTTCAGGCTACAAGGGGCAGTGCTGAAGAGGAGGACCACTTACCACCGCTAGATAGACGGGCAGACATAAGTGATGAATAGGAGCTTGGAGACATACCTGCGGTGTTTTGCTTTAGAAACACCTAAGGTATGGGCCAAGTGGTTGGTTAGGGCAGAATATAAGTACAACACTTCTACCACTTGGCCTCCAAGATGACTCCCTTCAAGGTGTTGTACGGAAGGGACACTCCCCACTTGGTATATTTTCGGTAGATTCGCACGCCAGTATCATTAGTAAAACAGTATTTGGAGGAAAGGGATGTGTTGTAAGAGTTAAAAAGACACCTGCTGATAGCTAAACAAATTATGAAAGCAGGTGGAAGGACACTTAGTTTGTCATTGGAGATAGAATATTCTTAAAGCTGCGACCCTACAAGCAGAGGACAGTAGCCAACATAAGGAATGAGAAACTAGCCCCGTGGTACTTTGGCCCTTATGAGGTATTGAAAAAGATTGGAGCAGTGGCTTATCGCTTGAAATTATCCCCGGCTACTTCCATACACCCACTATTCCACGTATCACACTTGAGGAAAATGGTGGGGGATCATGCATCTAGTTCAAAATTATCAGGGACACTGACACTGGATCTAGAGATGGTTTTGAATCCACTGGAAATTAAAGGGGTACATCAAGGAGAATGAAAGCCCAAAGAAGTACTGATCAAGTGGAAGAACTTGCCTGACTATGATACCACTTGGGAGCCATATGAGAGGGTAAAGCATTAGTTTTTGTACTTCCACCTTGTGAATAATGTAGCTCTTTGGGAGGAGAGTATTGTTAGATTGGTCTTTGGATGGTCCAGCCGGTCCAAAAGGGACCGGTTCAGATTTATAAGAGGCGGAACAGTGAGGTTCCGCCCCCTTCTCTGTCCCCCTTTCATAGTGGGGTCCACATGCTTGATTAGGGGAAATTAAGAGGGGGGGGGGGGGGGGTTATGAGGAAAAATTCAAATTGAAATGGTTGTTTTGGAATTAACCTAATTAATGTATGCTTAAGTATGTTTTGGTGGCAAGAGTTAGATTTATATCTCTGTTTTTTGTTGTAATTTTCTGGTTTTTAGTTTTTGTTTGGGCTCTAGCGACATCTAGAAATTTGGGAGAGCTAGATCTTCCTCTCATTTGAGAGAAATTATATTGTATCTTGTTGTTTTTCTTCATCCATTATCAGTTAAAGGAGTTCAATTCTAGTTTTCTTTCCAAGTTCTTCTCAATTTCTAATTTGCGAGGTGCTGAAAGGTAGATTCTTATTTTCCTACAAGCATTTCCTAACATAAGCCTTCTTTGAATGGGGGGATCTCCTCAAACTATGCTGCTAAGAAATCTCTGATGGGACCTACAACAAGTTTCCATCACAACACCAGTTTTCAACAGCTCCTCTCCTCTAAACATCTTTGTTTGATTGAAACCTCAAAAAGGAACTTCGTAAGCTTCCAAGTGACCTTAGATGAACAATTTTTCGCTATGATAAAGTCTTAAAACTCCTCTCAATCCTCCCTCTTGCAAGCTGTTTTTCCATTTTCCCATGGTCGCCAAACATTCTACAACCAACTCAAGCCATCGGCAACCACCATAGGGTTCTCAATTACCATCGGTGCCATCCAAGCTTACTAAAAAACCCTGCATAGATTGTTGGGCCATAACCCAACAAGGCCCGACCAGGAGACAGGGAGAACTAAATATAAGCTGTGAGGCTCCACCACTTTCAATCCAATAATCAGCTGCCACCTACATCTAGTCAGGCCACTGATTAATTTGGCTGAATTCCTTAGTCCAACAAAGCTTTGGGGCATAGCATGACGCCATGACCCAATTAACCTATTATGAAAACACCCAAGAAAGCACAAGTTTAATCTAAGCCTAAAACTATTAAGTGGTGCTAAGTTAGAATCATATGGTGATAAGTTAACATTATGTGGCGCTAAGTTAGCATCTTGTGGCAGTCAAAAACTCAATCGTTATTTCCCTATATCGGGAAGCCAATGCTTCTCTCCCTGAATAGAAAGTCTGCCCTTGCCTTCCTAGATAGGGAGTCAGCGTTGATCTCCTGAGATGTGGGAAAAGAATCTACCTCCTTATAACAAGAAGCCGTCCCCCATCTCCCATCATGTTGAATTTATTCACAATCATAACTTTATTGATTTTGTATAAATTGCATTATTGTTTTGTTAATGAACCTATTTATTTAGCCACACTTTAAGTTGACATTTTGGCATAGCCTTAAGCTCTGGTATCAAATCTAATTCGGGGAATCTTAAGCCTAGGGTTTACTAATGTAAATCTTAAACAAAATGAATAAAATCACGTACACAACTTCAAATTCTTAACTCACAAACTTCCAATTTAGATAACTATTCAGCCCTTCAGATGAAAAGGGGAAATACACAATATTAGTAGAAATGATAAATTAATAGTCTACTATAAGAAATAATATAAAGAAATATGGATGCATAAAAATCACATGTTTGGTTAGAAGGAAAACATGTCGCAATCTAAAACCAGATTATATCAAATTTAATAAAATTTAAACATGATATCAGACCAATTACAGGAATTTTCATATAAAAAGTCGAGAAAAACAATAATCATCAAACAAAAGAACAAAGACTCATGAGGATATAACTTCCCGTGAAAAACTTCAATCCCCAATTGCACCATGTGTAGATCAGAAGAGAATACATCCAATTATAAATTCATTGTCAATTTGTCATAGTAGAAAACATTTCTAATTTTGTATATGCCCCAGGTACCTCTATTTATAATCCTAAATCTCCCTCACTTATAATTAAAAAGCTAGAAGATAGAATTTACAACCCTATACGAACCAAAAGAAACACAAAGAATCAAAGATCACATCACAAATGCAACTCAAAGATCACAAGGCATAGGGAGATGCTCAAAGGATCACAAAAAAGATGTTGCACGACTAGGAGTTGCAAAAGACCCACAATATCAAGATCATACATAAGATCACGCAAGGCACACTATCAAAGGATCCCACCGATAAAAGATATGTAGAAAATCAAACCAAAGCAATAGATAGATCACAAGGAACTGAAATGAAAGGAAATTATAAGTCCTGCTAAATCGTTGAAGGGGAATTCTGCATCTGAAGCACTTCAAAAGAAGGGCACCCCAATAGAAAGCATGCAAAGCTCATATGGAAAACAACAAGCAGATATCATAAACAATTAAACAAAAATGCTAATCACAAGCAAGTCAAAGACATATAAAAGGAGTCTCAGGTTGGTCTATATTTTCCATTTAGGTTCAAGGCGCCTTTTTTTATGCACAGTTGGTCCTCGAGTTAAATTGTCAGTATTCATGAAGATCCTTTTCTATTAACGTTTCTGTCAAATTCAGTTACATGAATAACTTGTTGTTGAGTGCAGTTACACTCTCCAAACAAATTCACAAGAAAAATACGATTGGGCTCCATTTTGATCAGCTGCATTGATCACAGTTGGAAGGGAATTACATACACTTCTGTTTGGGAGAGCGTTAATTTACCTAACTAAGCAAAATGGAAGCAGCGTTTTGTGTCTTATGTGCTGAGGTAAATTTTTAATACAATCATTGCCTTCATTATTAGCCTTATGCCAATAGTTTGGCAGCATATTTTTTTATATAATGCTAAAGAATGTTTAAAATAAAATATATAAAAATCAGTATCAATAAGGAAAGCCTACACTGACATTTGGTTAAGAACAAAGTTTAGCAGAACATCAGAAACTATCAACTATTTTTGAGACATGTTATTATACTTACGCAATCTAAACTACAAACAAAAGAAGTAGCAAGCAAACATCAACAAATGAAAACCAGTTTGCAGTAGAAAACAAAAGGATACATTACAAGCAAGTCCCTGAGGAATAAGAGGAGTTTCAAGTTGGTCTACATTTTCTATTCAGGTTCATGGCGCCTATTTGATGCACAAGTTGGTCCTTGAGTTAAATTTTTGGTCCTTACGGATATCCTTTTCAGTTAACAATATAAAGTAATTTGTTAAATTCAGTCTCATTAATAACTTTTTGTTGAATGCTGCTACACTTTCCGAAAAAAAAAATCAACATAAAAATTTGAATTAATCTCCACTTTGCTTAGGTGGGCCTATTAAAGTGGGAAGAGGATCACACAGGCTTTTGTTTTTTGTTTAGAAGAGTGTTGATTGACACAACTATAAACAAAGTGCAGCCCAATCTCATTTTTTAGTGTGGACTTGTTTGGGGGAGAGAAATTTTACTCCTTTTTCTTTGAAACACAAATTCTCAAATTTTTTTATTATTTATTTTTTTATGAAAGCACCCCATTGAAAAAGTCAAGCTAATATTTGCAAAATGAGCTTTAGAATTTCTCACAATTTGTAAGGAATATTTAGCCAATCTTTTTTAGCAACAAATGCCAAATATTATGCATCCCCAACCACTTCTTGGCCTTCTTTTGTTTTCCTTGTTGCCTACGGTGGTATCCTCAATAGTTAACACGCAATTCTCTACCTTGGACTTCGTCTCAACAAGTTTCCTCTATTTTTGTGCCTTCTCGGCTACCTTCTCCTCCCCAGCATGTTGTCCATCATTTTCCTCTCGTTCTTGGGCATCATTTTGATTTCTAGACATGAGAGAGAGGAAATAGAAGGAATCAAAAGTAGGTTAGGAGGCAAAGAATGATTACGAGATATTTTTTAGCAAGAAATTTTGAGAAAAATTGGCACTTTATACATTTTAATTTTTATTTGTGATTCAGTTAACCAAATTGAAGTGTTTTTATATCCTGGTGATTCCACTTAAGGATTTTTAAATAAGGGACCTCACGTGAAGAGCTTTTATACCTCAGGGACTTGTGTAATTTACAAAAAATGAATTTACCTCCCATATTATAGCAGAATTGTCTCGAGATGATGATGCCAATAATTTCCCATTGTTTGAGAATTGCACAAACCATACTTCATCTCCATGTCCTTGTAAGACCTAATAATACCATTAAGAAGCTTAAAGTTCAGCACATGAATGTTGTTTATTAGAGAGGAAGAGACAGAATAAATTAAAAGCCACGTTTATATCTTAGAACATTAAGTTAAATGGTAGATTAGGGCTCACCATGGACAAACACTAATTTGCATAAAAAACACAATAGTTATGATGAAGCCAATCCTAAATTTATTAGTCCATTTGGATTCAACATACCACTTTATTTCATGCTATTTACATTTCTAACGCTAAAACTTTAATGTTACATGTCTATCACCCATAGAACAAATATGGGTGCATGGAATGAAATATTGAAGTTTATAGGGTGGTATGGGTGGTAAGAATAAAATATATGAGTGATATATTTGATATTAAAATTTTATATGAGTGGTAGGAATTTAATATTAAAATTTTGGGTGTTAGATATGTAAATAGCATGAAATAAAGTGATATGTATGTAAATCCCCCAAATAATTAATAAGGATAGCAAAACAAAACTTTTAAATTAATTTTTAAACAACCAGGAGTATTTGCAACTAGAATCTTGAGCCAACAATTCAAATTAATATGGGCTTTACTATTCCTATGACCATTTATTACATATACAGATATCACCACATAATGCATAATGTTTTGGAACTTTCTCTATAAAATAATTCAATTAAGAACATAACTTCTCATAAAACTACTGCACATGAAATAATGAGGATCACAATCAAACAGGCTAAATCTTGCATTGATATATATATTGTTGTGCTATGGTGTCAATTTAAGTAGATGATTGTTTCATAAAATTATGTTAACATTGATGTCTTAGAAGTGTTGCAATAGTTGTAGTTTTTTAATCAAAAACTTTAGTGACAATGACATGCATTAGTTGGATGGACGAAATAAACATTATTATGTATTTTATACAACAATAACATCATGCCTCAAACTGTGTGTGCATGTGTGTGTGTGTATATATATATATATATATATATATATATATATATATAAGATAGATAAAATATATAAAAAAATGCTTTTATGGAAACTTTCTAAACCACCATTCTCAGAAGCTGCTGTTAAATTTTCATGCAACTGAACTTTTTCCCACATATTCTTCCAAACATCATATAACTAATTCTGTTGTTCAAAGAAACAAAAAACAGAAAACAAAAACCTAAGAAGAACAGAACCTTAACATCACTGCACTACGCACTTAGCAAACTAGATGCGATCGATAGAATTTTTGATAGATTTGTCAAAAAATAGATATGAAGAAAGCATCCCACAATAATGAAGTGATTCTCAAGTGGATACCATTCCAGACCTGGGTTGTTTGCGACGGAATCTGGTCTTCTCTACAATGATGATCCGTGTACAATGTTAGGCAACTATCCAAGGAATTATGGAAATAACAAGCCTCGCGTTGAACATTTAGCGCCTGCTCAATCAAATGTTCTAGCCTTCCCTCAGGTATCATAAGTGCGGGAGGGAGCACTTGCTGCAATTCATTGAGAAGATTTAGCCTTGAGCTTGATTTTTTAATACCATTTATAGAGCCAAGTGAGAGATGCAGAGAAGGACAAATAATACACGTTGAAAGTTCATGAACTCGCTTAGGCTTAATCCTAAGAGGAGTAATTTCATTTCTTAGTGTATTCACTGCATCCAAAACTCTATCCATCTCAAGAAATTCACAGAACTTATACTCCAATATCATAAACGATGCAAGCTTCAGCACATCATCAGAAATACTTATTTTGTTCAAAGTAGCCAAACTACCATCCCAATTTCCATCAAGCACTTGCTTCCTAAAACAATCTACCAATGGTGAGTGTAAGGGTATTCCTGACTCTTCCTCCAAAATAGCTCCACTCCTATCATATCCAAGAGAATAAAGAGCCTTTGTAATGATCCTAACAAACTCAGACCTCTTAATAATTCCCTTGGAGCCTATCATATCTTTGTTCCCATGGGGTGTCAAAGGTCTGGCCATTTGACCTCCCAAAGGATTAATATGAATTGCGGGAGATGGAATGCTATTTGAAAAGCCCTGCAGTCCTGCAATGGTTTCTTTCACACGCTTGGATGGTGGTTCACGATCGTCTATACGTCCCATGAAATTGACAGTTAGCCCATGTATAACTGATTGCAGACAAGATGGAAAGTTCAAAATATCTCAAATCAATGGCTCCTGATGCAAAACTGTGAAACAATAAATATAGGTTATTACAGGGCATATTTGAGCAATTAATAACAATCCCATGCTACAAAACAATTTCTGAGAATTTGAGTAGACATTCTTTTATATTGAGGATTTATGCTTAGAAGTTCATCTGTGACTGATCAAAACAAAACAAAATTTTACTGGATTACTACAACTGAATTAATGAAAACAACTGAATTAATAAAATTACAGTAGTATGGCATAAATTCAGAATGGCTTTGCATCTGTCATCACAGAAAAAAAAAATAGCAAAATATATCAATACAGAGTTACAAACCAAATTTAATAGCGATATCTTCTCCTGGATCTATAGGCATCATCAGCATATAATACCATATAACATCTGTTATATCTAAAACCCACTCATTACAGAATCATATTCCTTGAAATAGAAAACTTGAAAGGGAAATAAGTAGCTTTGGTTTCAAATATTTGTTTAGGATTTGCTCAATTCTAGTAGCATTAATTGCCTGCCTCACAGATTGCAGATTTTTAAGGTGTTAGAAGAGTAGATGGGTTCCTTACATCTGAATAAATCTGAAACAGCGGGTGCAAGTTTCACATGAGGTTTGGTTTCATCACAATATCTCAGTCAATGCTCAAACTTTTTATTTAACAGAACGAAACTGATCTTTCTACCCCGTTGTTCAACCCAAAAAAAAAAGGAAAGATTAAACAAGGTATTGAGAGAAGAGGTTTAGATGAACAAATTACAAAGAATAATATCATGAAACTAGAAGAACAGTTAGCAATGACAAGCTAAAATAAGCCGTGATCCTTGCCGGCACCTATATTTTAGATTGCTAAAAAAGGCACTTTGCAGAAGCAAACCAGTAATATATCAACAAGATCAGTCATAAATGATTAGCTCAAATATGAAGCTGGCCCAGCGAAGTAGCTTTGTTTAGAAACATTTCTTTACGACTAGCTCAATTCTAATATAGATGAATAACCTCCCTGGCAAGATCGTATGATTATATTTAACCAGATCGAAGTCGAGCAAGAAATTGCAAGATTAGTCTTCACATTTTGTTTGTCAGAAGCATAAGTAGGATCAAGAATCTCTGATAATCACATAAGGGTTGGTTAAACTCTATGCAGGATCTTCTTCTAGATTTATGCTTTTCATTGAACTGGTATTTCTACTTTCTTGTTCTAAAAGTAAAAAAAAAAAGATAGGTATTGAGAGTAAAAGTCTCAAAATCTGTAAATTCTAAAGGGATAATATTGAAAAACTGAAGGATCGGTCAGCAACAATTAGCTAACTCATTCAAGCATAACTCCTCCAAGATCCTTGCCTGAACTTATATGTAAGATTGTTAAAAAGGCAGCTGCAAACTAGAACCATAAGAAGACAAGTGAGCCACAAAATAAATTAAAAAAACAATATAGCCTGATCACCACATTTCAGTTTATCAACATTCTAGGAAGCTAATTCCAATCAAAAAGGCTAATAACTCTAAAAAGCCCTTCTCATGAATAACCAAACAAAACTAACAAAGAATTATTCAAATCGCAGCAGGCAAATCAGCTCTTAAAAAATTTATAAAAAAAAAAAAAATTTAAAATAGGTATAAGAATTAGGTCTCTAACCTCAAGAACAAAATCCCCAAAAGCAGTTCAAATCCTGAAAAAAAAAAAAAATACAGAATCTACGAAACCTAGAGGCGACTTCAACAGGAAACTGGTTCCATTAACAAGCCAACAGAAACAGCGTCCAAATTCAAAGACGGAAACAGTGGCGTAAAGGCTCAAAAGCCATCAAGAAAAGAAAAGAAAAGACATCTCCCACACTCTTCCATGACATTATTAGATTAATAATATTTGGTTAATCCAAAGAGTCGGCGTTCGGTTCCTCAAAGAAAGCATACGCCATTTATACAGGATAGAGATGAGATGAACATTGCAGACAGACCCAGAAGTCAATTTGAAGATCCAAAGGTTTTTTTGATTTAGTATGCTCTTCAATTGATACAACGTTATTTTATATTAAAAATAGGTTTACTTTAGTCTTCGTTTGTGACAGCTTTTTTACTACTTCTTAAAACAAATTTTTAATATAAATTATTTTACTTTAAAAAGCAGTAAGAAAGTCATCTAAAAAAACTTTAATGTCACATTTTATGTTGAGATAGTTTAAATAATTTTTTTCTTTGATTGATTATAACTCGTTTGTGATCATCTAATTAATCAATCAAACACGTTTGAATATTTTTTAAAATGCTCGATGTTTTAATAAACAAACTTAAACAATTATGTATTTGACTCGTTTATCTTAATGAACAACATCACTCTAAACTCGTGAACATATTCGATAGGAGCTCGATAAGAAGCTCATTAGGAAGCTTATTAAGAAGCTTGATTCTTATTTGATACAGAACATGTGAGATAATATGTTGAATGTTTGATATAAATATTGATTTTGTATCATTAAAAAATGAACAATCTAATATAAATATTTTAGGCTTATTATAATTTAAATATATAGTAATTATTAAGTAATAAATTATAAAATTAATTAAATTTTATAATATACTAATGAAAATACATCATAAATATCTATTAATTGACATTATATTATTATGTATAATTTAATTAAAACTATTTTTATTTTACAATATTATCAAACTATGCACTTATTTTTAATTTTATCCCTCATTAAGTCTTCCTTAGTCTTCTGCAATTACCAATGATTATCAACAAAAGGTTGATTTTACAAACTTTTTGGGCACGCTATTATGAATGTTTCGATGCTTAACCAAAACTTAGGAATTAATTGGTGTGATTAATTAGAAAGTCATTGATCACATTATAGATTTATTTATTGATATTGTTTGCTATATATATATATATATATATATATATATATATATATGTATACTATCAATTTTGGGTTACGGGTCGGGTTCGCGTCGAATCCGAAATTGACCCGGCACTATTCAGGTTCGGGTCGACCTGACCCGATTTTGCAAACGGGTCGATTTTTTGGATTCGAACTCGACCCGCTTCGGGTTCGGGTCAACTTGACCTGACCCGCGACATGGCCTCGGGACGCCAGCGACGCGGAACTGCCGAATGCGAACGCACGGAACTGCCGGACGCGGAGGCAGGATTTAGCACGAAACTGCCACGGACGCCGGCGAGGCGGCGACTGACGCAGGACAAGATTGCCTCAGGACGCGATGCGACCTGGCCTCGGAACGCAACGCTATATGATGCGTCCGGGCAGGCGGGGCAGCCGAGAAGCGGGCAGGGTCATTCCGGGCAGGGGTTTGCGTGCACTCTAGGTCATTTCGAGTTTTTCAAACGGCTCGGTTTTCAGGACCCGAACCCGACCCGCTTCGGGTTCGGATCAACCCAAATCCGAAATTTTCGGATTAGGTTGGGGTCCAATATTGACAGATTTATATATATATATATATATATATATATATATATATATCAATGAGACAGTTATCTTTTTTATTCTCATGATACTTAATGCATTTTCATGATTGTAGTTGTTTGCTCGTCATATTCTCATGATATTGTGGGTGTGGTTTGGTTTTATTCCTTAATTTTATTTAGTGGGCATAGATTGTAGCTATTTGCTTGCATAGCATTAGTTTCTCTAACTATATTTTTCTAAAAGGTACATCAGAAATTTCTCCACAGCATATTAATTCCACGGAGCCAATGACTAATCTTTCGCAATACCAATGCGTGATAGTCAATTCAGTGTTGGGTCATCTTCACGCCCAATAGTAATACCTGAAAATGATCAGAATGGAAATCCCTTTGCAAAAAAAAAAAAAAAGGCATTTTAATATGACAGAAATTTTGAGTCAATGATTCATTCTAGTTCTTTGAGCTAGTTTTTGGGTTTTTTTTTCAGGGGTTTTTTGCTTTTGTTTGTTTTCGACTTATTTAGTGGCTTTTCTACTTTTGAAACTCCTCTTTTTCATTACATTGAGTTATTAAATATATATTATTTCAGTTATAGATACTTCTAATCATTGATATTAGTTGGGGAAATAAATTATGTAGCATATGAGTTTGACCTTTTCTCAACTTTTGGCCTATGGTGAGCATAGTACTTCTCACAATCTTTAGAGTGAAAAAATTAAGTTGATTATTTGTGAAGGGGTTTGTAATGTAGCCACTTGGAATGAATAATACATTTTTCCATTTGCCAAAACAATATATATTGGTATTTCAAAATTGAGTTGTCCAAAAATATTATTTCTTTATATTTTAAATGAGGGCTACTTGCAAATGCATTTTATTTTAGTTAATTTCCTTCTTGGTACATTTGTTGCTCTGTTTGGATTTATATTTGGTGGATAGTTTTTTTTTTTTTTACTCTATTGTGCTAATGGTCATTAGATGGACTTTGATTTATCAGTTGAAAATAGATGCTACCAGTGTTTTCTATACTTTTTTTATTTTATTTTGTAGGCGATGATGAGAAGTTTTTTTGTCAATTTATAATGGTTCAACCTGGCAGTTTATTATCCAAGTTCCTTTTGAGATCTAAATTAATGCATAGTGTGGTTTTATTTTACTTCTTACCTTCCGAAGGAGCCAATGATTCATTCTACTTCATTGAGCTGATTTTTGGGTTTATTTTTGAAGGAGACTTTTACCTTCTTTTTTTCCCTGATCTTGCTAATTTTGTGGCTTTCTTACTTTCGAATTCCCTCTTTTTCATTACACTGAGTTATTGAATATATGATCAAGATGTACATATTTGTGTTTGATAAATTGTTTGGTTTCAATGTTCATAAAGCTATCATTTATGAGTATCATTTATAGGCTATAAAAGCTTGATAAGCTTGATCATTTATGGGTTTAATAAGCTTGTTCGTTTATAGGCTTGATAATAATTCGTTAATGTACTTGATAAGGCTCATTCGTTAAGCTAACGAACATCTCGATTAGGCTCGTTTGTTAATAGCTCAATAAGGTTTATTTATTTATTTAAATGAGCCTCACATTCAAAGTATTTAAAACTTGAATCAAGCTCGAGCAAGCTTTTAATAAACGAGCTCAAATATGAACAAGCATCAGCTTGACTTGGTTCATTTGTGGCCCTAAATATTAATAAGATTAAAAATAACTTAAAAAGTGATTTAATTGATTGTATATAAATTATTGGATTCAAAATTACTCCTAGGCAACACCTTTTGCCCTACTCACGAGACAAGCTAACATATTTTAAAGCAAGAAATAAAGAGGATGGAGAATAAGAAGAAATACTTTGAAGCTCTATTTATCTTTTGTGAGTATTATTGGATTGAAGTCCAAAAAATATCAACAACCCCATATTTATAGGGTTAGGTCAGCTATAAGAGATGTTATACCCAAAAAGTAATAAAATAAATAGATGATTTGATAGCTACATACACGTGGATGGAACTTTGATGGCTACACATTGACAGCCATCTCTAACATGGCCCTTGACACCTTTAATCAGTATCTCCAACATGAAAGTCATCTAACAACGTGTAACACCCCAGGGTTTAATTTTGAAAAAGTTGCATATTTTAATCTCTTAATTAACCAACCATAACTTTTAAGACTTCATCAATATAAATCAATCTAATAGAAGGAACTAAAAATTATATACATCAAAATATAAAACTATATTCATTCCTCAAAATTCTTATACAATAGTTAAGAGTTCAATACATGCATTCATCAATCTATCTTTAGCCTTAAAGTTGCATATTTTAATCTCTTAATTAACCAATCATAAATTTTATGACTTCATCAATATAAATCAATCTAATAGAAGCAACTAAAAATTATATACATCAAAATATAAAACTATATTCATTCCTCAAAATTCTTATACAATTGTCAAGAGTTCAATCCATGCATTCATCGGTCTATCTTTAGCTCTTAAAGTTGCATATTTAAATCTCTTAATTAACCAACCATAACTTTTATGACTTCATCAATATAAATCAATCTAGTAGAAGAAACTAAAAATTATATACATCAAAATATAAAATTATATTCATTCCTCAAAATTCTTATACAATAGTCAAGAGTTCAATAAAAAAAAACTAAAGAAAATGCATAACAAAATAAAATTTTAATCTCTGATCTGTTCTCACTCTGCAAGATCCTAACCTCTTCCATAAAATATATAAAACTACATAGTGAGCCAACTGCTTAGTAGGCTACCATAACCTATAACTGAAATCAATACAATGCAATACAAATATTATGCATGTAATAATTTAGCAATCACTATCAGCATAAACATATAGCTATAAAAGTGTAACAGTCCAAACTCTTAATTATTGAGTTGTTATCCAAAGGGCTCATAGTTTTATCATGTTTATGTAACTTCTCAGGAGGTCACTCATCACAAAATTTCTTCGGGATAAGCATGCTTAACTGCAGAGTTTCTTGATAAAATTCTGACCATTACAATAAAATGTGCATTGATGTTAAGAGTTTTGCTTCTTTTATTTAAGGGGATTCACTTAAGTAACGGATGCCCTCATTAGTATTCTTATTTCAAAATCATCCATCATGCAAATAGGATTTTAGGGTGACCCTTACAAATTCAAGTGGTGACTCTGCCGCGTAGCACTTTGTCTCATACAGGATTCAAGATGTGGCTCCCATGGCATAGTACTTTATCATGTATGGCACTTAATTCCCATCTTTAGCTGGTGTATTGCTCTGATAACAATTACAACAAATCAAACTCTTAAATATTGAGATATTGTCAATCTTGACATAAAGGCCTCGCAATTTTGTCCTGTTGGTATAACTTCCCAGAAGGTCACCCATTACAAAATTTTTCTAGGATTAGCTTGCTTAACTACGAAGTTTCTTAATAAAATTATGACCATTACATCAAAAGACGCCTCGATATTTAATAATTTAGTTTTTTTTACTTAAGAGGTTTCACAAAAAGTATGTAACAATAAATGAAATAGTAGCATGACATATGATCAACAAACATCAGTATAATTGTTATCATAAGAGTTGTGATTAGTAATTAAGTGAACAATGATATGTATAATGTCAATCCTATACACTTAAGATATATAATAGTTTATATAGTATCTTATTACATCAGTACACCTGTCATTATCAAGTTTATATTGTAATGATATACATGTATATTATGTAAATCATGTTATTCATATAAGTCAACTACTTTTATATCAATTTTACCAGTCTTATCAAATAATAGTATTAGTCATACTCTATATCTTATATAAATCATGTTATATTAATTATGTAATTTATTATATATATATATATATAATATATTTATGTTATATGCATATGCAAGCATTATAAACAAGAAAAAACATCAAGCTATTTGTGTTATTTTTTTAGTATCAAATCATGTAGGTCAATCCTACATAAATCAATCTCAATTATATCAATCATATTCTAAGGAATCAGTCATATTATAAGTCATTTAGATCAGGTGGCTATCATATCAAAAGTCATCTCATCATGTCTATTGGCGCATCATATCATATCAATATGTCTCATTATGCCTCCATTTTCATAACATTTAGGATTATGCCACAAATTTTAATTTAAAGGAAAACTCATCTACCCACTCTCCAGTATAAGTTTAATATATATTTTTTTCAATATGTACAAAATGATTAAAATTATAACATACTAAAAGTTACACAATAAAAATTTGCTAAAAATAAATTTATCATAATTTTTATAAATTCTAATCAAATTAAAAATCATATAACACAAAATATATAAAATCATTAAAATCAAATCTAAGGTAATAATAGCCTATATTGAGACGAGCAATTATACAATTTTTTTAATTGCTCCGACATACAAAATTTGCTCTACAACTTTCAAACCCTAAGCTTCTTATCTCTATCCTTTCTTTTTTAAACCTAATAAATTAGGAGAAAATTTTGAGTATCATGCTTAAAAAATGAAAAATGGAAGGATTAGTGAAACTTGAGTGAAATCCCCATAGTAGGTATGAGGAGAAAGCGGTGAATCATTGTCGTGGAACTTGTTTTGAGCTGTAAATGGCTTTATTAAGTTTGCGCACATGGTGTGGAAGGGTAGGATCTTTGAATCCAGGATGTTGGGCCATGAAGACTACCTCATATAAGGTATCATGAAGAAAGACGTTTGAGACATCCAATTGGTCGAAGTCCTATATATTGTGAAGAGCAACCAAAATAAAAATTTGAATAACCGACATTTTTTCTACATGAATGAAACTTTAAGTAAAATAATGACCATACATTTGTTTATACCCTTGAGCAACTAATCAATAGAGAAGTTTTAACGAACTTAGATTATATGTGAATTTTTATAAGGCAAAGAGGGTTTTAGATAAGACACTACCCAGAGATTTTGCCCCTATTTTTGAGGACTTTATGATCTAAGTTTTGATTTCCTATAAGCACAAGCCTCTATAGTTAATTACCCCTCTTGATAATGAGAGAGAACTTTCGATTAATTCTAGTCATTAAAAAGGTCAAATAGGTCGCAATTCTAGTATATCATAGCAATAGTTTTAGAGTTTGAATTTGGTTGTTTGATTTGAAACTTGTCAATATAAACTTAAAATAGGTGATGGAGGTGAATACAAGCCCAATCAAGATCCCATAGTTTCATCATCATGGGTTATCATGATCCATAGTCTACTTAATTAAAGGAGGTAGTCGACCCAACCTGATTGAATGTACCTTATCAGCAGCCATGGGTTGCTTCATTCAAGAATACATTGTAAACATGGGGTAGTGTTTGTCTAAGGGGATAGATTTGAATCCACCTTAGCTAACATATATCTTTTTTTCCTACTGAATATACCCTATGATTCATTACTCAAGAGTTTGACGCCAATAGGGATCATACGGACTTTGATCATGATCATAATAAAATGGTGCCATTTTATTGCAAAACCACTCCATCAGATGGCACGTGTCACATCCCTACTAGAAGGAAACTATTTGATGATGAATCATTATAATACACTCGACATGACATTCGCTTTTTATGAGCTATGATTAATTTCGAATTTACCACCCCCGATAAACTTATGTGGAAGATGGCACGTGCCACGTCCCTACTATAATGAGACTATTTGACGATGAATCATAATAAAACACTCGACATGACATTCACTTTTCATGAGCTATGATTAATTTCAAATTTACCACCCCCGACAAACTGTTGTGAAAGATGAATGATTTTAATTCTAAATCTTTAATTGATATATTTTATTTTAGGAATTCAAATTTTCTTAATTTTAAGATTTGACCCCTCCGATTGAGATTATATGTCAATGTGGCCATAATTGGAGTGATGTTAAGGTCACTTATATTTTTGTAGGAATTTGAAAGACATTTTAAATGTTTGAGGTCTCCTCCGATTTAGATTTTATGTTGACACGGTCATCATTGTGGATAACATGATTGTCATTTAAAAAATATAGGTATTTTGTAGCAATTTAGGATGCATCTAATAATTCAAGTCATGTCAACTCCAATTCTTTCAATGAGGAGTATGAGATTTGAAATATTTGACCCGCATAATACTCTCAAACTGTTGGATGTTGAAATCAAATGTGACAATCAGAGCACATGCGGGCAAGGTTGTGAAAATCGGACCGGACAACGAACCGGAAGAGGGAGAGGTTCACGGTTTGACCGGTTCGACCGGTCGAACCGGGGTCGAACCGGATGACGTAATAAATAATAATAATATTAAAAATAAATAAAATAAAAATCATATAATATAAGTATATGAGCATTTAATAATATTTATAAAATTTTATACATATAAATATATTTAAGAATAATATATTTATAAGAATAATACTTAATATAATATATAAATTTATAATAAAAAAATGTATGATCACTAATATAATATAAATAATTAAATATATGATCATTTAATAATATTTATAAATTTAAATATATATATATATATATAATGCAAAATTATAAATATAAATATCATTTAAAAATAATATATTTATATATTTATAATAATATTTTATAATATAAGTATTATAATATATATTATAGCAAATTTATAATACATATTATCAAAATTTATAGCCCAACTAAGAAAAAAATTGAAGCCCAAATAGCCCAAATTCACATTCTAAACTACTCATGCAAGTTTTTTAGTCGCATATCATAGGGGAAGTTTGAGGATGTTTCCTTGAACCCTATATAAGGTGAGAAGTACACTCCTCTTATTTGGTCATATATAGCATGTAGTGTGAGTGGAAAGAAGGTATTCATTTGCAAGTCTTATTATTATTATTTTACTGTAAATCTTCTCTCTCTCTTTTTTAACATGACATTGGTTCTTTAGATGCTTACTTATAACCAGAGAATTTAACAATCAAACACAAAGCTTCTTTAAGAAGATGATTGAGGTAACAATGACAGCAGCTTCTAAAAGAAAATTGGTGTCATGGAAAACATTCTAATGACACACATATCACTAAACCTTTGTATTCCCTTATTGATTGGAAAATAAGCTGAAGACACTACACCATAATTTCAATCACTCTACATGTTTTCGTTATTAAGATCTGAATGTAATTTTTCTAGGTATGATGAAAGATGTGACCAATGATTAGGGATATAAGAAAGTATACATATATTATTTTCCAAAAATGCTTCTTGTATTTTTGGGTGAAATCATTGTTGGAGAATGATATTTGGTCCACCCAAAGTACTTTAGGCTTTGGTCGACGTTTCAAGATGTTTATCCTATGTATATTACGTTATAAAATCAATCATCTCTATATCCATCCAAAATTGACCCTTCTCAAAAATCCAATACTTTGTAAACCATTTTGTGGCACTCTTGATAATTTGCACATGTTTTATTATAGAAATGGATTTTTTTTATCAGCATTAATTAGCGTAAGGGAGTATTAATGCATGGACTAACAATTTTACCTTACTATATCTCAAGCATAAGTATTGTTACACCACCAGTCACCCTTATGATGAAATGTTTTGATCAAGGCTATTTGATTATTTCCAAAAGCATGCCTCTCTAATTTGGGCACAATATGTTTCACAAAAGTATATTGTAAAGATGTTAAGTGCTATTTTCAAATCATTAGCTATATCTTTTCTACTAGCACTAATGAAGAACGGAAGCATTTTCTTGCATATTAAATTATGAAACTGTTTGGTGGTATTATTACTTTTTATTATTTAAAGTGACAATTTTTTTTTAAATTCATTTTCTAAGGGTCCTTTGTAAGTTTCAATTTTGACATCCTTCTGTCGTCCCCTCACCGCGAGGGGTGGTTAGGGAAGAAACTTGCCCTTTTTGATCGACTCAACCGAATCAAATCAATGGCAAGGACTTCGAGGGAGCGAATCAACCCCAAAATTGATAAACGAGCCTTATATCCATTCGGCCAGATCAGATGGACGGTTGACAACTTTGGGGGACCAAATCAACCCGGGATATCTCCGGTCATCTGGATAGATCCAATAGGAGGTCGAAAGCGAGAGTCAGGCTGGAGCAGGAGGTCGGAAGCGGGAGTCGGGCCAGTGGCGAGCTAGGTCGGGTTTGCTTCAGGCTTGGAGAAGGCGGTCGCTAGAATGGTGGCGGCTTCGGCTTAGTCCTATGTGTACGAGACAGAGAAGGTGTTGGGGCTAGGGCACGGGATTGGTGTTGCGTGCGACAGTCGGAGTCGGAGGCGGAGTCGGCGGGCTTTGGTGGGTTCGACATTGCAATTTGATGCGACGATCAAAAGGAATATGGCACAACAAAGGATCACAAGCAGGACATCGAGGGAGGAGCGGGCAGCGGCTTTTGTTCGTGTGTTTGAATGAATCAAATGAGGTATCTCTCGTTTCTTCTATGCTTGTGAGGGAGTTACGTGGAGAGGAGTGAGATCATGGATTAATGGAGATGGTTGTTTAAATCGTTGGATGGGCAGTTGGGATTGATCATGGCTTATAGGTCAACATTAAGTAGTAGTAGAAAGTTCATTGTTATCAAGGGTGTATATAAATTATCACAATTTTAATGGTCAAATAAATATGAAAAGAAAGATAAGTCATATGAATTGTAGAATTTGTTTAAAAAAAATCCATAAATTTCATCAAATTTTGCATGAATTTTCAAGTAAATGTTCAACTTCAAATTACTCAATTATTTTATCCTTAAAATGTTCATAAATCGTTCAAATGGCTAAATAGATTTTGATCATGGCTTGCTTCCAATTAGAATGATTCTCAAGGAGATTCCAACAATACTAATAACATGTGAATCCAGGTCCATGAGCTAAGAATAACACTCAAAAATATAATTAAAAAAACTTCCAAATTTTTATTTGAAGGATCAAGCAAATTTTGATGATTGCAACAACATAAAAAACTTCCAAGGCTCATACATCCTTGTGCATCTAAATGAGAAATCAAAAGCAAAAAAAGGCCTCAAATTGGCTTAACCTCTCTCTTCACACTCTGCTATCTCGCCCATCACATGCAATGTGGCCTTCAAGTTGTCATTACATCATAGAAAAATCCAAATCATGGCATAAAAATCAAACTACTGCCATCAGCCACCCATCATAAAAAAATTATTACGTGTCGTGTCCGAACACGTCCAGAGGTCAATCCGGACAAGTCAAGTCAACCAATGCACAGTGCATTGGACGACGTGGCACGTCCGAATTTAAATCTAAACGTATTCGGACACCGCACAGAATAATCTCTCCCCATCTTAATTGTTGTCCAAACAAGTTAATATACATGATATAGGGGTGAGATTTATTTGAAGGATTGTTATGCCCCTTAAAAATCTATTAATAGCTCTTGTTCGTTTTTTTTTTTTTTTTTTTTTCATATTCTAAATTATTTAAATTATAATAACATAATGAATTTTTGAACTCTAAACTACTTATAAAGGTCTAAATAGCCTTTATGGTGTTTGATATGTCATAAAACAATTATCTTGATCAGGCACGAATCACGAAGCAAAATCAAGTTAAAACTTCAAAAATTAAATATGGGACCATCTGAACTCTGGTTTCAATAAACTTATAGTCGAACTGAACGTCTAAGAAATACGAACTCCGTGACACCAAATTCAACTCAATCCGAGCCCAAATGAGTCCAAATAAAAGATCCAAAGCATATTTGGAAGGTTCAAATCATTATTTGAATTACCAAACAGTTTGCAAACGTGACATGCTTATATCTGAATCGAGCGGCTCGATGAGACGAATCTAATAAACGAAAATTTCTAATTCTATCACCGCGTATATTCTAGCCCGCAACAATATTATTTGATCGTCCCTACTTCACAAACTCCAACTAATTGTTGCTTATTGATCATCCATATTTCTCACTTTCCCAAGGGAGCCAATATAGCCCAACAAGCAATGTCTTCATCACCCTAGTCTAAAGTCCCATATCACCTGTGACATCTAATACTCACCAACCAACATTTATCATCCTCCAACTCATGGCATCAGCTAACAATATAATAATATTAAATCAGATATTTATTAATATTGAATAGTTGTTGCATGCCTATGCTTCAATTGACATCATTTTAATTTTTAATTGCTTTTTAAAATAATCTTTTAATACAAAAATTTAATACTTTCTTCTTTAAATAATAGTAAAAAAATTATCTCAAATAAAACCTTAGACTTCTTTTGAGTCGAATTTCTTAATACTTTCTAAAATAACTTTTTTAAAAAATAATTTTAGTTCATGAAATGTTTGCACTAAACTACTTAGTTTAGTCATGAAACAATATATTTTTCTTAAAAAATATGGGATAAATTATTATATATAATAATATTGAGCTCGTCTAACAAAAATATGGAATAATTTTTTTATATATTAAAAAAAAAACTTCAGCATTTTAGAATTAAGAAAACATTCCAAATTTTATAAAATCAGCTTATAGGAGTGTTGCGGGCTAGAATGTTCGTGGCAGTAGTGTAAATTCTTCGTCTTAACGATGCACAAATATCTAGCACACAAACATGTGATTTATGAGAGAGAGAGCAAAAAAATACCATTTTTTTACATGAAAAATCCGAAGATGGAAAAATCAAGGGGTCTCGCCCAAGCGAAAAGATTCCACTAAATTTAAATAAATTACAAAGGTTAACCCTTCCCAACTGTCATTGGAATTACAATAATTTGAGAGTTGGGTAAAGATCCGACAACTACGAGGGGGTTGTTCGACAGCCCCGGGCAAAAATTTGACAGACAAGTAATGATCACACAGGCTCTTGATTCAAACCCATTCAGGCTTGGATCAAGCCGATTTTGTCATTGGGTTCATCTCTTTGAGATGTTCATTTTGACTATAAATTTACTAAAATTGAAGTTCAGATATTCCCAAGTTTAATTTAAAAGTTTTCAACTTGTTTATACCTCGAGATTCATGCCAGATCAAATCGATCTTTTTTTTTTTTTTTTTACATATCAAGGAACACAAATGCCGTTCAAAGCTTTTGTCTTCGGCAGGTACGCTACGCTGATGTTGTATTACATTACATCATATATAATCTTTATAAAATATTTTTAAATAATGAACTCCGTGGACTCAACGGCTAAGCCCTTCGCCTGCAGCAAAAAGACCAGAAAAATGAAAAGCTTGATTATCGGATAATCAAAGTGTGCAATGGCAATCGAAAAAACCTAGAAAATTCACTAAAAACAATAGAAAAGCCAATGATATGTACAAAACAAAAAACCCTTCTTTCATTCTCTGTAAGTTAACAATAAACATAATACAACTAACATTTATCAAAGCAGGTATAGTGAATCAGCTGGATCAATTATTCAACTTCTATTCTTCCATGTCAAAAAAAAAAAAAAATTCCTGCTATCTGAACTCTCACGATAAAAGAACAATCATCTCCTTGCATTAAACTAAATCCACCCAACCAGTTTCCTTGTACCACCCACTGAACTTCCAAATGCCATCCAATCCAATGGGGAATTATTAGGCCCGATCACGTGACAGAGAAATACATCTGGATTTCTCTCTATCTACAATAAAAACTCAGTCAAAGCGTAACTGCTACAGTTACTGCACTTTTACTGTAAACTGAGAGAAATCCGAATATCATTCTCTCTGTCAGGTGACAGGACTTAATAATTTGCCCCAATCCAATAGCCCTTTTGTATGGTATATTATGAAGAGGATGTGCCATATCCATTCCTATGTGATTTCTGCCACTTCCAAGCAACCTTGAGGCTCTCTTCAAGGTTAGTATACTTAGCAGTCCAGTTCAGCTCCTGATAAATCTTTGAAGGGTCACTGTACACTTCAGCATAATCTCCAGGTCTTCTTTCAAGGTAGTCTACTTTGATATCAACTCCAGTTGCTTTCTTACAAGCTTCCACAAATTCCTTGACCGATCTACCTGATAAGCAAGCTAAAGATGAGGATTGAAATCTGATGGGAAGAGTTGGGGAATCATCAAAATACAGAGAAGTTAAGTTGTCTGACCTTTTCCAGTGCCAACATTGTAGATCCCAACGTTTTTAGGCCTTGCATTGTCGAGAGCTTTCACATGAGCATCGACAAGGTCAGTCACATCAATATAGTCTCTTACACAAGTTCCATCTTGAGTTGAATAGTCTGTTCCTTTAACCTGTGAGTTTCAGCAAAGCTCGGAGCTCGGTATCTCAGAGTTACAGCATAAATTATGCGAAGCAAATCCTTTCTTTACCTTCAGCCCTGATATGATTCCTCGTGCAGCGTCAAAACACGCACCGGAGATGCGTCCATGCTCCCGAAGTTCAGGCCTTGGAGCTTCGCCTAGCCTTCCTTCAGGGTCTGATCCAATGACATTGAAGTATCTGATCATATAAGAAATTAGATGTTGACATCTTTTATCCAATTTGGAGTTCTATCAAATGGCAGGAGAAGCAAACCTCAGAATCATAACAGCCATGTTAGCATTCTTTGAGAAGTCCAGGATCATGTCCTCTGCCATTTTCTTGGCCTTCCCATATGGGTTAATCGGATTCTGCATCATGAAAACATTGCTTCACCAGCTGAACTATTTGACTTTAATTTGTCATTTTAAATTCAAACTTTGTCAAAGTAAAATCATAGATAAGATCTAAGAAGTGTTCATCTAGACAGTGAAATTAAAGGAGGCAAGCCATCCATCCAATCCACTGCTCTTTTCTATTAACTTATCTAACTTGATAGGATTGTATTATCCACAAACCTGAGGAGTTTTTTCAGTTATGGGCATTTTCTCAGGTTCTCCATACGTTGCACATGTGCTTGAATATATTAGAGTTTTGACACGATGTTTTGCCATGGCTTCAAGAATAATCAAAGTATTTGCAGTAATGTTGTGATAGTACCTGTCAAGCGAAGCAGCCAAATCAAGCTTCAAAATATTTCAAAGATTCAAACTGCATATGGAAAAAATATGCACTTCTAACATATATGCAATAGAAATAATGTAACAAAAATGAACAAAACCAAAAGCATTCAGATGCCAAATACTCAAATTTGCTGCATAGAAGATCAAAGCAAGTAATCTGATCAATACTACAGAATGCTTTCTTCAAGGCTTTAACAGGACAAAATAATTGGGTTGAGTGCCATTATAACATTATGCAACTGCATTTTTATCGAAACTCAATTGGAAGGATTAATTATTTTGTGCGGACGTCGAACGCCGTCCGGAGACCAACCAGAATGCGCCACATCACCCCAATTGGCTCGGTACCACGGCTCGGTCCGATGACGTGGCACATTCTGGTTGGTCTCCATACAACATTCTGCGTCCGGCCTCCGCACATAATAATTTCTTCATCGGAAGGCCGTTAAGTTGTTTATGGTCATCATTGATATCCTAATCGATATCATCATATTTGGCTGTGTGTAAATAGTTTGTAATAATCTCTTTCTATTACTTTGTTTATATTATTTTCGTTCATAGGGATGAATGAGCTATTAAGTAATTAGCCAGGACATCTGGTCCTATAAATAATACATGTATACCCAATTTAGAATGGATGACCGAATCTTATTTTTCTCCTGTTATGGGATTTTTTGGCCAGCACCAAGACTGCGATGTCGGTTTAATGATTCTTCGCCTTTTCCTCGAAGATATAGAAAAATAATCCAAACTAGAGTGACTAGAGGGTCCATAGATTAGTTAAGCTAAGAAGTCCACTTAAGCATGCACATTAAGAACCATCCACATGATATTTTCTTCGAGAGAAAAGTCATGAATAATTAGATTCTTGGTAGAGCTTTGATTAGAATACAATGATAATCAATAAGTTTCATGCTATAACCCCCAACAAAATGTAGATCGACAATGAACCTACAAATAATCTTCATATGTGGATGACCCTTGGAAAATTTGACAATTATGAGGAGAGAGAAAGGAGAAACCAACTCAAAGATCTTGAAAGCATGTTTAATTTTAAAGGAACATAACAATCACATGATGAGTACATACAAGCCCTAATTGAAAATGAGTGAGCATTGTGTGATGAGTAGAAACATGCCCTTATAAAAAATGAGTGGAAAAACAAGAAGAATCAAACAGAGATCCATGAACCATATCCCCCCTAACAATCTCAACAAATGAGCATGAAATGCAAATCAATGGAGAAACTATAGAGGGGGAAATCCTAGGAGCGGTAGCAACAATAGGAGAAATATTACCGTTCAAACGAACAATTGAAGCACTCAATGGCATGTATAGAATAGTTGCTAAGAGAAGATCCCTAACTAGAGACAAAAACTATTTAGAGAAATATGATATAAATTTATAATAGGTGAGCTAGAATGAAACAATGAGGGCCCACGACAGTCGTCGAAGTCAGTGACGACATATGCACCTCCACAAGGGGGCAAAGCCCCACAATTAAGGTGCGATTACCCAACGTTGTGAATAGCAGCCTATAAGTCAAATCAAGAGTGAAGCATGCGAATAACCCTGAGACTTCGACGACTGGTTTGCACGATTAAGCACTAAAAACAGTGAACATGGAAGCAAGTATAAGCAAAGCAGGTGCGAACAACAAGTTTGCACGATTAAGCACTAACGCGGTCAAGTGCAATGGAGCACCAAGAGAGGAGTACAACGCCATGGAGCTAGGGCAACATTACAAGTGATGATATTATAGGATGCTTAAAATATTGCAATGGTAACACGTGGAGAAGAAAGATAAGGAAAAATATTGCTCCCTCTTCTCTTTGCCCACAACATAAACAAATCAGCCTCACAAAAAACATAGAATTCCCTCATTGAAATTACAATATATGCTTTACGATTTTTTAATGTCTCTTGATGTTTCTTAGCCAAATATATTTCTTCTGAACTTTGCTGATTAAAATTTATATTATTTCTAGTATAAGGCTATAAATTGTCATTTGCATGGAATTTCTCTATGTTTTCAATAATCATCTCAAGTAATGAATAATTTTCTAAATTAGCAGTTTGGGTCAATAGTTTGAGTATGTTTCCATGATTTTGTGCATCTCATTGTAGATTTGTATTAACAAACCTTAGACTTTAAGACATCTTACATAAAATTTGATATTAAATTTTAATGTTGTCTTATCATCAACCAAAAGAAGGACAAAATAATTTAGTTAAAACGAAACAAAATGATGCAATTTAGATGAGATCAATTTAACTATGATTCTCGACAATTCAAACAAGTTAACTATGATGTTAAGGATTATATTCCTACGTTCGATGGTAGATATAATTTTAAGAAAAGTTAATATTGAATAAACAAATAAAATAAATTATTTGTTAGTTACAATATGTCTATTTTCAAATAGTTAAATTTGCTAAAACAATCCTAATAGGGTATTGCATAATTCTTTCGAGGAGAATATTTCAAATAAAACATATGTACTTGGGTTGCTATGAAAAATTTATATGTTTGCATTTAATGTTTTTATAGGCATCAATTACATAATCAATTTAAGAATTTTCAACAAAGGAACTAAATTTTATTAATTTTAAAGAAATAATCAACATACATTCTCTATCTATAAATTACTTAGTGATCATTATAAATTTTATTAAAGATCACAGAAAATCAATTAAACATGAAATTAGTTGCAATTTTGCAAATATATTATATGAGGCTTTATACAAAGCACTAGAAGTTGAGAAATATCATAATCCTCATGTTAGGACTACTACACTTTACACTTAAAATCTCTAATATAAATCATTAACATCTCCTCTAAAGCCTGACAAACTCACACTAACACACTATCTTATATGACTAAATTTGATGATATCAATTCAATTATAATTAATGAGTATTATTTAAATGTTTTATTACATGCAAAAATATTTAATATTCATAATATGATTCGGCATCAATTTTTGTTTAATATGAATCTGCACCTTCATCTATACTTAAGCATGTTCATAAATCTTCATAAAAATTTGAACAAGAGTGAAAATCTAAACCAAAATCTAATGCACAAGAGTGAAAATCAGAATTTAAAATCAAATCCGATATCATATTTGATTCAAAAATAGAACTTGAGCAAGAGATTAATGCTGAAATTAAAACTCAATTAGAGTATGGATTTGTCATTGACTGGAATTGAAAACATGTTCTTGTTGGAACTGATAAATCAATTGAATATTTAAAAATATAAATTATGATAAAATATCCGATAAAATTATCTCTACAAATCAAACTTTTTTTACCAACAACAACAACATCAGCCTTTCTTTATCCAACTATATGGAGTCACCTACATGAATATTTTTTCTCCATTGTGTCATATTAAGAGCTATCTCATTCAAATATATTAATAAAAAGTCATTTCTAATCATTTTTAACCAAGTCTTTTTAGTTCTACCTCTACCTTCTTCAACAAAGGCTAAATTCAATACAAATACATAAAAGAACCGCATAGAAAAAATAAAGTTTCAACAAATATCAAACGTCTTGTTAAAGATAATTGCCTTAATGCCTTCAACAAAATATAAAATTAAAATATTTAACTTTCTAGTTTACACTAAAAATGCATAATTTCTCACTACTAATCTTAGAACTATTTGGGTTTTTTTTTATTAAAGATGTAGTATGTTCATTTGATCAACACTTCATATTTGAGTGGTTTGTTTAATATCAAAAGAAAACGTGCTGGAGATTAATAAATATTGAATTTTAAGTTTTCTTCATCATATTCACCTTTTAGCATTATTTATAGTGCATATATTAGAAAGTACAATAGTACTTTAACATTATAATAAGCCTCTTGAATACATGAACATAAGATATAATGATATATGGAATTCTTACAAGTGAAAAGTAATGATTCATCTAAATCTTGAAAGGTTTTCTACAGAAACCCTTAAAAAAGTAACTATTAGAAAATTGGGAGCATATGAAGTCGTAAAATGTGTTAGGATGAATACACATAAGTCCAAAAATCCAATTCTGATATTAGTCTGCTATTTTGAAGTTGTTTGGATAGATGTTTTAAAAATAAATGCATTTTAGAAATGTAGTATACTTGAAATACATGCATTTTAGAAATACAATAATAATTTAGTTTGATGCAAATCAAACACATTATTTTTCTTGGTATTTGTGATATATTTCAAATGCATTAAAATGTAGACAAAAGCAAGCACGAGCAATGAGAGTGGGAAACGGCTAGCCACTATAGCACAAAGCGATATGTAGATAAGGGAGAACAGTGACGATTTGTGTGAATTACAAGAGGGCAAAATACGGTATTTGAAAATCTCCCGATTTAGGCAATTTCCAAATGCAATGAAAATAAAAGTTTTTGGTATTTTGAATGCCTAAATATTCTACTTTTTGTATTTCTTTTAGTTTAAATCAAGTACAAAAATAAATAAATGCAATGAGATGAAATGCAATACACAACAAATAATATAGAAAAACCCTTTAATGTATTTAAGTTGACTTTTATAAGACATTATTTAATGTCATTGATTCTTCTCATTTTCAATCTCCTTTTGTGAAATTCACATTCAACATATCATTTGCACAACTCTTAAACTTTCATATTAATCTTATTTCTAAGGTTGTTATCAAACCTTCATACTAATCTTATTGCTAAGGTTGTTATTGGAGATGAATTAATGTCCACTACTAATAGTGGATACCAAAGATATCTTATAAAATAGAAATATAAGTCTACAGGTGATGATTCATGGATTTCTATACAAGAAAGGCAATAGTTATGCCTAAATCTACTCGAACAATATTCATTGAATAATTTATTAGTGCAAAATTTTTACAACTCAGGCACATCAATGCAGAGCTCCATCGGGACAGGATTCATAGCCTTCTGGCTAGATAAGGTAGTGGTTTTTGTGATTTTAGCGATTGATGTTGGAGACAAACCTTATGTTGGCGAAAGTTGTAAATTATGTTGGGAGTTGGCTTATGGAGGCTTATCCTAAGCAAGAATTCTATTTTTTGCTTTATCAAGATTTATGTTCATGGCATCAACTTATATAGTTGAATCTTATTTTTTAGGTGCTTTTATCATAAATTCAAGAATATGTATAATTATAAGCAGTGATTATGAGACATGCACAAAGAATGGAGCATTTCTTAAATTTTTTAGCTTAAATTGTATTTTTTAGTCATTTCCAATAGTTAGTTTTTTTGACAGAAATTCTCTCCTTCTACAATCATGAGGTTTGATTCCTTTGCCATTTATTTTTATTTGTTACTAGCTGGCATGAGGGATTGACTTTATTCAAATTATATATCATCTAACTTTTCTACAAGTGCGAAATTGAATAAGTATGGTTGTTATGATTCCAAATTTCTAAGCATTATTTATCGTAGAAGGCTATTAAATTACCATATTAGATATCTCTGCGTTTTCCAGTTTTCATCTAAATAACAAATAATTGCGTAAATTAAAATTTCTTAATTTGCAAAGTTTAGTGAGTTTGCATTATTTTGTGCATTTCATTTGTAGATCTGCACAATCAAACTCCAAATTCTAAGAAGTACTTCATCACTTGTCCTTCCAAATAAAATTTTAGAAGATAATGGGCATATGATACAATTTTTGTAAGTGAACTTTTTTATAAATACCAGCCAACATTATTGGAATATGAAAAGAATCTAAGTGTGATGTGCTTAGGTTTATTTGGATATATCATATAAAAATAATAATGATATTGCAAGAAAAGAAAAACGCAATATGTTGAAGTTAAACTTGCCTGCTTAACAAAAATAAGTGCAATTAAAATATCATGCAATAAAAGAACATCATGAAACTTAAAGGTAATTTATAAAAATGAAATGAAATTGCAAGTGCCATTTGAAAAATCAAGGTGAAGTAGTGAAAATCAGATTTAGGGGCTGTTTGGTTGCCTGAAAAAGAAATGCAGAGTAAAGTAAATGCAATGTAAAGTAAATGTATTGTATTATGAATACATTGAGATTGTTTGGTTCTCAGGAGAACTGTTTCCCTTGTTTAGTTAGATAGATCTAGAGTAAAGTAAAAATGATTTTTTAAAAAAAATAATTTTAAAGAAATTCTGGATACTCATGTAGCCATCTGTTAGTATTTTCATCAAAACTTCTCACACTGCCATTTTCAATTTTCAATATTTTTTTGTTACATTCATAAGACTCGAATTGAAGGGCTCTTAGGCATTGTTTGGGATAAAATATTACTTTCTAAAGCTGCTTTTTAAAACCTTTTTTTTTCAAAACATCTTTATACTAAAAAATTGATTTATAAATAAATACAAAAAATGTCCAAAAAAAAACCTTAATTGATAGCCAAAACTATTAATATGAATATATTATATGATTTCAAAAACAATTATTTTTTAGCAACGTATCTCTATCAAACGAATGTGCGCCCAAAGATTATATAGTTACACAAAGACAAGAAAACAACAAAAAATCCAAAAATTAAAAACAAAATTATGTCCCTCGCGACTGGGCCGTCGGCCAACTGGCGGTTAGACTTATAATAATTTTTTTCTTTTTCTTTTTTCTTTTCTCTTTTCTTTTTTTCTTTTTTTTGAGAGAGTTTTTTTTCTCCCATAATTTTGAGAGAGTTTTTTTTCTCCCATAATTTCTTTAACTCCTCCAACTCCCATAAATTAAAAATTTATTTAATTTGCATTTGAGTTTAGTAAAACAAATTTATGGGTTTCAAATCTTTTCAGATATAATTTTTACTAAAAATAATCATTGTAGAGAGAGAGGGAGAGAAAGCGGACGAGAGCGCAGTAGCTCCTAGATGCTTGCAGGAATGGAAGTTTGCAGAAGAAAAGCTTTCCAATATGTTTGGGCTGAGGTTGCTCCCCTCATCGCTGCATGCGAACTTGTGAGCTGCTACAACTAAAAAAAAAAGATAAAACACATTTGTCCAAGAATTCCGACACCGGTAAAATCGCCGCTGTCGTGCTCATCACTGCCGCCGTCAGCTTCTCCCTATCTTCCTTTCTCTTCTTCTCCATCCATCGCTTCTTAACCAAGCGCCGCAAGTTGGAACCTCAAATCTACCTCACCAACCCCATGCCCCAAATCCACCGCTCCAAGATCGACCGAAATCTCAGGAGCGTCGCCGTCGATGACAGCGCCCTTGACGTCTTTTACTGGCAGAGCATCAACGAACCCGCTCAAAAGCAATGCTATCAATGCAATAGCTTACTTAAACGATCTTCCGATGAGAAGGACAATCTTCCTCCGGCGGATAAGAGCAGGAGGCGCCTACGGAAGAACGACCAAGGTAGCCAAGAGATTTCGTTGCTTCCCTCCGACATAGCGTGAAAACCTCGTGCTGGTTCGCAGTATTTTGGCGAGAGATTTTGTAACCCGCTCAATTTGAGCGGGTTTTGAACTCACGTGAAAAGCCCGTCCAAATACCCCACTAATACTTTGGATGAATTACTTACGTTGCACTCAAAATCAACCAAACAGTCTCATTTATGAAATGCGCAACTTAATTACTTTACACTCCTAATTCTGCATACCAAACAGCCCCTTAAGTGGTTTAGGCATACACAACTTAGTGTAAAAGTTTATAAAGTTGATTAATATAATCAAAGTGAAAGGACTGCATAAAAAGGGTTCGATAACATAACTAGAATTTGCACAAAGGACATGCTAAATGTAGTTTGTTTAATTAACACTCCACAAGAACAAATGAAAAAAATAGAATAATAAGAGGCATTACCAAGTGCATCATCAACATGGGCTATGATTGGGAGTAGATTTAGGGATCCTTATCATTGCATCACAAAGTAGATTTTTTTTAGAATTCGATGATGATGATGATGATGATGATGATGATGATGGTGATGGTGATGATCATAAAGGAAAAATCTAACATTCATGAAAATTATTTGATGGAACATAAATATGAATGTTCTCAAGCCAACATATTTAGACTATTAGAAAATTTGAGGGAGTACCTAAGAGGTTCAAGAGTACTCTCACCAACATAAGCTACCGCTGCAAAGTGCATCACTGCATCAAATGCATTTTGAGCAAATATTTGACCAACCTAAGAATTCAGTAAAGGAAGAACATCCCATTCACATGAACTTAAAAAAAGTGTTAGTTCAAAAAGTTCCAAAAAGGATACAACTTTTGCATCGCCTAAATCAGCAAAGATAAATTGCAGCCTCCCTGGCTCTGGAAATAACTCCTGAAGAATTTTAATAGCCCCAATGTTTCCCCTAGAAAGATTATCCTACAGTGAATTATGACCACAAGATCAATCATTACAATAGCATTTTAACTCTTTCGTTTGGATAATCAAACCATACCACAATAGTAACTCGATATGAGTCCTTCAAGAGTCGAAGGGATGCATGCGAACCAATATAGCCAGCTCCTCCAGTTACTAAGACATGGGTTACCCCTTGCTCGTGATGAGAGAACTGAAAATGCCAAAGCAGGCAAAAAACTAAGGGTCGTTGAAGAAAATGATACATTCATATGCATTCATCAAAATAAGCTACACTTTGATATAAAGATAAACATATCATGCTAAAGAGGATCAAACGTACAACTACACAATAAGATATCCCTATCAATGAATGGATATCACACAAAAAAAAAACTTACGAGGAAATTTTAGAATTGAAAATATTAATCAATATTTCAATAAATATTAAATGCATAGAAATCAGAAACACATAATGACCTATCCAATCTAGATGCAGGTAAAAAACTGCTAAAACATATGCTAGTGATGTTAATATAAAACTTATGAAGATGCATTTATTTAAAGAGAAAACTATAATGGAACTCCATATAAGATGTTTCAGCTCTTCTACAGTGGCCCATAAACACTAGAAGTACAATGGAAATCCACACAACATAGCTAAACAAATTTCAATTTGTTATTAACCAAGACTCCAAAATATTATCTTATAACATAACTCTCCTAAGGCACTTCTACATTTTAAGTACCTAGCTATAATTCAAGAAACTATATGTTCATCTATATCTTCGTTCTTATTTATAATAAAAATAAGATGTTTAAACACATATTAAAACTAATAAAGGAAGATATAAGCGGCTCTAGTGAAAAGATGACGATAAAAAATTTTGATGAAAACACCCAACCAACATAGTAAAGGTAAATTGATCAACTCTCCAAAATCCCTAAAATAGAAAACAATAGCAGCTTTGCCAAAAATCCCATCACATTATTTATTAATTACATTACAAAGGGTTTCAATCCCTTTGTTAGAAATGATCTATCTTTATTAAATTTAAATGAAAATTTGACTTTTAACAAGACACAATGGTGAAAAAGGATTCATGTAACCGACCCCACGTAGTGGGACAAAGGCTTGTTGTTGTTGTTATTATTTTTGTTGTTGTTGTATTACGAAGGGTTCCAATCCCACCTGTTAAAGCCTAGGCTAGAAGAACTTCAGAGTAAAATTAGACAATCTAAAGAAGTGACTTTGAAAACTACGAAGTTTAAACAAGGACTCAAGCTCTTCCTCTATGCCACACTTTTTGTGCAGGATCCTAAAAAGAATTCGTAGGTTGGACTACAAGACATAAAATAATATCATAATGCAATATGTTTCTATAATTCGTTATAAAACAAATGCATCTAAGATTGCACTTGGAAACTTTTGCAAAATAAAAGATCTAAACGGAATTAACAAACGCATTGTCTTGGAATGTTTACCACACTTGTGCCACTGAAACCAGGAGAATGCTTGAGAATGAATATGCAAACAACCGTGAGAAAAGCAGCTGTAAAAATTTTTCCGGCAAAATGCCGCTTCCTTCTCGTGTCCAAGTAATCCATCCCTGAAATAGAGGATAAGAAATGAAGAACGTACCAGAATAGGAGGATTCATCTTCCGAAATCAGTAATAACAAACAAATGCATACAGAAAATCCACACGATAAGTTGTTTTTCACACTAATATGCACACAATCGTATCTTTAAAGGCAATTGCAGTCCAAATTGGATCGTCACAAATAAGTGGATGATAAGTATACACAATAAAAACATGGAATAATGAAAAGAGAGGAGATCTACCAGCCCTAGGCTGACTTCTGCTCCTGCTACTGGGCAGCATGTGAGTATTTATTTCAAGGGCCTGAAAAATGTAGAGGAGAAGAATCTCTCCTCTTCAAATGCCGCTTCCCGTCAATCTTGAAACAGTTCTGCAACAAGAAAATTGCATTAAGAATTTCAAAGGAGAAATAAGTGAGAAACCTTGCATCCATGGCAATTTCCTTCAAAAGTTACCACCTCGGCATCAATTACAGCAGCAAATTCCAACTGAGGTGATACAGGATATAAATATCATTCAAAGTAACATAGCCCATTACGAAAATTTCCAAAACTTGCATGATCAAATACCCGTTTGTCCGATTTACATAAAAACATAAATGAGCTAGAAATTCCAAAAACAGAAGAAGGATACGCAAAACCCTAAATAGCTCGTTGAAAGAAGCGACAGCAATAAATCACAGGAGAAAAATGATAGCCCGACAGCCCTATCTGCGATCGAAACCGTGTGAACCCCAATCAGGTGGTCAGTTTCGCGATTCACAAACCAACCCAATGACCATCAAAACGGAAAACATGAGTTTTTAGCGAATTAATATCCAAAAAAGGTAACGAAATTAAGAAAACAAGCGATCCACAAGGGAAGCTAAGAGAGCGACAATTTGGCATAAACTCTGAAACTGGGCAGAACAAAGGAGTCACTTTGAAAAGGTTATTCTGCCCAAATTGAAACATTTTAAATACCTTCGATTTTCAATTAAAGCTTTCATTTACTTTTGGCGAAGAAAATGAGACACCGATGATAGAAGTTGAGACGAAATAGGAAAGCGCACACGAAAATAGCCAGTGCAGCTCAAGAAACAAAACGCAGATCACAAACTTCCCAAATAACTCAAACCAATCTCGCAATACGCCTGAGTAGAGCTTCTCATACCTTGATGTAGAGAACACGAGCTGAATAAACGAAAAGCAGAAGAGGCGCGACCGCGAGAGCGAGGTGAGAAGAAATAGAAAAGCGAGAGATAACCGAAAAGATTGGAGCTTTCGGAACGAGAAGAGGCCCTTTTGATGGTTTTGGAAGGAGGGGAAGGAGAGGAAAAAACGGACAATATAAATTTTTCTAATAAATCTGACTTTTCCATTGGCGCTCTGCCCGTTTTCTTCGTATAGGTAGACTTCCCCTTCGAACGAGGCGGCTCTTTCCCAACATTTTTTTTTCTTTGAAATTTAATCTAATTTGGCCGTACTCTGCGATTTCTCTAAATTGCCCTCATCTTAATGGCATATGTAGTCATGTAGGGGGCTGATTATTCCGTCCTCTCCGGTCCGGACGTTCGGAGGCCAAAACGAGTTGTACAGAGCAAATATCCAGCAATATCAAACAATAACGATGAATATCATCATTTGAAGATCCAATATCGAATTATATCGAGCTAAATCGAGAAATATCGAGTAATACAAAAATTGTACCGAGTTTTTTCTAGAAAAACTCGGTACAACTCGGTATTTCTCGGTATAGCTCGGTATAACTCGGTATTGATCTTTAAATAGCGGTATTCCTCGTTAATATCAAAAAAATACCTAGTTGTACCAAGCAAATACCGAGTTTTTTGGCGGGATTTTGCCTTCAACTGAACGTTCATCTACGCCTTACACCGGACGTAATAAGAGTTCCATTTAGGGAGATGTGACTCATTTTCATTTCTTATTTGTTTAATATTTAATAAAAAATTTAAAGTATGGATGAGGCCATGTGATCTGAGCAATAAAGTTAAAAAAAAATGGTTCAAATTTTTCTTCTATAGCTTCAATTGGTAGAGTTATTTGAATTTGAATTTGAATGGACAATTTTTAATTAAAAAGATTATTTTTAAATGAGATTAATTACTTTTATGTTCGAGTTACCCTTAACTTAAACTTGAGTTTAGACTTATATAATTAAACAAATTTAAACTTGAGCTAAATTGTGGGAGTTTACGCAACTCATATTGGTCTGTTAGTTTGGAGCTTCGGCTACCAACTAAGAGATTTTGAGTTTGAGTCTTTATGTATGCGATGTCTATGCGAGTCTGTCTTAATTGACATAAATATTCCAACAAAAAAAATGGGAGTTACAAGAAGGCTCTATTACTATGAATGAATATAATTTATGGAATTGCAAAATGAATATTTGATCGAGCATGATTTCTGACATTATGCTTGAATCACGAAACAACTTAAGATGAAACAAATGAGGAATAAATTGATGCATGATTTTACTTCAAAAATTAGTTTCAATGATGGAATACCTGAAATGGTCTAAATAAAGCACCAAATGACCATCTCATTACAATTTAAATCGATCGCAAAAGAAAAAAAAAACTTTACAACATAAATTAAATAGTATTCGAACCTAAATTGGCCTGGGCAAAACCATCTAATATCGAGGTTTTGATGCAACACCAAGACAAAGGTCAAATACATTGTCATAAATCAAAACTATGCATCAAATTATGGGGTGTTCGTAATATACAATTCTCCATGCAAGCCCAATGCAAAGAACAATTATTATGTCCTCCGACCGGACGTAGAGGGACCAAATCGCGCCAAAAAACAAGAAAAATCGAGCAAATACCGAGCAATACCAAACAATAACGAGGAATACCATCACGTGAAGACCCAATACCGAGTTATATCGAGCTATACCGAGCAATACTGAGTTATACAAAAGTTGTACCCAGTTTTTCCTAAAAAAACTCGGTACAACTCGGTATTGCTCGATATAGCTCGGTATAACTCGGTATTGGTCTTCACAGAGCGGTGTTCCTCATTATTATCAAATAATACCTAGCAATACCGAGCAAATACCGAGTTTTTTAGCGGGATTTTGCCTCCAACCGGACGTTCCTCTACGTCCTTACACCGGACCTAATAAAAGTTCCAAAGGCCACCAATTCTTGTCCTTACTCTCTTTTATTTCTCTATGAGTACTAAAACCTACTAAGTCTTCATTTCGGATAACTTTATTACTGTTTTATGAAGCAAATTTTTTTAAAAAATACTTCATAAAACAATAAGAAAACTGTTCTAAATGAAGCCTAAACATATATGTCATTTGCAATAGTTTTACATACAATTATGAACAAGAAGTTAATCATGAAAAAAATATATATATAAGATAAAAAAGTTGACTTTGCTTGTATGTTTCATTAAACTTCTCTTGAACTAACTATTGAGATAATAAAAATACAGCTAAGTAGTAATATCCTTGTCAAACTTCTAAGGCCTGCCTGGCTAAATAATAATTTCTTACATGAAATATTCAAGATTCCCCTATCTACATATGTTACTTAGTCAAGCTTCCATTGCTATGGTGGTTAAGCAATGACTTTCTCATCAATTAATTAGGGAATCAAATATTGTTGTAATGATAGTGCTATAAACAAATAAAAAATTAAGTAAATAAATATTTATTTATGTATAGACACATACGCTAAAAAAACATTTTATCAGCATAACATATTATTACGTAGAGATTACAAGCAAATATTAACTTAGGCTTTGTTTGGGACGGTTTACTTACTGCTTCTGAAATCATCTTTTAATTTTTGTACTAAAAAATTATTTTAAGAAGCAGTAAGAATGTTGTTCCGAACGAAGCATTAATGAACAAATATTAACGTAATCATCTTAACATATATATTATTATGAAGGCAATGGCACATGCTAGGTTAGTTGGATAGTGCACCTCATTAGGATATAAGAAGTTTCATTTAAATTTAGAGGATTAGGTTGTTAGTTGAATAAAAAAATTAGAAAAACTTTGTGAAATCTCTATTTTATCTTGAAATCATTTTACAAAAGAGTAAATTAAGTTGATTTGTAGGATAGTACAATATTTTTTTATCACATTAATATCAATTTGATTTTGTGTAATTATATATATATAGTATAACATTAGTTTTTTGGACCATTAAATAGCTAACATTTTTTTTTACATATTTATGAAACTAATATATGGGTGGATTGGTGGTTTTATAAAGGGTTTATTTGTTTGATTGAAATAAAAAATATATTTTAATAAATAATGATATTTGTTTGATTTATTATTTAGTTAGATATATGTATTCTCAAATATTTTTTATAAGTGATGATTTTATTTTCAATTTTAAAATTAGTAAAAAAAATAATCATTTTTTTTTAAATATGATACTTTTTTTTTTGTATGAATCAAATAAAATTGGATGATATATTAAAGCTTCGTTTGGGACAGCTTTTTTACTGCTTACTTAAATATCTTTTAAATAAAAAAATTTTGTGAACTAATTTTTTTTCTATTTAAAAATTATATTTGAAAGTAGTAATCGCTCCGAACAGTTTTTTTATTGCTTTTGTAAAATTGTTGCATATAAAGTAAATTTTTAAAACTATTGTAGAATATAGCATTTTAGTTTTTGTTTTTTTTAATGAAATGAAAACGTTATGACCAAACAAAAGTTATAGTCACAATTTGAAAATCAAATTAATAAGAAAGCTGTCCAAAATCAAGCCTAAGTAGTCGCAAATTGAATCAATTTTAAAATGAATTTAATGTCAAAATATTTGGTCTAAATAAAAAAAAAACTTTCATAATTTGAGATTGAAATATTGAATGAAATGAAAGGAGGGAAAAATTAATGAAGGTTGGAAAGAGCAATTGGATATATTTTTCCAAGCTACTATATCATTCAACATTATAAGGTTTCAAAGAAAGAGTGTGGAATCTATCCTACACACCTAAATTAATAAGGGCTGTATGATCTGCAAGCCACTAATAATGGCCCTTATACCCTTTTGGGCGAGAGCAATGACATCCAATTTCATTGTTATTATTATTATTATTGATGTTATTGTTACTGCATGCTTGCATATCAGCATTGGTAGAGTGAGATATTATCGTATTAATTTTATACGAAGAATCAACAGATGATACATATTAAAACATCTGGAAAAAAAAATTTATGAGGCCTAATGCATTTAAAATAATACATTATGTTTGTAAGATTACATAAATTGGCTATTCTCATCAATTGGAGAAGACTATAATACAAAATCAATAGTACTAATTTGATATCTTGTATATATAGCTGAGATTATTAAAGAACTAATGGAGGGTGATAGTGATGACAATGGTCAGATGAAGGTAGGGTGAAAAGAATCAAGAGACGATAGTTTGAAGATGAAGGTTGGATGATGATAGTTAGACGATGACGATCATGCAATCTACAATGTCATGGCGAAAAAAAGCATGTAACAATAGACGAACAATAGGAAACGTTGATAGCAATCGTCAGTGTCGATCCTTGGCCGGAGCTCTCACTAACTCTAGGTCTAAGTTTTGTTTCAAGCTCCATACTCTATTTTCAGGTGAGGAATAGGGTATCTTTTAAATATTATTGAGTGAAATTTTCATATATTTAACTTAAATTTTAAAACATTATATTGCATGACACATTTATTTTTCCTCAATCATAGGTAAAATTTTCAATATTTAAATACCTTCATAATATCATAATTTAGTGATTTTATGCTTATTATATTCATCTAGTCAAATTGCTCAATTTTATTGTAAGCATGCAATATTTAAAATTTATTTGATATTTCAATTAATATTATGAACTTTCTAATTATGCTTCATGTGTTTAATTTGGCTGATTTAGAATCAAATTAGATAACTTTGAGAATCGTTGGATTTGACTCATCAAAAAGTTTAGTTCAACTAGAAGTTTATTGAAATTAATAGAATTAAGATGCTATTGAAGTTGATCTTGTAAGTTTTTTTTTTTCATTAAGATTTGTGCATGATTGGTTAATGGGCTTCTAATGATGCATCAATTATTATTATTTGAATGATCGATTAGTTAAAATTTAGTTTAAACCTACATCTGATAAATAAGAGAAATATTAACTGTCAATATTTTGGGGCTCATTCTTATAAGGTGACAAGTTTGTTACAATTATAATGATTAGAATTTATTAGTTACTTTTAATATCACCTTTTTTTTAATCATCTACTTATAAAAATTATAAAATAAAATAAATAGAATGACAAATTTTTATTACAAATAATATTTTAATTTGCACACAATTAATGTAATCAAACAAGAAAATAAAATTTATAATAAGTGAATCATATTAACAAAATCAAATCATTTTTTAATATTAAATATCAAAACATAAATTTGATGTATGTGATATTTGATCTTATGAAATTGACAATAAATTTTTTTTTTAAAATATCAATTAAAGTAAATGATACCTACAATCAAGGCTTCATTTTGGGACGACTTATATATAGTGTTTATAAACATATACATAGTGGTTATAATGTCTGTACATAGCATGTATAAACTTATAAATAGTGTGTATAAGCTTGTACATTGCGTGTATAAACTTGTACATAATATATATAATACTTGTACATAACATGTACAAATTTTTACATAGTGTGTAAATTTTATATTAAAATTCTGTTTTAAGAAGTAATAAAAAAATCATCCCAAAACGAAACTTAAAATCGATATTTGATTAAAGTGAATTTCAACCACGCAACAAGCTCCAAGGTAGGTACATGTGACTTTCTAAGTCCTCTCCATAGCAAGCACAAAAATTTCAGTTTTTAACAATCTAATTTTGGAAATATATTCACTGCATAAGGTTTCTAAGTAGGCCATCAACTCTATTTTTGAATGACTTGTTAATCTAAGGTTTTGTTTAGGATAACTTTCTTATTATTTTGCTCTTTAGCTCTCAACTATTGTTTTTATTTGACAACTATTTTTCTTTGCTTTCTTGAAATTTATGTGCTAGAAATCTATTTTTTATAACAACTTTGAAAAGTTAATTTCACAACAGCATGCCCATGGGCGCATGAAGGGGCGCGCGCCCCTTCGCCCTTGCGTTTACAATCGGCTATATAATATACTATTATATTATTATTTTCACATCAATGATTATAGTGTCGTCGGCCCCTTTTTTATAAAAAATCTAAGAAATTTTGAAAAAAAAAAAAAATCTAGTAGTTATAACACCATAATGGTATGACATACATGACAATGTCAATCTCCGTGGGATTGATTGTTTTTTCGGAATAGTGAAGTAGTTATAACACCATAATGCTTTTCTTAAATGGGTCAATTTATATGTGATACACAAGGTCATATTATTTTTCAGATATAAATGGTATGACATTCGTGCCCGAGATCCATCAAAAAGTTAGACAAATGTATTTTCTTAGTGAAAAATGTCTGAATATTTTGGAGAAGTAAAAAAAAAATTAAAGAAGTACATATTATTGTTTATATTGGAGCAGAAAGACATATTGAAGATTTTTAACATTTCTATTGTTGATATCTTCTTTACATGGTACACTATATGGGCAAATATATAGAATAAGGTTTTTTATTCAAAGTTGGTTTATCTATTCAAGCAGAGAAGTCTCTTGCGACTATGTTAAAAATTAAGACAAAGTTCAGGACATATCTGCCCAAACTTCAAAAGGCACTTTTAAACGATTGGTAAATAATGATGATACACAACCCTTGTCCATGAAAAAGAATACGAAAAAAGATGAGACTTTAGCCAGTAGCAGTAAAAGTCAAAAAGATTATTCTCTTTCAACATAACATATTTTGAGAGATATGTTGAATCATCAATGTATCAGACATCAATGAGTTGATGTCTTGGTGAGCAGCCAATTCTCTTATTCTTCTTTTTGTACATCCATAAATATATATCTCTTATAGATATCATATTCTTATTTCATCTGCAACAAATGGATCTTGAAGCTGAGTTAACTCAAATCTTAAATGATTAGAACAATGAATTTACGAAGATTAAATATCTTTAAGGAGAATATAAACAAATATATGAGGAAATATTAAGGAGATGATAGGAGTGGAAGAATAACTAGTAGAATGCAGGACTGAGTTGGCTATGAAATTTGATTTAGACCTATTTGAGTTTGGATTGGATTGAATTTGGTGTCATTAGGTTCGTCTCCTTAAGATGTTCAATTTGACTATAAAATTGCTGAAATAAAGTTTGAATGATCATGATTTTAATTTTTAAAGTCTGTAACGTATATTTGAATTGAGATTCATGCCCTAACAAAATAATTTTTTTATGTCATATAAATTTGAATGTTTCAAAATTTACCAAAAGAAAAATATATATTTTTTTGAAAAAATAAATGTATATAGATTATAGACTCCTATAAAAAGAAATTTAAATTTGATTTGGATCAACTCTGATATTTGGATTTCCCAAAAGAAAAAAAAAAAATGTGGTAGAAGACCAAAAAATTTACGGGAGTATCAAAATTCAAAGCTGCCCGGCGACAGTAATCGATTCATCATAGAATCAGCAATCGGAAGAATGCAAAACCCTGAAACCCTAAAACCCTAGCGCCACCTCCCTTCCACCTTAGAAAGTTCGAAACCAGATATTTTATGTAACTTTCGTCCAGCTTCACTTCTGCGCTTACCTCTCGCCCGCTATGAAAGGTTGAATCGCTTCATAGAATGCCCCCGCCGCGCCACCATTTGCTCCGCAATATTCTCCAATCCAGCGTCCTCATGCGCAGCTCCCGTCACCTCCTCGAGAAGTTCTCAGACGGCACGGCTATTATTCCCGTCTTCTCCCACCGCTTCCTCCATTTCCACGCAAACCCATTCGGAAACACCTCTGGGCTTATCTTGTTCCCCCTTAAATACTATGGCTTTCGTTCTTATAGACGGCTTGCCTCCTCTGGACACGGTAAGTTTCTATTTTCTTTCATAGTTTTTGTTTGTTTCACTGCATTTGTTTATGCTTATCGTGCATGCTGTTATGAAGTTCGTATGGAGCCACGTGAAGGTGAGGGAGTCATTGCCAAGAGACTCAAGAAGTTGCATGAGAAGTTGGAGGGATTAGGAATCGAGTGTGATCCCAATCAAACTGGGCAGTATATGCACAATACATGCCCTCAGGTGGCTATTGCTATGCTCTTGCTTTGTTCTATAGTTTTGTTATGATTATCTGTGCATTTAATGGTTTTTGGCTGAAGATGGCCAATAGAATTTATATCATAATTTTAAATGTTGCCCTGCTATTGAATATGCAAAATTGCATATCTTGATTCTGTTCCTATTGTAATTCTCAGGGATGGTGGGCATGCTGCTCATTTGGTTGCACGAGGGTAGAAAGTAATGGCATTATTTTCACCCATTTTGAGCATGAGAATGAAATCATCACTTTTGTGGGATTTTAAATGTGTTTCTTGAGTTTGAAATCTATATTGATCTATAATTATATCTAACAGAATCTTATAAATTCTATAATTCTACTTGAAGCAACCAAATGAGCTCGGCATCAACTTATATTTGATGAATGCTTCAATTTTTGATGACTTTGCAATAATAAGACATCTAAAACCAGTTTGATATTGCTGCATGTAGTGTGATGGAGGAGCTTCAAAAGAGAAAAGCTTTTCTCTTTTTATTGGCGATGATGGGTTTGTATTTATTTATTTTTTTTCTTGTGCTGCGTATGCAGTTCTTGTCATCTTATCGTTTGTTCTAATGTCTGGAATTTAACTTTTACTTCCTGAATTCTGTCTTAGAAAGATTGCCTTGTGGTCCTGCTTCAGGGCAAAATGTGGTTGGAAGGGCTGTGTGAAGGTATTATTGACAATAGATGCACTAATAGTTGATGCTATAGTCACTTCATCCTTTTTATTTATGGTGAAAAAAACTTATATACATTCACAGAATGATCACCATAAATTTGCAGACTTCTGAGAACGAAGAGAAATATGTTGTTCTACAAGGCTTTGGTTCTGAAACTTCAGGTGAATCCTTGAAGTGTCAGAAGCATAGAGCAATCTCAGAAGACGATCTTCACTTAGAGCCTTTGTGTCCAGAGGTATTAATCCAGCCTATAGTTGACATCGTTACTTTTCAAGGGCATTTTGTCATTTTTTCTTAACATGTAAAATTTTCGTTTATGGTTAAGCCATTTTTCTAGGTGTGTATATAAATGTTATGGCATTCATAATTATATTAACCTTGTTTTATGGAGATTATTTTGTTTAGAGGGGTGTAAATGTTCCAACTCATCATTTTTATGATAATCTTGGCATGGTACTTCTGAGATTCTGAACGTGAAGAATGATCCAATCATTGCTATGGAAGTCAATAGAAGATGACTAAAGTAACCATGTGATTTATACGAGATTTGATGACACCGGCGTAGCGGGGGTGACGCGGCAACGGATACAAATGTGAGAGCTGTTGGAATCGGGCAGCCTAAGCATAACCGAAGAACTCCTCCTTGGGAGGAATCACCACCTGAAATCCTTTAGGATACAGAAACTAAAAAACATAGTAAAAACTACTCAAATATTATTCATCTCTAAAAAATCTACCTTTTTACAAACAATAGCTACCTATTTATAGACAAAGGTAGCAACCTATTAGGCTACACAAAACATAAGCAGACACTAGTCCTGTGTAGCCATACAAACTGCCATACGAAACTAATCTAATTTGAAGTTAATAGAATTAAACAGCTCATCTCCGACGTCACTTGATACTAGATTATCATGACCAAGAAGTAGATATGAAAGTGGATATTCTTGATTTTTAAGGCGAAAACATAATGATGAATCTATCACCTGAGTTAATGTAGTGGAGCACAACTTTGACTATCGGAAAATTCAATATCGGTGGGCAAAGCTTGTTGCTATTAAATTGAAGGGACATGGATTTATTTGGTGGGAGCATGTGTAGTCAAGAAACTGATAGGTCGGTGCAAGCCACACCAACCTGAGGAGGGTCGGTTCCTCTCGAACCGAACCCGTCGGCCCCACCTGAGCCGGCACATGTTTACAAGAGGCGGTGCAAACCGCCTCCCTTGGTTTGCCACCTAGCATTGGGGCCCACGCCTATTTGATTTAATTAAACAAATTGTATTTGGGAAGGAGGTGCCTATTTGCCTATTTGATACAAGAGGCGGTTTAGGGCTAGGATGAAGGCTATAAATAGGGATAAGGAGGAAGGGGTTAGGGCATGCTTAGATTGGTGTTCTCTTGGAGTATGTTGGAGTTTTGGGGCTCTAGACCTAGCGTCTAGAGATTTGGAGAGAACGATCATCCTCTTGAATAGAGGATCACTTGTATCTTTGCTTATGTTTCGTTGCTTTGAGTTTTCAATAAAGTTCTATTTGGTTTTCTTGTCCGATTCTTCCCGGTCTTGGTTATTGTCGTTGTTTTGATCAAATTTGTATTAGGGTTGCTTGCGAACTCAAGTAGATCTGATAGGATTACTTGCAAACTCAAGTATTTCATATCAGAAACATCATAAGAAGAATCTTTTTTTTTTTTGCGAAGATAACGAGCAGTAGCATCTTTGAGATGACTTATTCAGGTGTACCATTTCAAGCAATGTGATCTTTCAGTAGCTAGAAATATTTTCACTTTGTCTAGGCGTGCACTGTGGCATCACAGAACCTAAACATAAACCATTTATAGATGTCTTTGTGCATTAAGACATAATTCATACTTTAATAAAATGCTACAGACTACAACTCACCTAACAATATAATAGCAAGTTGTATTGGCTTATGGTTCCTATATGCAAGTACTTATATAAATTTTGTTTTATGAATTTTATGTTTAACTCGTATTTTATTTTGCGTGAGCAGCAGGCTTCAGTTATTTGTGTTTTTCCATCATCATCATCATCATCATCATTATCATCATTTTATTATGGTTTTGAAAATGTACACATTTTGTTTACATTTGAGCGCTTCATCTCTAGGATTTTAAGTATGGAGGAAGTAGCTTTAGAATGGTGTTTTTTATTAATATTTGACAGTTATGACGTGTAGAGTCTTCTTGTCATGGTTGAAGCCTACTTACATTTAGAATGATTTAATAATTATTTGTGAAGGAAACAAATTAATTGTTCAGAGGTGTAATTCTAAATTAGGGGAATAAATCCCTAGAGAGAACATAGATTCCAAACCTTAATCAGTTTCATTACCACCTATTCAAGTGACATGAGTAATATATATTAAGGGGGATCAAATCAAGAAACTCGTTTTGTGTATCTCATGGAAAATGCTTCAAATGTTGAGGATTTTGTCATGTGCAATGAGAAGGCTAAATAGAATTGTTTACTCCATAGAAATTAACGAGGAAACACTTTGAAGTACCAAAGCAAATCTTCATGATGTCGAAGTGGAAGAAATCACATGATGTGATCATAGAGAGTTACTTTTTTTAGGGATCATGAGTTCAACTTGTATTTGAGATAATCAAAGCATGGTCTGTAGTGTTTGATGAGATTTTAAACTGGGGGCCCCTTTCAGGCTTGTTTTCAAACATGAGGTTTCTGTCCCTGGTTTCTATAAAGCTTTTTATGCAAGGTTGAGCAACAGCTGATTTTGATTTGGTTAGGTTCTGTAGTTTGGTAATTAAGTTCGTACATGCTCTTTTTTGGTCGTTACAAAACTTAGATAGGGGCAGTATAAAAAATTAAATCTAACTATGTTATTATTATTTTTTTTCTTCTGACAGTTGGAATAATTTCTTTCACTGTTCTTTTTGAATTAAAAATCCCGGGATTGCGACTCTCCATCCATGCCATTGACTTATTTATGGTTTTGTGTGTTATTCAAGCATTGATATGTTCATCTAGATGATGTGCTATTCATGTTTGATTTCACAGTCGTTTTATGTTGATCTATCTATCTGTAAAGAGATCATGGTCATTTATACTTTGGTTGGCTCAAGTTTGATTAGAATCTGATCTACCAATCTTTACTTGAATGAGGACATAGTTGGTTGGATCACCTTGTGAACACCTACTTGACTTCATTCATGCACCTAGAAAAAATGATTCAGCTTAATTCTGTTACCATGTCTTATCAGAATCTGTATGGGATTGGTCTAGAGTGAGGAATTAAGATGGTGATGCTTTATAGAAGATTTATGCACACTCCAGAAGAACTGTTTTGACCTTTAATTAAAATAAAATATCAGTATGATGATATGTCATGTACTTTCTTTTTTCATGACATCTAATATTTAAATTAAAAAGATGGAGCATGGAGGTGGGCTGGGTGGAGCAACTGTCAGATCTGAAGCTTGTTCTAGCTTTATACCGAACTACATGGTCCCGATTCCACACCCCTCGCAATCCCAATCCCAATCCCAATCCCAATCCCTTGCCCACTTAAAGCCAAACTTTTTAAGCAGTTAGCCAGTTATTAAATTTATTTATTTTGACAAGAATTTGGTGACAGTTTTCTAATTGAAACATATAAAACCCTTGTGGAGAGTAGGGCTCATACCAGCTGGGAGGCTGCTTTGTTAATAACCTTATTATTGGATGGATTGTTGTTCAAATGCAATATAATGAGCAAATATCCAATGTTTTGCTCACAGTTTTCTGTATGTCTTGGTTTTTATATAGTTTTTAGTATTATATGTCGGGCCCTTGGACCAAATTCATGTATGATTGATTGTTGGAGGCTATACCAGTTTGTCATGTGTCTTGACCCTAACAATTTCTGGTGATTTGTTTGATCTTTGCCGATTGGATTAGGCTTTCAGCCACTATCTTATTTTACTCTTGGACTACGTAATAAGGCATTTTATTGATGTGAATTTTCTTATCTTAGCTTGTTGCCTACTTCAATGCAAGAAGCATATCTGTTGAAACATTACGGAGAAATTTTGTGATGCAGCGGACATGTGGTAATGAGGTATGGTTTGGTTGCCTACAACATTGTTTAACATCTGTAACTGAAGTACACTAAATATTCTGTGCAGATTGTAATTGCTTTTACTTACAGAAGGAATAGAAAACTTGTCAGCTGCAACTATCTTGACGTTGAGAAAAATTATTGGCAGGTGCAGTCATCTCAATCATAATTTTGTGTTACATGTTAATCATGCACTTTCAAGTACAGAAGTGCATTCTTTTCATTTTGTGGCCTTTTTGTCTGCCTTTATATCTGGGTTACTTAGGTGCTTTTGCTGTTCTTACCAATTTTTCATGTTGTTTCTTATGTCAGGAGAAGGACACTGAAAGAATATTTTATGGACTTGATGACTTAGTACCTGAAAATGAGCTCATTATTGTAATTAATCCATTATGGCCTTCTTCATTGATATAGCTATTTGATTATGTTGTTCATCTCCTATGATCATGCTTTTTTTAGGTTGAAAGTGAATTTGATAAGCTTTCTATGGAAGAGGCAGGCTACCGTAATTGTATAAGTATACCAAATGGGAGAGCAGTAAAGGTGTCTGAAAAATTGCCCAGTGAACAGGAGGTCAGGTCCTAATTCTATTAAGAAGACCTAGCCTAGCTTCTACATTTTATATATTTGAGCTATCTTCATTTTTTTTTTAAATTCACATCCGTGAATCTCAAGTTTTTTTAGTAGTCGAACTATTGTAAATGTGTAATGCAATGAGGTTAGGTGTGCCGCAAAGCTCATACTTTACAAGAGTAGTTCAAAATTGTATAATCACCTGTTTTTGTATTGGCGACTCACTTTAAAGATATGAGTCGGATGTCATATTATATTTTGTTTCTAGTCAGCATGAAGAGCTTAAGATTTTATGATCTGGAAAGATAATTTACAGCAGCTGACCATTATGTTGGCGGGACCAAAGCAGACCCGCAGAAGCCAGCCTAGGAGTCAAGGCTGGTCCCTTTTGGGTTGTTGTGTTGGACTTGGGAGTTTGTCTGATTGGGTTCAACGCATTTAGAGTTGACCTTTATTTGGATTCTGGGTTCTTATTCTTTTTATATATATTCCTAGATTTTAGACTTTTGAATAAGTCTGTTCATGTTGTTAGGAAGTAGTTATAACAAAATTAGGAAATGGTATTTTAGATTTTAAAATTTAAGTATATTTCTTCTCTTTGATTTTAGCAAATAGTTAGGATTTGAATTCTGCTTTTTTATTATTAATAGGATTCATTTAATGAAATGAAAGCAGAATTTCAAGTTCCAATTATCAGATTTTGAGATTGATCGTTCTTTCTCCCATTCCCCTCTCTCTCTTGCTTTTCCACCTGCAGCCTGCTCTGGAAAACAGCAATTGGATGGCATTTTTTTCTATCTCTATCTCTATCTCTATCTATCGGATTGCATCAGAACTGAGGGCCATTGACTCGGGAAAAGCTCGAGCAATCTAGTTTTGTTTTGGGAGGTTAGGGATGGCTGAAATCTGTCCAGTCCATGACACTAAGTTTACTGTCTAGACAACATGCTGAATCTTTTCAGAAGGGAACGGCAAAAAATCTATGAGCTTGACAGCTAATATTTTTCAACCTTGCATCTAGGAGTTTTGGATCATTTAGCCTAACCTTTGGTTGCTTTATCCATCGAGACTGGGATCATTTTATTGATTGAAGGGCATAGCTATTGCATGTGGTTCAAGATTTCCCTTAACGTGGTATGCAAAATGTTAATTTTTTGTGATGCTACATCCGGTCAAAGTTTAGACATTGTTAGCTCCTCGACCATACGCTTATATCTAATCTAATGAAGGTTTTCTCTTGCTAAAAGGTGGATTAGTTACTCCATATTTTATTAAGAGTAAATGTTTTTCTTGAACTACAATTTTTTTTTAATTTATTTGAATCTAGGGAAAGTTTTCTGTCCTCTGTAGCCTTTTTCTAAATTGTATTTTAATTCAACCATTTTTAGTTGCTCATTATATGCACCTAAACCTCTCAGTTTAATTATTTTTCATCTAACATGCGGTTCAATGTTTATGCATTGCTAGGATGCAAGTTTTCAATACCTATGGAAATGCAAGGAATATTTTGAAAAGGTGGTTACTTTACTCATAAATAACTCTCAAATGAGTTCATGCTTCCGAAGTTGAATTATTTAAGAGAAATAAACATAAGTAAATAGGTTTGAAAATTCCAGGTGCCCCGTATAATACTAGCAACAAATGCTGATGGTCCTGGGCAAGCACTAGCTGAAGAATTTGCTCGTCGCCTTGGTAAAGAAAGGTCCTTTATCAAAATCCTTTTCAGTGTTATTTGTTTTGCTCTTTTTTGTTACTAAAGTATGCATGCTTGATTTGCTACTTGGCCATGTTTCATATTCTTACATTTTATTCAAAATGTCAAATTCTTTTCTGTTTTAAATGTATTAAGTAAAACAGATGCTGGAGGGTTAAATGGCCAAAGAAAAGCACTACCGAGGTTTGCAAAGATGCTAATGAGGTGAGATGCTTCGCTGTTGCGCTACTGTGTTATGTTTTCACCCTGTATTTCTGGGTGGGCTGCCTGCAATCATCTTTATTTTGTATATTGATTCATACTAACAGATTACTTAACTTGCATGTGTTACACGTTGAAATGGTGTAATCGTTATAATTTCAGTATTGCCCTCCCTTGTGGTCATAAAGTTTTTCTTTAAGTTCTGTCCAGGTGCTAAACATTTTTGGAGAACATGTGCTGAAGGAAGTTATAGATAAAGCGGAAATGTTTCCCATACGGGGTTTATTAAACTTCAGCAACTTTTTCCCTGATATCACTGATTATTATCATTGTATTCAAGGGTTTGAATTGGGTGTCTCAACAGGTTGGAGAGCTCTGGATGATATGTATAATGTAAGTTCTGTTGAACTTTGTATTTTCAAAAATTTGTAAATTTTGTGCACAAAAACAAATTTTTTTTTTCATATTTTAATTGGTTTTTGCAGTCTATGACTCTATGTTTGGAGCAAGGTATTGGTTAAATCTATTTTTGTCAAATTTAGTAGATCGAAATATGAATTTTTAGGAAAATTCTGTAATTGTAATGGTATACAAACATTTATTTTATTCATTTAATTTAAGGATTAATTAGTATTCATATGGCATGGTATGCCCACTAGTGGATTGTTGATGGTTCAAAACACTTGTCTTTGCAGTTAATTGAGTTTTGTTAAGCTTTGTTAATGCATATTAATTTCTAGGAAACTATATTTAGGATTTAGAATCCTGTTTCTTCCATACCGATTAGTTGATCTCTTTGAACATGTAAATAACAGAAGGTTGATTTAATTGGTGATACTAAATTTCTAAGCATTTTGATCAATGATTTGTTATTCTTGGTTTTATACATATAGAAGTTTGAAATGTTTCTCTTTCATTTATGTTAAAGGTGCAGTAATACCTGAGATGGATTTATCTTGATTTACGGTTCAAGGGGGAAATTTGGTTAATTTAAAATCCAATCTACCTCGAGGAAGATGAGACCTTAGGTTTGAAAAAGCAAGGTTCGTGTTGTTGTGCTATTTTTTCCTGAGCAAACACTGTCAACGAGGTCTATATTGTTGAGTTAGTGGAACTTTTAGAAATCTACCTTTTGATTTTAACGAAATAACTCCCAACTTGCAGGCTATTTGGTTGGCTAAAAAAAGAATGTAGTATAAAAAAGAATATTTTGGAGTTGTTTGAATGAGTGTAAAGTAAATGCTGGTTAGTATTTTTTTTTTGTTTGGTTTGTAAGTAAAATGAATGTAGTGTAAAGTCCAAAGATGGTGGCGGCCGACGAGTGCCGGTGGTGGTGGTTGGAGGCGGCGGTCGACAACCGATGATGGTGGTGTTGGCCGGGGGCTGTAGTGGGCGGTGTGCGTCGGTGGTGGCCGACAACAGTCAAGCGAGTTTGTTTGCGGTGTAAATGATTTTAGCTTAAACTGAACGAGTTTAGTTTACCTTAAAACGAACTAAAATTATTTACACTACATTTATTTTACTTTGCATTCCTTTTTTCCAACCAAACAACAATATTTTTAAAACCCCTGCATTTGGAATACTTTACACTCATTTTACTTCCAACTTCTAACCAAACAGTCACTTAGTCTAAAAGCAAACTGGTATGGCTGGCTAAAATGTTTCCATTATCAAGAATCATTAGTGCAATGCCCTCTGCAGTACCGTTTTGGTAAATTTATGCTTGATTTTGTCGTGTGGTTGGGGTACCATGGGAAGGAATTGGAGCATGTTTATTGGATTTCTAATTTGCCTTTCTAACTTTTAATTGGAAATAGTTTGAATTTGGATTAAAATTCTGCATGACTGTGCAACTAGAGTGCTAAAGTATACTTTAATATGCCACATGAAACCTTATGAACTTCGGATGTTACCTTGGTCTTGACCATCAGACTCTATACTCTCTTATTATAATCAAGAAAGTTAGACAAATGCAAATGATGGCCAGAACATGGGGAAATGAGCCAAAATTCATGATTATTGGGACTGTTATTTAAGCAAAAATGCTTTATGTTATTTTAAGGTTGTTGTTGAACTTTTTCTTTTATTGCATTGGGCAGATTGTACCTGGAGAATTGACTGTCATAACAGGTGTTCCTAATTCTGGCAAGAGTGAGTGGATTGATGCGTTATTGTGCAATATCAATGAAAGATGTGGTTGGACATTTGCTCTCTGTTCTATGGAGAACAAGGTCAGATAAATTACCGTATTGATCTTCCTATTTATCAGTGTGATTTTTGTATGAATATATTTCATTGGTCTTTAGGTTGAAGATCATGCTAGAAAGCTTTTGGAAAAACATATTAAGAAGCCGTTCTTCAATTCAAGGTAAAGTTAGCTAAAATTGGTTCTCATCCTCCTGGGTTAATGTCTGTTGACAGTATATTTCCCCGCCAAAACTTTTTTTCGGTCTTTCGTTTGTTACATACTTACATGTCTAGTTCTATCATTTATGCAGCTATAGTTATGGACTTTGATCATTGAGTCAAGTTTGATTAGTTGTGAAATAACTAGTGTACTATCACCAATCATTTGGTTGATGGGTATTTCCTTTTACCTCCAAAGTTGAGGTTTAAGGTTCAAATTAAAAAAAGAAGAAGAAAAAACTAGTTTGCTGATTCTTTTGAGACGCATCTTCCTATACATTTTTCTATTTTATTTTATGCTTTTTGAGAAACTTCTTTGTTAATTTGTGTTGCTTAATGTGAAATCTGTTGCTTTCTTGATCGTGATTGTTGCATTTTATCTTACATTTTTAAGTCATCTAGATTTCCAATGCACCATTCCACTCAAAAAGTCTTTGGATAGCATTTGAATCAGTATGATTCTTATGGTTTAGTAAAATTTTTTGGACAACTTCCTATTTTAATTACCATGTTGGCCACAAGCTTTTAAAGAAATAGATAAAGCCTTTACGTTATCATGATAGTAGGTTAGGACTGTGAGTCTGTGATAGACAATTTCCGTGACAGAAAGCAAAGCTTGGTTTTCACGTGTTCTGATGTTGAAAGGTTCTGTTTAGAGTTGTCCTATTTTGATTCTAATTGAAATGGATAAATTGTGTGTAGTTCACTTAAAAAAGTTGAAGCATGCACAACAAAAAAGTATCTGTGCTGATTTCAAGAATTATCTTCCCCTTTCTAAACATGCATAGGTCAAGCTGAGCTAGCTTATTTCTACCTTTCACTGTTGGTAATGCAATTATATTTATGTTTTAAATATGCTTTCCAAAAATATACCTGATCATTTGAGTTTATGTAAGAATTTAATCATTATTTTTAGCGACTCCTAGAACAATCTCTCATAAATAGGGTGATCACAAATTTATATATTACTTATTCATAGAGATCTACCTTATAATAACTAACTGTTTGTTATTTTAATTCTGCTTTAAATAAGAGTATCTATGTCCATTCATCATTTGTTAGTTTTACATTGGTACATTTAAGGTAGTATCTAATTTAGCCATACGAGATGCTAGCTTTTTCCTGGAAATTGAGATATCTGGGTCTGCAATTGGTGCTACCTGCTCTTGCTTCGCCATCCAAGAGTATTAAAGGTATTAAAAAAATCAAAGAGACTAAAGATATAGCAATCGCTAGATCGGCATTAACACCCAAGATTTGGCCATCATTTTTCTTGTGATTTACCTCACTTCAACCTGAAATTTGTGATGTCAGCTAATTGAATTTCTCTAATCTATGTGAATTGAAATTTTAGGGTCTGCAGTTGAGGTGATACCTGATTTTGCCTCACCATCCAAGAGGAATAAATGTGCGGACCTCCGAAAGAACACCGCGCGAACGGGTCGATTGGAAGGGACAGATTGGATCGTGAATACGACTAACCATTGGGGATAGGGGCTTTCACCCACACACCTCGATGGGTAGCAATATACACGACCTAATCACGGGTTTCCCCCACCCGATATAAAAGCTCGAATGGGGTTTAATAGATTTGGGACCGAGTTTCCCACGGGCGCAAGCCCCCGTGGTTAATTACATCCCAGGCCGGAGCCTGAGAAAACTCTCGATTAAGGATCATACATTATCCTCTCCTAAAGTGGGATTGACACATGGGTATAGACTAGGAAATCCTACTCAAAAGGGAAGAAAAGGTCCGAATGGTTGGATCAACATGCGTGGCTCATACCAGCACTCGGAGGCTCTAGGGTACTAAAGAGAAACTGGAAAAAGAAAGACAAACAATCAACCACATGCGTGAGAGAAGGATGGAGGTGGCGTCATCCTGTGACGCGGATAAATAGGATTTAGGGTCCCTGAAAAGAAGGGACCTACCTACTATTTAAGGCATACTACGAGACCGAATGTAGTAGCCTCGAATCTTAAATCTAATTTGGACTTTAGTGTTCGACACACACTAAGACCAGTGTCCTAGCTAATGCGATGCAAAGATCTGGACTTATCCTGGCCTGGATTGGGGGAGCCAGCTAACCACCTAATCGCTTCAAAACCATGCTATCAGGTCAATTATGAAAGATGGGTGGGAGGTATAGTTTATTGGAAAGAGGACCGACATCTAGAGAATTTCCTAAGTGGTCATGGACTTATGTTGGGTGAATGCCCCTAACTAATGCAATTAAATTTTAATTAAATTGATTTCTAATGCAATGCATGCTAGTTGAAATGTCAGCTCATGAATGCTTTGGATTTTAAAAACATGCTTAGTATAAAATAATTTTTAGAAAAGACTGGGTCTCCCTAGGTCCGACACTTCATCCTCATAGGCCAGATTATCCGGACTCTACCCGCAGGCAGGGAGATGTCTTATAACAAGGAAAGAAAGATGCAGTAATATGCATGCGACCCCGGACGATTCCGGCAATTCCCTGGGTTCGTTAAGTTTCTATGTTATTTAAAACTTAAATTTTTAGAGATTAATTACGAGTAGAAGAATTTTATAGTCCTTAATGAGCCTAACGGAATCCAGGCGAACACAAAAGCGGCATGCAAGAAAGAAACCTAGAAAAAGCAGGTAATTCTACTACGCAATCAGGTAAACACATCAATATAAATTCAACAAATCAAATAAATGTTCATAGGCCAACTGCCCTTTAATTACAACCCAGAGTATGCAGAAAATAAAGTGGCCGGGCACCACTACCAACAACCCGGGTTTCTAAGCCTATGACAGACGCCAACAACTTTGAGTGGGATATTGGGTCTTCAAATCTTTAGTCTTCTGGGTATCTTCTCTTTGGACTTCCTTGATCTCTCCTCCTTGGACTCCTTGGATCTTTCCTCCTTGGACTCCTTAAATCCGTCGTGGCTTGAATATCCAAACGAAGAGACAATTCTCCCCAGCAGGGGTGTATTGCCTTTTCTCTTTGGATATCTGAAGCCATCCAGCTCGATCTTCCAAATGGAAGAAGACTCTCCCCTTAGGGATGCCTTCTTCTTTTAGAATCCGAACTGGATAAGAATATCCCATCTCAGAGTTGTTTTCACAACTCTTAACAATTATTACAAATAAATTACATGAATTGAAAGTAACAAATCTAAGAATCCCTGCAAGGTTATCCTAATAAAAATCATCCCAAGCAGTTTATATGGAAATGAAAATGCTAACACCATTGACCCTGTGCCAATCCATGCTCTTAATTTTGAGGGCTAAGCAGCTCCATCTGTGCAGTTATAATTATTAATTTAGCCCTCATTTATTTAGGGGGAGCTGAGCAAGCACCGGCATAAAACACATCATTAGAAATCATGACATTGCCCCCCCTTTTATCAGCATGAGCATGACCACCTGCACGAAAGAACAGTATATATATAGCGCTCCTAACCTATGGGTAAGTCTAACGCTCACATTCAGAGTGCAAAAAAAGTAAGCAAACACACCAATCATTTTTCAAACAGCATGCAATGAAATCCACGAAAGCTCCGGCACACAGCAGAAAAGAAAAACCTAGCGGCCTACCCTAGGTCTAGAAGTGGTGCCCTAGCAAACCATTCTATGTGTGTGTAAGGTTTGGTGTGGTTTCGATAAATCCTAAGCAGGGTAGTTAGTTAAAATTGTCTAAAGTTCAAGTCTATTGAAGGCCAGAAAAGGAAATTTTTGTTAAAATTCAAATATTAGTGAATTGGGGTGCATTTTAGTTAATTCAGTTTGTTGATCAGTTTTAAGAACTTATGGTATCCATATTTGAAGTTTAAATTGTATTAGCCAATTTTAGAAAGTCCTGGGTCCTCCTAGGTACTAAGCTAAAGGTCCAAAAAGTCACTATGGGAAATAGGCTAGGTTTGAGTCTCCTATCACTCTAGGAAAATACTAGACCTTAATACGAGTAGTTAGACAGGTAGTAGGCTGGAATCAGAGTTTCCTATCCAAAGTTATGAATTTTCTAAGTTTCCGGCCTTGAATGAACTACATTTGACCAAAAAGTTGACTTTCTAATCTGGATCATTTTCTGGAAACCTAAGATTTTCAATAAATACTAGGCCCTAATTGGAGTCTAATGCAAGTGAGTTTACCCAATTTGGAATTTTCTACAATTAGTTATGAGTTTTCTAAGATTGGGGTATTTAGGGAATTTTCTAAATTTCCTAACAAAGGGCATTTTTTTACTGTTTTGCTCCAAACAGGCTCCAGACTGATTGGAATCACTCCCAAAGATCAGGGATGACCTAAGAAAGTGTTCCCAAGTGTTTGGAGAAAATTTGGAATTTTTAATAATTTTTAATAATTTATTAGGGGCAAAATGGTAATTTCCACCTATGGTCAAATTATGGGTCAACCTGAAGTCAAACTAGGGAGCCCTATTTATCTAAAGTCAAGGATCAGATTCTGGTCAGTTTAAGGTATTATGGGTAATTTTCTGACCTAAAATGTATTTATTGTAATTTTCGGAAGGGCTCAGGGCCTTATTTAGCGGGTTAATTATGGTTGGTTATCTAAGGGGTCTAACAAGCCCTAAAAATTCCTAGAAAATTATGAGAAGCTTATGATGTCACTAAATTTAAGGGTTGAAGTTTTCATGTCGTTCCGGGGTCTATCCTAGTCCCTAGAAAATTTCTAAGTTTGCTAGACAAGTCCTTAATTTTTGTCCTTAAGGTGTCACTACGTTATATGGGTTTAAACTGAAGTTCATACTAACCCTCAAGGTAGTAAATGCATGGAGTACATAAACAAAATAAACACGCAATGTCCTTAGATCTAGGAGAGCCTAGGCTATGTGCTCGTGGTGCGACCTACACATGCAATCTACGAAAAATGAAAGGACAGACACCTAATGAAGGGATTAGTGAATGATTGGAACTCAATCACCCACTAATCCTCTCCCCATGATTGCTCTTCATATACAGAATCCATGTCTAAAATTTCAGAAGTAGTGGATCTCCCAAGATTAAGGGATTTAATACATAAGTAATTTTAAAATATCTTAAAATACTTACAAATATATGAACTTTTGGAAAATAACATAATTAAAAATAGATCGATTTATGATAAATACATATAAGGGAGACCCACTGGCTACCCTAACGAAGTCTCAAGCGATTTGAAAGTAGTTTGTATCCTGAAAGTAGTTGTTATATTAATATATAAATATCAAAATCCCCAAATAATTGGATCGAAACAGGAATCTATTCATACAGCCAAAATCAGAGGCTGGAAATGGTTTCAAAACATAAAGCTCGTCTTTCTGAAAAGAACGAGGGGTTATACGTCAAAATCCGACTTAAAATGACGAAGATACGAATTTTTGAAGTTTAAACACAATAAAATAATGTTTTAAAATAGTGCCATTTAACTGTTTTTGGCATAACAGAAACTACAGACATAATTTTTATACAAAAATAGTTTTAAACTATGCAGAATTCAAAGTACACCCAAAACAAGGTGTTGTGCACAAAAATCCGACTTAAAATGAGAACTCTACGTAATTTCGAAGTTCAAAGGCAATAATTAAATAATTTTAAAATAGTACAGCTGGCTGTTTTGAAAAACAATTGCACACAGACCCAAAAATTTCAAGTAACACTGATTCCAGAATGTGCAGAATCTAAATACGTTCAAAACAAGACGTTGTGCGTCGACAGCGGATCGAAAACAAGAAAGTTATGAATTTTCTAAGTTTAAAGGTAATAAAAGGATTTTAAAATAATTTAAAAATGATAAATAATTAATATACTAATTAAATAAAGCTAAAAAGTAAAGTTTAAAGCTGCTGAAATTTAACCATAATTAAAAATATAATATCTTAATTATTATTAATATTTTAAGTAATCAAAATAATTAACACGACTATAATAATACATAATCATTAAAAATACTTTTGACATTTAAATAATAATAATAATAATAATATAAGTGGAATCATACTAAATCATTAACAAATAACTTAAAACATAATAATTACCATAAATATAATTAAAATAATAATACACTAATAATTATTATTAAAATAAAATTTAAATAATTAATAATAAAAGCACACTTTACTGTTTTATTAATAATTAAATATATATATATATTATTTTTATAAATTTTTTTTTTATAGTGTAGAGAATGAAAATACGAATAAAACGAGGTATTGTACGCAAAAATCGGACGAAAAACGGATTTTTTACGAATTTTTGAAGTTTTCTGGATTTAAAAATAATAATAATAAAAAAATCAAATCGGTGGCGACACTTGGCGTCCCGGGATTGGATCCCGGGATCGCGGGCAATCATTGCCTGGCGGCGCGATGATTGCGCCGCCGGCAATGATTGCCGCAATCATTGCGGCAATCAAAAATCGCGAAACGCGGTTTCTTTAACCACGTCAGCGGCGGCGCTCCGCCGTCTGATTTGCGCGATCTGAGCGGAGGGCCTGGATCGCGCCACGTGTCGCATGGAACCACGACCGAAGCCCCGCGGTCATCCCAGATCGTGTAGATCGCACGATCTGGACCGTTGATTGGCGGGATCAACGGTCCAGGATGCTCCTGGGGCCTAAACTCGCCGGACCGAAACCCTAAACCGAATTTGGCCTCGTTCTCGCTCGATACTCAATCAAATCTCGCAAAATTTTAAACATAGGTTCCACTAATGAACAGAAATCATGGGGATATATTGGATTGATCTAAAACAAAGTATACAGATATCTATTTAGCTCTAAGTGTTTAACCTATTCTAAGGGTTTTAAGAAGATCTAACCGTTGGATCTTCAAATCTTTGACACAGTTGAGCTTGTAGATTGTCCTCGTATGTTTTCCTTCTTGAATCCCTGATCAAACGGGCTATGGATCGACTGGATCAACGCCTTGACCGAATCTAGCTTTGGATCGCCGGAATCTCGCCGCCGGCGGGCTTTGACCGTCGGGAATTGGTCGAGGGAGGTGAGGGGAAGTCCAAGGAACTCTCACACGAAAGTTCTCGGGCTTTGGGAGGCTAGGGCTCAGGAATTTCGAAAAAAGATTCCTAATTTTTCTCTAAAACTCCTATTTAAGCTCCTTAACTCTATGATTAACGGTTGGGATCCAATCTATGGCTAATTGGGAGGGAAAACAATTCAGAATAGCCGTGGTTTGAATTTTAAAACGAAGGGCATTGATTTAGAGCAATGAATAGGGCTTAAATGACCCTTAATGGGCTTTAATAGGTTATTATGAGTTTATGACCTATTAGTGGCTTGGTTTGACCAAGTCAACCTTGGACTTGGTCAAACCAGTCAAATAGGTCAAGGGGGATGAGGATCAAGCCATGGAACCCATTAAATTAATTTAAAATTCATTTTAGGCTTAAAGGGTCCAAATTGGTCAACCCTGGTTGACTTGGTCAACTGGGTTGACCCAGGGTCCAAGTAAGGGCCCAACAGGCTCGACTCGACTCACTGAACCCATTGGAGAGGGTCTTGGGGTCTAGTCTGGTCAATTTGACCAAGTCAACTCTCCAAGCTCAATTCTGGGCAAAATCGAGGTCAACAAAATGCAATAGGGAAAAACAAAAAAGAGACGAAAGACAAAAAATATGACTAGATGGACATTGCCAATATGTTTGGGCAGCACGATGTATTGGGCTTTGTCTAGTTTGCCATTGTCTACTCACCATTTTCAACTGGTTATGCATTGTAGTGATATAGTGATAGGAAGTGCTTGTAGAAATTTAGGAAAAACCTTGACTGAAATCTGATTTAAGGAATTTCAGAAAACCAACAATATGAAAATCAGGAATATAATACACAAGAACAAAATCCAATTATGTTTCTTTCCGCTGTTCACAAGAAATTAGTAAGTTCTAGTTAAATGTTAAAGTAAAAAACAAATACAATTATTTCAATATAGATCTTGGGGTGTGACAGAGGTGGTGTTGAAACCACTAGAGCTGAAAGGGGCGTGACAGGGAGGAGGGATCAAGGAAGTGCTGATAAAATGTAAGAATCTACCCAATGTTTAAAATTGCGTATGCGGGTATTGAGGCGTTTTTCATTCGTGAGGCGAGGTGTAAGCCTCAAGGCGTTTTGAGGCGTAAGCCTCAAAATCAAAAAATTGCGTAAACATTAAATGATAAAATTTTTAAATACTAATGAGTGAATAATACAAAACATAAAAAAGCATAAGATATGAAGTGAAATCAAAATATCTCAATAATAAGACAACATGAAATATAATTCAACTCAAAATTCTATCTTTCCCAAATCTCAATATTCTTTTCATTAACATATAATTCCAATTTCTAAAAATAAATAGTAATGACATATCACATAAGAACTCATAAATCATCAGCACTGTCATCACTAAGGGGTTCTTCATTTGAATCATCATTATGATGAACTGCTCTCTCCCCTTCCTCCTCTCCTATAGAGTCCAATGTTGGGCATTTACTTCAAGATTTATGTAAGTTTTAATATATATAGCGTGAGGCGTAAGCCTCATGCCAGTGAGGCGAGGCGGGCCTCAACCAAATTGAGGCGCAAGTCTCATAACAAAAACTCAAGGCGCAAGCATCGAGGCGTTTTTTACTGGAATTGCGCAAAGGCGGGCCTCAAGGCGAGCCTCATATTGCGCAATTTTAAACCATGAATCTACCCAATTATGATTGCAAGTGGGAGCCGCACGAGAGATTAAAGCACGGATTCCGTCCTTCCACCTTGACAAAGTGGGTCTTTGGGAGGAAGGTACATGAGTGATGCAAGCAAACTAGATTGAAAGGCCAGATAAGGAGAACGATGGGCAAAACTATAACCAAACTCGATTCAAATAGTAGCAATCATCTATGACATCAAAAATCGACGAATAAACGAGAAAAGAGATCAAAAGAAACAAAAGAAGTATAAAAAGACGCTATCCTCAGAACAACCGACAGAACGGTTTCCTCGCATGCATCAAAATGTAGGTTAAGTAAAGTATGTGCTCATGGTCCACGACAGCAAGATAGTCCAAACGTCCAACCAAACTCCTCCAGCAAATGCTCCCAAATCAGCCAACAAACACCTCCCAAAGCTCAAGAAGAAGGATACAAATGGAGTGGAACTTGCGTAGAAAAGAAAGAGGTAAGAAGTCCAGACGAAATAGAGGAGAAGAAGAAGTGGACAAAGTTCTCAAGCTTTTCCAAGAAGAAGAAAACCCTCTGGTTTTTAAAGAGACTAAGCTCAACCAAATTCAACAACCTTTGCCTTAAAAAATCATCTACTATATATAGGCAAGAGAGGGGAACCAAACAGCCATATCACCTCCAAATAAGCCAACAATAAGATTTAGGGAAAAGAAAGGTTAACATACATTTCAACAATTCCCAAACGGCACAACAAAACAGAGGAGGGAACTCACGGGAACCAAGCAGGAAACCCACGGAATCAAGCAGAGAACCGTGGAACCGAGCAGCCCAGCACGAAACCAAGCAGCCAGCCGCAGAACCGAACAGCCAGCCACGGGAACCAAAGGGGCAAGGCACGGGAAATCACCCAGCACAGGGAAATGAGAAGAAAAGGGGGAGGAGAAGAGGCAAGTCCACTCCAAATTGAATCCTTGATTTAAAGCATACCTTTTTGGAATAATGAGCTAGAAAGCTCAATAAATCTCCCAATAAATGAACTAAACTTCAGCTCAACATTAATGAGCTAGCAACTTAGGAAATTAAAGCTCAACTCCAATAAACCACCACCTCCCAACATCATCATAAGCTCAAACCGAGAACCATAAGCCAACCCGAGAACCGCAGCAGCCCAAGGGACCAAACAAGCTAGCAAACCAAAGATCTACCAAAGCCCAAGCACAACCTACCATGATCATTGGATGCCTTCCATCATTGGATAGCTAAAAAAATATAAAAAACTAAATAAAATACTAATGTTCAATATTTGAAAATGAAAATACAGAAATTATGATTGCATCAATGAGGCGGAATAAATGTTCTGCCGAAATTCCCCCTCCCCGGCCCACCATTAATTAAGAAAGAATTAAAGGGAGGATTATGAGGGAAATTTGAATAGGAGGGCTGTTTTGGGATATAGAGGATTATTGTATGCTTTAAGTAGGAGAATTTCCTAGGGTTAGGATTATTTGGTATTTTGCTGCATTTGTGAGAGTTCTTTGGTTGTACTTGGGCTCTAGCCGCCATTTAGAGATTGGTAGATCCTCCTCTCCAATTGGGGATCCATTGTATCTTGTGTCTTTCTCCTATTTCATCAATTAAAAGGATTTTTCTTTCGTTCTCTTAATTCTTCTTGGAGATTGTATTTGGAGTGTTGTAATTTAATTCAACAAAAGGGAAATGGATTTCTGCATCCACTTCCTAACACATATCTTCTTCTCTATCTCTCACTCACTCACACACACACACACACACACACATATATATATATATTTGATTTAGACACAAAAGTGGTCTGTATGTAAATATGAAGATTTTTGTTTTATATTTGTAAATACATAAGAATTTCATGATGTGCATGTAAATCCTCCATTTTTCTATATTTTTCCTTGAAAAAACTTAGTCCAAAAATAATTTTTATTTTCCAGTTTCAGTTTATCATCAGTATTTTAGACCCAAGCGAGTTCTATTTAATTTCTTGCAACCATCTAGAAATCATCAAGATCTATGAATATGTAAACACCACTTGACACTGTCATCCTCCTTTGTTTATGTTCTATTGGCATAGTTAAATTATTCTATCTTATTTTTGGCCTATTCTGATTAGCGGTTGACTAACATACTTTCCAGCAGTTTCAGCACACCAGTTATTTAGTAAGCTTTTTTGTACCTTTATGAGCATTTAGAAACGGAGAATCTGTTGAACGAATGAGCCTTCTAGAGTTGGAAAAAGGGAAGAAGTGGCTTAATGATACATTTCATATTATTCGGTGAGTTATATTGAAATATTTTTAGTAGTTCGGATTACAGAACCGCTTCATAAATCTCACTTGCTTTTTGTTATTCTCGCTGAGTTTTTTGGTTGATAGAGCAGGTGTGATGATGATTCCATTCCATCTATTAATTGGGTCCTTATGCTAGCCAAAGCTGCAGTTTTAAGACATGGGGTGCGTGGACTTGTCATTGACCCGTATAATGAGCTGGATCACCAACGTTTTTTTAATCAGTGAGGATTCTACTTCTATGTGTTCTTATCTTGGCTATGTGCTGCCCTTTGATTTTGTTCTTGCATAATTTTCCCGGCTTCCTCCTGGTTTTGTTTGCTGGAGTAGTTTTTCTTCCAGATTCTAGTATTTCTAGTTTAATAAAAAGCTGAATTGGGATTTTCGTTTATATTTTGATGATTTCATTGAATTTCTATCAGGACAGAAACAGAGTATGTTAGTCGCATGCTTACTATGATCAAGAGATTTGCCCATCACCATTCTTGTCATGTCTGGTTTGTAGCTCATCCAAGACAGGTATGTCAATGATCATCAACTTTGTGGGTTATTTTATTTCATTGATTTTTACTATATTAATTAATAGCTACAAAACTGGGGAGGCAATCCGCCAAATCTGTATGATATTAGTGGGAGTGCACATTTCATAAATAAATGTGACAATGGCATAGTCATTCATCGTGCTCGAGATGAAAATGGACCCCTTAATCGTGTGTGGGTATGTATTGTTTCATTGTAGATTAAACAGAATCTTTGATATATTAATCTATCTTTTGCTATTCTTTCCTAATGTAGGTATCTATAAGGAAGGTACGAAACAAAGTTATTGGGCGCGTTGGGGATGCTCAATTGTCATATGATCGGTAAGGAATTTGATAGTTACTGAAATTTCTCCATATCCTAGCAAAACTGCTAATGCATAAGAAAAAAAACACACAATTTCTAATTGCCTCGTTATTTCCATCTCTCCCATCAAACAAAGTTTCAAGTACCTTTTTAAGGCTCTATTCATTTTAATTTTCTTGGATTTCGCTGTGCTATTTATGTCTTGTGTAGAATGTTTATACTAGAAACTAATTTCATTAGTGAATCAGCTGTGATGTTGGCCTCATGGATCGACTCCTCAGCTCTAATATATTCTTGAGAAGTTTGCAATTGGCCGCCTAGTCCCCTTCTGTTTCTAGTCTACATTCTGGTTCATTTGTGCATGCTCTTATAACTTGTTAACTCATCTGGGATGACTTTCTTGTCACAATTGGATAGCCATTTAGTTATATTAGATGAAATTGCCCGTATTCTCTTTTCTCCTCGTCGGATATGACCTTGGAAGATTGTAATGATAAATGATGATTTCAAGTTCGCGAATAATCCATAAATTAGGAGATTGAGGAAGAGAGAGATTATCACAACAAATAAGGAGCATTCAAAAGAGGAGATGCTTATAACATCATAAGGACTCAATCGACACCTTAATTACTTATTAAATAGTGTAATACCTATTATAAACCTATGATCACTAACACCCACTACACTAGTTGATCCTAACATTACTAACCGTTTCAAAATTGTCCTTGCCCTTAGGTCAAAACACATAATAAAACAGGATAAAGCCACATAAGAAACCCATGTATAATCTTGAAGTCATAGCATCTAGGTGCAAATGTTGGTTAAATTGCAGTAGATGGGCGATTGTTGAGCCACGCTTTCTTCTAATAAACTATATATGACCATGGCGCTGAAAATCATTCCTCCACCAGTTCAAATTGTTCTTGTAAATTTTGGAGTGATTAGAGTCAGCTTGAGCAAGATAGGATTATTTTCAAAAATTGCAAGTAGTAGATATTGCACAAGTGGAGTGGGAGAGGAGGTTTTGATGTCAATTTGAATCAAACAATGAGCTTGAATAGGTGTTTGGATTGCCAATTTTATCAAGCAAGGAACTTGAGTTGGTTCTTTAATTGTGGATTGGACCATTGGACTAGTAGAGGATGTGTTAATGACTGATTGAATTTCATAAGAGCCTGAGCAGGTGCTTGCCCAATCTTAATGATATAAATGCATAGCAAGGCTTCCGCCATTCATCAACAACAACAATGACAACATCAAGCCTTAATCCCACTATGTGGAGTCGTCAACATAAATTATTTTTCTCCCTTGTGTCATGTTAATAGTCAAATTCTCATTTAAATCTAATAAAAATGTCATTTATAATACTTTCTAACTAGGTTTTTTTAGGTCTACCTCTACATTTCTTAATATTGGTCATATCTAATACATCTACTCTTCTAAACGGGTCATTGGAAGGCTGACGTTTTATATGACCAAACCATCTAAGGTGTCTCTCTCTGATCTTATCTTCCACTAGAGCTACTCCAATCTTTTTACGAATATACTCATTTCATCATATTTTATCTTTAAGAGTAGAGCCACTCATCCACCTGACCATCCTCATCTCTGCAACACTTAACTTAATTTTATGCTTCTCTTTTAATGGCCAACATTCTGCACCATAAAACATTTTTCCGCCATTCATCGTCAGATTAACATGCCACGCATTATGGCTTGAATGTAAGTAATGTGATTGACTTTTGGAGGCTTGTTTTGGACAATTTAGGGTGTGGGAGTTAGAGTGTTGTTCGGATTTGGCTTCAAGCCTAATCTGTCACCTGTTATTATATCAGGTCTATTGTTTTTGTTTTATGTAGAAAAAAGTAATTAGCAAAAAGTTACGTAAGACAACTTTTGGAGGCTTGTAATGATCTGGTTAAAACACTATGCACATGCAGATATGTTAATATCATGGCTTGGAGAGATTAACAGTTCTAAAAGACTATAATGAATATATTAGAAGGAAACTAATAATAACGTTAACATTAAAGGCAACAAATCAACAGAAAAGTTGAAGTCTTTAATTTTTCAAATAAATCATTAACCTGAACATTATGAATCATTTGGCCAAGCGGGGGTGTTCTTCCCAACAGTCATGCCACATTGCTATTAGGCTAGTAGGCATGGACATAGCCACTTCTCTTTCATGCACATTTTGTTTGGAAGTGTGTAGCTTGGAGGCGGTATGTGTCATGCCCGAGGTGGACTATTACCCCAAGCATAAGGTCTTTGCCCATCCAAGCAGAATTTCTAGATTGAAAAACCTATACAAACTGACAAATCCATGAACTTTGTATTCCTTCAGCATTTTTCCTTTTTTTGAAGTCATGCCTCCTCTGGGCACCCTGGAAATCTTGTTTGACTCTCCTGGCTATAGAATAATTAACAATCTTTAAAAGAGCTAAAGGTTGTTTGTTCTCATCTCTGTCTTGATAAAAATCTGACACTTTTCCATTATAGATTTTATGTGGCGTATACCTTGATAGCGTTGTAAATTCTACGTTGTATTGCATCATGGATCTATCTTTTTGCACTAACTTCATAAATTTGAAACTTAGTGACTTCGTAAACATATATTGTATTTGCCTTCTCGTAGAAAGAGGCACAAACCATTTCCTAAAAGTTTCCGCAAATTCTCATTAAATTTGTACACTGGTTGGGTCTTCAAACTCATTTTGATGTTGCCCTCTTCACCACCTATTTGCTTCTTCATCCAATGCAAAATAGCAAGCGATACCTTCCTTTCATCAGGACAAAACACGCCATTTAATATATCTTCTTAATATGAATGAGCCAATTTTCTATTTCAATCGGTACTTCAACTCAAATTATGCTGGTTGCATATCCTAGAATAACTTCAAGTATTTGTCCATTGAGATGATATTATTTTTTCCACTAGGTTGGAACTTTGAATTTTGGATCATTTAGGGCACTGCTATCATCATTTGAATGAGAGCATTACTATTAATATTAACATTTGGTGGTATTCCATCGCCCTCTATGTTTTCATGCCTTACTTCATCTTTTGTTATCTAGGGCTTGAGATATATAAAATAATGTTACAATATTATTTAATTAGAATTAAACTAATGTTATCAACCTGCATAAATTTTATAAATCATCTTAATGGCTATTTCATTATGATTAGTATTATTTAATCTAATCTTGTTCTTGATATCAATTTTGTCACGACCAAACTCATAAGCTTGGATTACTAAAGTAGAAACGTATGGCCGATGAAAATTTAAGCACCACTACTTAAATAATAAGTTTAAAAGAAATATTCGAAAACATCATCTCTTAGTTACAATAATATAAAAGAACTTTGAAAATAACATGCATGCTTAGTCAAATAGATGAATCAATATCAAATATTTTTAATATTATATATTACTAAAAGATAACAATATAATTGTTTTTGAAGCATTCATTAGTTCAATAATAAAATGAATTAGAAGATGACCATATCATACAATATATTTTCTGTTTCATTGTTACAAAATACATCCATCATAACACCACTGTTTAGCTGTACCATTGACTGGTTCTTTAAAAACAATATTTTTTTTCCAGAGTTGTGAAGTAGCAATTATTTTATGTGCTGGTATATTGAATGTATATGAATTGATTCATTTATTTTTGAAGAAATAGTACCACTTAAACTGCACCTTCTTTAATTGATTACCTATAAGCATACATTTGAGATTTTCACGTTAATTAATCTTATTTAAACTTTTTGCATATTCCTCTTTACTGTAGCTTGATCACATTACTTGTTAGTACTTTTCAGATAATTTGATGAATTTTTACTTTTATTTAGGTACATAACCCTACTCTTCGCAATTCATTAATCTAATTCACACATAGCTGGTTTCTTTTTTTTTTTCCTTTCTAAATAAATCTGCTTTTACATCATGTTTCTCTCACAATCGGCCGTCTTGTTAGAGTACTCCAAAATCTTGGGCTGGTTCATTTGAATCAACATTTCTGGTTTGTTTTATTTTATTTTATTTTAAATAAACCTTATTTTATATGATGTTTCTCTCACAATATGCTTTTTTGTAGCACTCTACAATTTCAAGCTTCAAATCGATTACTATGAAACTTGCGGCCCGTTTGGGACGGCTTTTTATTGCTTCTTAAAACAACTTTTAATTTTTGTTCTAAAAAATTACTTTAAATAGTAAAAAAGCTGTCCCCAACGAAACCTTGATCTATTTAACTTAGCGTGGATTTTAAACTCACTATGATTATTTATTTATTTATGACATCTATACTTAACCTAATGTGATCATATATGGCTTTTCTGCAGGATCACTGGTTTGTTCCATGACATTGATAAGTCTTCCAATTTTCTTTGATAAAACTATTCATTATCTCTGAAACGTCTATGTGCACTATCCACCAAACCAAAATACCGTTTTGTCCGATTTTGACTGTCCGACTTCAGAGTTAATGCCGATCTATGTAATTTTTCTCATATTGAGTAGCAATCCTTTTAGAGCAGAGGTTTCGGACGTTCAAATTCTGACAAATTAGCAATTCTCCTTGACAAATGGCAGTTGTGTAGGATATTGTTTTTCTTACTTCCCAAATCTATATAGCTCTGTAAAATTTTGTTGTAGTTGACAACTTTCAACTGAAGATTTTTGGGCACATAAATAGTATTCTGTATGAGTTAGTTGTTCAATTCTAATGATGTATACTTTCATAAAGATTCATATTAGAGGTTCATAACATGGGGCTTCAACATTACAGATTTAGGAAAACTTATTGTGTGGACACCGGATGTCATTCGGAGATTCGGAGATGAATCAGGATATGTCACATTATTATTTTGCTGTGTACCGGCTGATGTAGTACATTCTGATTTGTCTCCAAATAATTCGGTGTTTGCACAGAATAATTTCTCTAGATTTAGGTTTTGTTTGGGACAACTTTTTTATTGCTTCTTAAAATAGATTTTTAGTATAAAAATTATATTTTTTATACTAGATAGCTGCTTTAAGAAGCTATAGAAAAGCTGTCTCAAATGAAGATTTAGACTGCATTTGACATAGCTTTTTTATTATTTTGATTGAGATTGTAGTCATAATTTTTATTTCTAAAGATTTATCTCTTTAAATGTTTTTTGCATGTTTTGCAAAAATAACTACAATCTTTTTTGCGTGTAGCCTTCAAAGCTCATCTCATTTAACCAACCAATAATAATGATTGATTTTGGGCATTTACAATTTTTAGCCTAAAAATCATAAATATATTCCAGTCAATCTGATTTAGATTTTATTTGAGATAATTTTATTTTTATTTTTTAAAATAGTTTTTTAGTATTAAATATTTTTGAATTATTATTTTTTTTTGTTAAAAAACTGTTTTAAAAAATAATAAGAAAATTATCACAACCGAAGTCTTAATTTATCTAAAGAGTTATGAAACAGTCAGATTCATATCTAAAACATTTGTATATCTTATTTTAATTATAAATAAATTATTTGATGTCGATTAAAATTTCGTTTGGGATTATTTATTAAAGCTATTTTTTATATAAAATTAAAAAATTTATACAATAAAGCTAAGATGCTGCAAATTGCGTTTAAGACATTTTTGTATTTGCTTGCAAATGGACAAATTGCGCCGAGCTAAATATATTTTTTACTATTTATTAATTTCTTTAATAAAAATGTGGACATTAAAAATATTAATTGTCAATTTTGACATTAAAACATTGGCATAGACTTTTTAAGAGATATTGATGGGTGAATTAATTTAACATCTTTGTTCCTATATTTTTTTTTTTAAATATTTTGTGAATTAATTAAAATAAATGTCGCAGTCTTTCTTTTCTTAGAGAAAAAAAAGGAAGAAAATATATGTGAAGAACCATAAAATACAAATATAGATTTCCTTTGAACAGCTCCAAATGTAAAGATAGCGTGAGCGATTGAATCCAGCCAATCGGAATATTATTTTTTTTTTTTTTTTTTGTAAATCACAAAATTTTGATATGAATTGACCCACAAATTCTTCATAATCATATTCCACTTACATATAATATATAATAAGAACTCATATGCTTCTTTATAGCAATGATCACAAGTTTTGAATCAGAAGAGTAGAGGAATGCTTTGTTCATATCTGAACAAGTTGCCTGGATCAACCTCACTCTTCACTTGTGCCAGTCTCCTGAAGTTTCCTTTAAAGTACTTTTCACCCCAAACACTTGCCTTCATATAGCTTGCATTCCCTTCTCCATTAACTCCCAGATCCAAATCTCTGTAATTCAGATAAGCACTTCTTGGATTTCTTGAAACATAAGCAGTCATAAACTCATAGAACTTCCTTATCCATTTCAAATTCTTCTGTGTTGTTTCTATCCCCTCTTCAGTCCATTGAGTAATATACTGAACATCATACAAGCTTCCCTTTCTGTGAGGAAATGGTGTCTCAGTTTCAGAGACTTCAGCTACCATTCCACCTAAAGGATCGATAATCAGCATAAACCATAGATTCCCTTTGAGGAGAAATCTGAAGATCTCATTCCATTCTTCCTCAGTTATTGGCTTTGTTAGAAGATCAGATTTGTTCTTGAATGATGTAGAGTTTGACCATGGCTTTCTGTTGAGCAGAACATTCAGAGGAGAATCTGAAGAGTAACCAGCAAAGTTCAAAACGGATTCAATCCAGCTCATTTCAGTACAATCTGTTTCCTTCAATTCCAGTTCTGGAAAGCTTTGCTTTAAGATTGAAACAAGTTCTTCTTTTTTACCGAGGAATAAGGAGCTGAAAGTAGCTTGAATTGTCTTATTTGGGCTGTTTTCATTCACTGGCTGTAAGATTGATTGCAGAAACAATCTTTTATCCAGGTTGTAAGCTATGTTTTGAAACTTGCTGACTAGCTTTGTTGCACCTTCTTCTAGTGTTTTTGAAATGGTGAAGATTGTGACCTGTTTGAGATATTTAATTATTAATTGATGTAAGACTAAGGCTTCGTTTGGGACGGCTTTCTTACTACTTTTTAAAGCAATTTTTAGTAAAAAATTAAACTTCTTTTCTAGAAAGCTAAGAGTCCATCTCAACAAAATAATAAACACACAATTGAAAAAACAAAAGGAAAAATCAAAATAGTATACAAAGAGAAAATTTAGACTTGGTCAAGAAATACCTTAGGTGGAACTTGAACAAGCTTTATCTTATAAGACAATATGACCCCAAAGCTAGCTCCTCCTCCACCTCTCAAAGCCCAGAAAAGATCTTCACCCATGGCTTCTCTATCAAGAACTTCACCCTTTGCATTCACAATTCTAGCATCAATGATATTATCAATAGCAATACCATAAGCTCTCATAATAGTGCTCAATCCTCCTCCACTGAAATGACCTCCAACTCCCACAGTAGGACATGAACCAGCAGGAAATCCAACAACTCTACTCTTCATAGCAATGGCATAATAAACTTCACCTAAAATAGCACCAGCCTGTACCCAAGCTGTGCTCACTGATGAATCAATTGTTATCGAGTTGAGCTTTTGGAGGTCAATGATTATGAAGAAATCGCTCATGGTTGAGGCATATGAGAGGCCTTCATAGTCATGGCCGCCGCTGCGAATTCTTAAGAGGATGTTGAGGGTGTTTGAGCATGAAATAGAGGATTGGATGTGGGATTCTTGAGTTGGGGTGAGGATGAGGAGAGGCTTGGGGGAGTTGGTAAGAGTTCTAAGGTTTTGGATGGAGGAGAAGAGGAGGTTTGTGTAGTTTTTGTTGCTTGGGCTGAAGATGAGATTGGAGGGGAAGGAGGAGTTGAGACATTGGAGGAAGGATTGTTGGGCTGAAGTGAAGGTGTTTGGGTTGAGGGAATGGGAAGGGAAGGGTGAGAGGAAGAGGAAGAGGAGGGAGAGGAGAGGAGGCATGGAAAGTGAGAGGGGAGAGTTCATTTCTTTTCTTCTTTTGTGAACTGATTTGCTATGGCTCAGAGGTGTTAGGGATATTTCCTTTATAGAGTTTTTTTTGAGAGGAAAAGTTTAAGATATTGAAGGTTGAGTATATTGTTATAAAGAGGGTGGAATTTTCCATTGTTTTACTTGTAAGTATGCATTGATTGCAGGCCTGTATATAAAATATCATTCAGACTGAGTAATTATTAGTGTAAAAAAATAAAAAAACAATGCCAGCATACTGTTGGACTCTTCAATTGGCAAAAATTATGAACATTTTTTATTGATGAACAAATGATTGCAGAATTTATTAGTTTTTGAAATTTCTAGTTTTAAGGTGTAGACATTTAAGCTGTTGATTTTCATTTGGACCCTATATATATAAAAGATAAATATATATTTTTTGTCTAATTTTATATTGTGAAAAATTTATAATTTCCAAATGATAAAGGCATGATCCATTTATGCAAAAACCAGACCCTACTGAATGAATAATTTGATAAATAGTTCATAACTTTTTATATATATTTGATAATTTAAATTAAATAAAATTTTATTGTGGCATTATATCAAATTTAGGATACGTTTGGGACATCCGTAGAGTTTTGTAAGGATTGCTATAAAGTTATTGTGTGGAAAGTAACTTTTTTGAAAGCTACGGTAAAAATTTACAGCTTCATAGCATAAAAGTTTCTTGAAAGTAGGAAAAAAGAGTAGTCAAATAGAAACTATGATTGTGATCAAAAATATAAATTAGTAAGAAAGAAAACTATGATTGTGATCAAAAACATAAATTAGTAAGAAAGCTTTGTCAAATATAGCCTTAACCAACATTCAATCACTAAAATTGAGTGCTTGAATTCAGATATGAATCATATTATGATTTGAAGATCTTAAGTCTTAATTATGCCTTTTAAAGTGTTTGCTAATTAGATTAGCTGTTTTTCCTTGAGGAGATCTTCTTCCACATTTTCTGTTGTTTCATGCTATCTTCATTTTTAATCAATTTCTATATAGTTTTCATTAAAATTTTAGAAAAATTTCTTTCCTGCTCTTCTCATGCAGATCATTACTTAATTATACATCCAATTTACTGTTAATTTTGTTTATGGCCTTTAGCTTGGAATTAATCAAATCTTAAGCTTAATTAATGATCTCTTTTTTAATTGCTACATGTATTAATAATGAAGAAGAAGTGAGGAGTGGAGTAAGTGAGACTGTTTCAGCTTCTTGATTTGCAAGGAAATATAATAAATAACTTCTGCTGAAGAAATAATATAGAAGAGATCTAATCAGTGATTTCGATCTTATAATTTTTTTTTTAAAGTCAAATTTGGATTTATTTGAACTGACCGCAAAGGAAATAAATCAACATACAGATAAATTTTATTGTTATGTTATATTATCTAACTCCATTTGTTCTATTAATTTTAGAAGCCCTAAAATAAATAAAACCGTATGTAAATAAGAATGGAGTGCAATAAAAAAAGAAAAGAAAAGAAAAGAAAAGGAGTGCAAGAATTATAAGAGATACGAGAAATTTTACGTGAAAATTTAGAAAAGAGAAAAACTGAGAAGCACTGACTCAGTTAAAATGATTTAACTAGTAATTATCATCGTTTATAAATAATGATCTTCCTCAAGTCAAGAATTAATTATTTTGTATGGATGCCGAATGCCGTCCGGAGGCCAACCATAATGCGCCACATCATCCCTACGCTGTGTACCGTGGCTCGTTATCGCTGACATGACTGCACCTGATTCTCCTCCGGATGTAGAGCTACGTTCGGTCTCCACACAGAATAATTTTTCCAAGAGAAGGCACCTATTCATGTAGTAAATATAAAATGTATCAAACATATTATATTGTTGAAGTTGGAAGAATTTTGTGGCATGAGAGTTGCCTTCAAGAGATCATATACTTATTTATTTGGTTGTATTATAAAATCGTTTATTTACATTGTTAATGATGGTGGGTGTTGAAGTCAATAAATAGGCTGAACATGAAATCTCTATTTCTTGAATAGAGATTTCGAGCTCGCGCGTACAGCCCTGTTGGTACTTGATTTATTACATGGAATCAATATTATATTAAAAATGTTCGTGCTGTGTGGAATTTGATTGTGTCGATCAATCATGTTATATCATTGCCTCAGATCTCAATTTCATTGGTCAAGCTCGCCGGGGGGTCCTCCCCCTACTTGGTTTTGGGGGCTTTGACGTTGAACATTTTTTTTATCGTACAATCATACAACATTGTGTTGATGTATACTCGAGCACTACAGTACTGTACAAATGTTACATTCAGAGATAGAAAGCAAAGCGTAGTGACGCTTAAGACTAGGCGCTATGGCTCTGTGAGTCGGGTTGTGCAATTTTCATTTTTGTTTTTCATATTTAAGTTGAAGGGCTTAGTCCCTCTGGGGGTTTTATGTGCATCTCTTTGTAAGTTTTATTAGATAACATTGCAAGAGTAAAGAGAGACAAGAAGAGAGTGAGAGAAGAGAGATCTATACAATTTCTCCTAATTTTCAATGTGAATTGCTTGGTATGGTGTGGCTCTATGATTTTTTTTCTTCTGATATCATGTTTTTCCTTATTAAATATTGGTATTCTTTCTTTTCCACAGCATTTTCAATTTCTTTTCTTATTTCGCTACGTGGTTTTACTTCCCCAAAAAAAAATTAATTTGCGACATAATTCAAATTTTAGAGAGCAAATACATGAAGGAAAAAGAAAACTAACAAAACTAGCATAATTTGTCTGCTTTGTATCTTTACCACTAAAGTTTTCACTATAATGAAGATGAGTTAATCTTATAAGATATATTTAATAACATCTTTCTATCTTTCAAATGTCTTCTCTATGAATAATGTTCAAGAAGTCAATAATTGTTGGTTATTTCTTAAGTCTAGCTTGTATGGCTACTTTTAATGATATATATGGTGAAATAAGGATTTTCCTACTCACATAATTAATTATGAATTATTTTGAAGGGTTTGGAATTAATCCAATCTTAAGCTTAATCAAGGAAGAAACTTGCAAATAAATTTTATTTAATGTTATATTATCTTACACCATTTTTTCTATTAATTTGAGAAGCCTTAAAATAAATTTCTAATGAAAATAAAATAAAATAAAATTACACATAATATCATTATTTTTATTGATCAGAGTCTCATTTCAATGAAATTAAATATTCATTTTGAATGTGCAATCATTTATTTCATTTCTCAATATTTTTTACTCTCATTCAATAAAATTATTGGCATGGTGGCATCTGAAAAATCTTTAGTGATTGTAAGTTGCTTACTGTGACATTCTCCATTCTCTTAGATACCTAAATTTATACACACACTCACATGTATATGTGTGTTGCATGATGGAATATTTACAGTGGTAGAGAAAGAGTTTTTTGTATTAATATTTGCACGAAAGATTCAATACACACATAGATAAGAGTGAAGTGTATTAAATATAAGAGATATTAGAAATTTTGCATGAAAACTCAAGAAAGAGAAAGATCACGGGGCTTGACCCAGTTATAATGATTCCACTAGTGCTTGTCATTGGTTATAGATAATGCCCTTCCACAATGAAAGGCACTTATTCAATGTAGTAAACATACAATGTATATAACATATTATATTGTTGAAATTGTAAGAGCCCTAAGGCATCGACAATCAATTTAAGAGTTGTATGTTTATTTATTTTGTTGTACTCATTTGAGAAGTAGAGACTAAAAATAAAGTAGTCCAGCCTAAATCTTGGAGCTGATGTTGTAAGTCAGAGTTTTTGTTGATGTTATGCATCAACTTTATAAATGATATTATGCATTAACATTATTAACGATGATAGGTGTTGAAGTTAGTAAGTGTCAAAGTAGCTAGGCAATAATGGATATAAGATTGTAGGTCTGAGGATCTTAGTTAGGTGATAAGGGATAGGAGGTCATAGTCAGGGCGATGGTGATCAGAGGACCTTACGTGAGTGATGGAGGTTGGAAAATCGTTGTCGGATGACAAAGATCAGCATATCATAATTAGGCGATGGTGGTCGAAGGACCCTAGTAGGAAATGATGATTGAAGGGTCATAGTTGGGTTGCAATGGTTAAAGGACTAGTCAGACAGTGATGGTCGGAGGATTGTTGGGCAATGTGTTTAGAGGATTATAGTTGGACGATGACGGTCTGAGTACTATAGTCAGGTGATGACGATCATAGCTAGGATGAAGGCTGGAGATTCGTAGTTGGGCGGTGATGGTCGGGAAATCGTATTCGGGTCACAATAATCAGAGAATCATAATTAAAGAATGGAGGTTTAATGATAGCAATTAGCTGACAACGATTTGAGGATAATAGTCAGGAGGTATTGGTTAAAGTACCATAGTCATTATTTGAAGGTTAGAAGACCATTGTGTAAAGATGCTAGTTTGACAATGTTGGTCAAGTGACGATAGTCGGGTGATGTACAAACAATAGTGATAGGACAACAACTGTTGGGCATGTTTTGAAGGGAGTTGAGTAGCGGTCCTATGACGTTGTTTGGATGACGACAATTAGGTGGTGGTCTGATGGTAACAATCAGATGGTAGTTTGACAATGGTGCTTGAGTGAAGCTTTGTGTTTCTTAGAGCTTTTGAGCTATCTTGCTCAAACCCAAGTCCAAGCTTGTAGTTGCCTTACATGTAAATAGTATGGGTCTATTTATAAATTTTAAGAACTACTTTTCTCATAAATTTAGAGAAAATTCAAAATACTCCATTCATGACCTATATTATTTCCCTTGATTCTAGAGCACATTCAACATTCATGTTTCTAAATGTTGTTGGAATTAAGTGATATATTGGAACAAATTCATACTTCTATAAATTTAAAATTATTAAACTTGCATAGAGCTCTCTACCAAGTCTATCTTGAAACTTAGCTTTAATTTGAAAACTAATGGAACTAAATTTTTGTGCTTTTATATGTACTCTATTTGAAGAAAATGAAGAACAGTTAATAATAATCATAAATTATGGCGACTTCTTAACGAGTAAAGCCCTTGAACAGCTCTTCAATGGTCATCAGCGCAGGTAGGCCAAATGGATCAAATCACAAGCAAAAATACACACACAACATTTTCAAATCGAAAATAGCACAGAAGAATTCACAGAGCAACAGAGTTAACGCAAATGACAAAATGCCCTGGGCCATGAGCCATCATCATCCAACTCCACACCCGAAATACATAGACCATTTCAACGTCAAACTGAAAAAAGTCAACCAAACCAGCACAGAATTTATAGATCCTACACATATTAGAAAGATATCCCAAACCCTTCTCTCATCACACTAGAAACAAATTAGATGAAAATGATCGCAAAGAAATTGAGATCTGTAGTAAAGCTCAAGCTTCCACTTCATCTTCTTCCTCCTCCTCCTCGTAGTCTTCCTCCGCAGTGGCATCCTGGTATTGCTGATACTCGGCCACCAGATCATTCATGTTGCTCTCGGCTTCGGTGAACTCCATCTCATCCATGCCCTCGCCAGTGTACCAGTGCAAGAAAGCTTTCCTCCTGAACATTGCAGTGAACTGTTCGCTCACTCTCCTGAACATCTCCTGAATGGAAGTTGAATTCCCAATGAAGGTGGAAGCCATCTTAAGTCCCTTGGGTGGGATGTCGCACACGCTGGACTTGACGTTGTTGGGGATCCACTCGACGAAGTATGAAGAGTTCTTGTTCTGAACGTTGATCATTTGCTCGTCCACCTCCTTGGTGCTCATTTTCCCGCGGAACATGGCGGAGGCTGTGAGGTAACGGCCATGGCGTGGATCGGCTGCGCACATCATGTTCTTGGAATCCCACATCTGCTGAGTCAACTCAGGGACGGTGAGGGCACGGTATTGCTGCGATCCTCGAGATGTCAGGGGAGCAAAGCCGACCATGAAGAAGTGGAGGCGAGGGAAGGGGATCAAGTTGACGGCGAGCTTCCGGAGGTCGGAATTCAGCTGTCCGGGGAAACGCAGGCAGCAAGTGACGCCACTCATGGTAGCCGAGATGAGGTGATTGAGATCACCAACTGGAATGAGAGCATAACAGCACAGGCAAGCAGTTAGAAAATAAATGGTTTGATAAGTAAACGCATTATGCATTCAGACTGCACTTGCAAGTACCAACTATTTTTGGGTGGGAATACAGAGAAGTTGCCTCCGCGTGTTCAAGTACTTATTTACCATTTTTTGTTGGATTAGAAGACAAGGACTTGGGTTCGTTTGGATCCACCTATTTCTTGTTTAACTTGTCAAAAAATAGTTTTCATTTATATGGAAAATGTGATAAATTTTGATTATGCAAATGCACCATCTCTATCACTTCATAAATATACAAACTAATTTATAAAGTAGCTCGTACTTCCATACCAGAGTAGGAACCACTCCGCTTTGCGGCGGGTAAAACCCGTTCGACCTAGTAGGCAACCCACATTATTTACTTGGGCCAATACTTAAGGTTGTCATGGCAGCCTAAGGGATTCGAGCCCGGGACCTGAGCTTTGCCCAACCGAGCTCTGCCCACCTGAGCTAAGCCGCGGTGAGTCATAGGAGAGTCTTAACAAAGTGAACCGAAAATCTTACTAAGCAGCAAGGATATGACTCCTATCACTTCATGGATAATGACCACATGTGCAGATTGTATATGCTTATCATTAAGTGCAAAAACAAAATAAAATAAAAAAAAAAAGATTGAAGTTTCAACTGACATGTAGGGGTAGCCAGCTTGAGAGTGCGGAAACAGATATCGTAGAGGGCTTCATTGTCGAGGACCATGCACTCGTCGGCATTTTCAACAAGCTGGTGAACTGAGAGAGTGGCATTGTATGGTTCCACAACGGTATCAGAAACCTTGGGAGATGGGAAAACAGAGAAAGTCAGCATCATGCGGTCAGGGTACTCTTCTCTGATCTTTGAAATGAGAAGGGTACCCATGCCGGATCCCGTTCCTCCACCCAAGGAATGACATACTTGGAATCCTACGCAGAATTAGAATAAAGTAATCAGAAAAAAATACACATCTGTATTTTGCAAGTTATAATCATTAGCAAAGTTCACAGTTCATACCAATAACATGAATCAATAGTCCTTCCATAAAAACAATGATAAACTGACTAGACAGTGTTATAAATAATAAAGGGTAAAAAGCATCTCAATGATTTCTATAATCTCAACTAAAGTGCTCTGCAGCACAAATAAAAATAAAAGAATCATTAGAAAACTAAACCAAGCTAGAATGCGTCACCTCAGCGGTACCGAGCGAAGGTGTGCCGTGGTGCATTTTGATTGGTCTCTAAATGGCATTTAGCGTCCGCATAGAATAATTAATCTGAGTATAGGGTGGTGCATACAATCGAAGACTCGTAAGAATTAATTTCTATCACAAACAATCGTTCTCCACAAAAATGCAAGCATAAAGTACAATCCTTGCGGGTATTAATCACCTTTAAAACATCAGAAGAAAGTAAGAAACACAAATATGATACCTAATTTTACTTGGTTAAGTAGGAACATGTCTAATCCTTTTGAAACCTTGTAAAAAAAATCTAAAATATAAATCACCTTGGAAATGGCAGCCTTTTCTATTTTTACCTATTCTTAACAAATGTTTGGCAAAAAAATTGTTGCCAATTGCCATTTAGCTGATAGCCTGATATATGCTCACCCTGTAGCTTTAGAAGTACTGAAAATTGTAACAGATGCAACAAATAAAGGTTGAACCATAAAATTTCCAGTAAACGATAACAAATCTAGGGTTGAATTCATGTGAGTTATTAGCTAATAAGTGCAAACAAACTAGATAAATAATGCATAACTAGTAATAGGGGTAATTATCATACACCTCTCCCAAGGTTTAGATAAATATTATATAGAACATTGATATTTATCCTTTCTATTCAAATTTCATTAATTTAATATTAAAAAATGGCTCCTGTATCCCTTCAAAATATGATAAAGGTGAATTTGTTGCTCTCGTACATCTCAGATAATTTTTTTTATATATGTTATTTTGAATTTTATGAAGGTTTTATCAGATAAATATCAAATATCCCTTTCTATCAATTTAATCAAGGGAAAGTGACACATTTTTATATTAAACTACTTGATGTTGGATGAAAATAATATCATAAGGGATGCATTTGAAATTTTTTCAAACCTAGGGGGTTATATAATATTTAGCTAAATCTAAGAGGAGCATAAAATTTGTTGTTCCGCCCTAAAATAAGAGGAGTTATTATGTAGTAGGCAAGGATCAAATTCAATGTTAAATTGTCAAGCATAATTTTTGTTCTATGAAAAAAATAAGTTAAGCAAACTCAACCAATAGATCAAACTTCATAGCATAGTGATGTCGTTGTAGGGGTTGAATGGAGGGTAGCACCAAAAAATATTAAATATTTGCAATTTATTTTATAAGGAGTGTTTGATGTAGAAATATTAGTGCTATAAAACTCCACTACATAGTAAAATATTTAGTGGAGGTAATATGACAACCATCAATTGTGTGAACAGTATAAAATGCTTGATGTTTTGTGAGTTGGCCTTCAACCCAGTAATTTGAGTTAAGTCTCATCTAATCCCCATCTCGAGACCTTAGGAATAGCTTTCAAAGTTCTTACTAAGTGGGTATATGTCATCCACATAATATATATTGTAAACAATTGTCTCAAAGTAAATCAAACCAACAAATGCATACTTTACAATATGATGAGTATATGTTGCATTCAAAAAACACTATTTGATCATAGCATCTTGATAACGAAGATTCAGGGTTTTAATAAGATCATATAAATCTCATTGTACTTCAAGTGGGTAAGAACCAGCTTAACGAGCAGTTGTATGATGGGCTACAAAAATAATTACACTTAACAAAAAAAATGAGCTACAATAAAGATAAGCATAAAGGGTAAATGGTACGATGCCTGCAGCATGATTATTTTTGGGAAACAATGCAAATCTAATTCAAATCCATAACTTTCATGAAAAAGGACTGATTTTTATCTTAAGAATTAGCATCTTCCTTACAAATGACACGTTGTGGCTCAACCAATACTTGAAATATATAAATGCAATTAGGTATGGTCCCTTGCACTTCTAAATTTGAGTTCACTAGGTAGCAATCCAACATTTAACATACTTTCTTTAAAGTAAAGGACCTAAACCTATCAACTTTTCAGTAAATGCTTGCGATAATGTGCAAATGCATGAAGATATACAAGCTAAACATGATTCCAACTCTACAACATATTATTATGCAAAATTAAGGAAACCTCACTATCAATTTCACTACAAAGTAACATCGTTTAGATAATACAACCCTATCATGATATCTTAATAAAACTAAAAGAAGCAAACAAGAACAAAAGAATAAAATGACATGGATCAAACTATATGATCATCATCACTGCAACTATCATTTTTAACAAAATAATCAATATGATCACCATTTCCATCATTTCAATTAAATAGGATTAGCTTTATGGATGTACACCACTTCTAAGTGTTGCATGAGATGAAAGATCTAGTTTAAGTAAACCTTTGTGTACAACATCTAGCCATTTTACTTCTAATCTATCATGCACTTTTTACAACTATCACTTCCTAGCATATTAGCTAAAATTTCGTATTAAAATTCCAGAAAAATCATATTCCACTACGATTAGTTCTGTATAGTAATACGGCTTTAAAACTATTCCAGATCAAACATATCACCCAGTACTTAATACGATTCTACACAGGCTCATTGGGTTACAAAACTAGCCAAAAGAGACAAATATATGCAAACAGAAATATCAATCGTAATAAACGCTAAAGGAAATCCCAGGACCCGTTCTTAATAATATTTCCCTTTCAATAATTAAATAAAAAATCATCCTTCATAAATATAAATTGATATTGAATAAAACTTTGCAGAAGAGAAAGCTTGATTTTGCCTGATAACATTTACCACGTATGTATGTACATATCTAACTGCAGTGTAAATGTTTTGAAGAACAAAAATAAAGCTAATGAAAGAATAACAAACTAATCATTCCATAACTACGATATGCCCAGATAAAGATTCAAAAATGCAGAGGTAGATGAAAAGAAATATTGGTCAAAGGTTAAACATTTCCTTTTACAGTTCACAGACACTGCCTATGTGATTTAATAAAAAACGAGCGGGAAAAAAACACCTTAGAAAACCCGAATACCGAAATGAAATATCAACAAGGCGCACGCAAACAAAATTACAATGATCCAGGAAAAATATCATACAGAACTGAGAATCACAAAGCCACACAAGAACACTAAAATCTAATCAAGAATTCAGTAAACCCACTTCATTTAGTTTTCTAAAAGTGATAATCTTATTTTAATTCATTTTTTGTGAAATTAAAATCATCACATTTGAGAAAATTTAAAGGTGTTTCTATTTGCAGAGTTTAAAAAATGAATATTAATTTCTAACTAATTACTTAATTTTTCAAATCTTGTTTTATACTTTCAATAAATCAAATGCGGCCTAACCACAATCGGAAAGGATGAATCTACTAGAAAAAAATACTCAAAATCAAACAGGAGTGCATAGATCTCATACCTTGCAGGCAATCACAATTCTCCGCTTCCTTCCTCACCACATCTAACACAGAATCAATGAGCTCCGCACCCTCAGTATAGTGTCCCTTCGCCCAGTTATTCCCCGCACCCGATTGCCCGAAAACAAAATTATCAGGACGAAAGATCTGCCCAAACGGACCCGATCTCACCGAATCCATTGTCCCCGGCTCCAGATCCATAAGCACAGCCCTCGGAACATACCTCCCACCGCTCGCTTCATTGTAATAGACGTTGATCCGCTCGAGTTGAAGTTCGGAGTCCCCACTATACTTGCCGGTGTGATCGATCCCGTGCTCGTCACAAATGACCTCCCAGAACTTCGCACCGATCTGGTTACCACATTGCCCTCCCTGGATGTGGAGAATTTCTCTCATCTTCTCCTACGCAAATCGGCACGAAAGATCAGATTAGGGTTTCCTCGCCGACGACGAGAAGAAGACAGTGAGAATTGAGAAGATGAACGCGAAGAGACCGACAAGGTCCGAGAATTTGGGTGCTTTTATCTCGAGAAATGCAAATCTGATTACGCGTGGTGAGGTTACCTCCCATACGGAACGGCATAACAGACTTGCCTTATTACACCCAGCACAACTGCTAAGTTCCACGTGTCGCAGCGGCAGTAGTTCTAAGAAAGTAGTAATTAGACCTCCCCTATCGCATCAGCCTTTTTATGCGCAGACCCTATCGACCGTTCATTATCTTTTTTTCCGTCGGATATTTGCTGTCCTATGCGGTTGACCGCAATAATATAAACCAAAGCATTCGCTGGATTTAACCTGTCACGCCTATGAAAAATTCAGTGTAGCTCCACATCCGAATGCTAACAATATGTCGCATCGTGTTCTTATTTTTTACTGCACGGTCCGATGACCCGACTCAAGTCGGAACCCGGTATTGTCATGTTCGGATATTGTTATGTATTGCTTTATATTGCTATGTATTGTTAGGTATTGCTTGGCAATAACGAAAAATATCGCTCTGTCAAGATCAATACCGAGCAATACCTAGCAAAATCGGGGTATTGCTATGTATTGCTCAGTATTGCTAGGCATTGGTCTTTACATATTGGTATTGCTCGGTATTTAGCAATACCTAGCAATACTCCGGTCTGCAAAAATCAGCCAATACATAGCAATATCGGGCTCGGGTCGTCGGGCTGCGCGGTAAAGAGTAAGAGCACGTGACGACATATTATTATCTTATTGACATCGGGATGTAGAGCTACGTCAGACGTCCAGACCTAATAATTATTCACGATCTAAGCCTAATCATTCGCTGGCTCAAAAGTATTAATCCATTAATTGTTAATATTTGCTTTAATTTGAATTAATAAGCTAGCAAATGCTTGAACATGAACTTAAGCCGTTCAAAATTAAAATAACATTCCTACTATTTGAGGTCCCTCATATAAATTTTTTTTATTATTATACACAAATTCTGATTTAAAGCTTTATTTAGAAAAACTTTCTCACTATTTTTTAAAATATTTTTTTTTTTTATAAAAAAATAAATTTTTTATTAAAAAACTGCTTTAATAAGAAAACCATATTAAAAGAAAGAAAGGTTTTGTTTGTGATGACTTTATTATTTCTTTATGAAATAACTTTTTAGTATAAAATTTACTTTTACTAAAATATTATGTAATGTAAAATAACTTTAAAAAGCAATAAAGAAATTCCCCCAAATAAAGCCCAAATCTAATAAGAAAAGTTCTTTTCTCGTGCTTTCTAAATAAGAGTTTGTTTGGGGCGACTGTCTTAATGTTTTCTAAAACAAATTTTTAGTATAAAAATTTATATTTCAAGAAATTTTCGTAATAAAAAATTGTTTAAAAAAGCAATAAAAAAGCCCTTCCAAATGAGATCTACCTCTATTGATTGTTACACAAATTCTGTGCTGTGTTGACTATTTAACACAACTCTCTAGTATTTGAACCCGGCAACTACAACCTTCAAAATTAAATAAATTTAATTTAAAAATTGAAATCAATGAGCAAAGTAATGAGATAAGATTGAAAATTAAAATTAAAATTTTTTATAAAATATTCTGATCAATATTTTAATTAAAATCAAGCTAAATTATTTATGTACTATAATTATCTCAAAGAAAGTGGAAGAATTTTCATATCCATTGTAATCAATTTTAATGAAATATAAATGATAATTTTTAAATTGAAGTATTGTAAAATAAGAATGAAAAAATTTGTGAAATGAATATATTTGAAATTAAATAATTTTATTTTTTATGTACTTTTCAAATATGAATTATATGAGGGTTGGATAAGTCTATAACAGGAACTTTTATTTGGTTCGGTGACCTGATGTAGCTCTACGTTCGGACGCCAGTAAATAGTGCCACGTGTTTTTACTTTTTACCGCGTGGCCCATGACCCGGAACGGCCCCAGGATTGCTATGTTCGCATATTTATATGTATTGCTCAGTATTGCTAGGTATTGGTCGATTTTGCTCAGCAATAATGAGAAATACCATTCTGTGAAGACAAATACCGAGCAAAACTCGGTATTGGTCGATTTTGCTCGGCAATAACGAGAAATACCATTATGTGAAGACCAATACCGAGCAATACGGAGCAATACCGAGTTTTGCTAAAAACTCAGTATTGGTCTTCACAGAGCGATATTTCTCGTTATTGTCAAGCAATACCTAGCAATACTGAGCTATACCGAACAATACCGAGCAATACGCGAACATAACAATCCTGGGTTCCGGTCTGGGTCGGGTCATCGGGCCGCACGATAAAGAGTGAGAACACGAGACGACATATTATTGACGTCCAAATATAGGCTAGGTCAGATCACTTGACCTAATAATTGTTCCTATAATAGGATCACATTTTATGCCCTAAGTAAGATATTTTAATTTCATTGATTATTAAACAATTTGGAGGAGTGGGGGGCAATACCGTGATGAGGGAGAACGTGCGGAGTGAGATCTGAATCTCCATATTATTATTTAGGAAGCAAGTTGGTGGGTGACTTTTTATTTTTTTATTTATGAAGTTTTTATATTAAAAATTTATTTAATAAAATAATATGGAAATTATCCCAAATAAAATTTTATTAATTTGCTTAATTATTAAACTGTTTTCTGGTTTAACTTTTGAACATTTATAAATCATCAAAAAAATTATATGATTGAGAAATAGAACAAAAGTGAGCAATTTTAGAAAATATCTCAAAAGTTAAATTTTGGATTATCCAAACTCCAATTGCAACAAAATTATAGTCAATCCGGTCGACATTAAAATTGCATAATTTTGATTAGGGATACAAATGAATCGAGCAGTGTCAAGAATGTACGTGTTCATGTTTGAGTTCGCTTATTATCATCTTGTTCAAGTTCAGTTTGAGTTTGATTTTAGCTTTTTTTTTGTTCAAGCTTGATTCGTTTAAATTAATGGGTGTTCATGTTTGATTCATTTCATGCTTATCGAGCTTTAAACAAACTAGCCTTATCGAGTCTTCTGACAAACAATTACATCGATCAAGTTCGTTAACATATCTAACAAAGTTTTTTAAACTATCAAACAAGTTCGTTCAATAACATATCTAATGAGTATTCTTGGGCTATCAAATGAGTCCTTTCATGAATGTATCTAATTAGTGTTTTAGAGCTACCAAATGAGCTCATTCACGAACGAACGATCTATGATTTATCTTATATTTATTCAGAGAATGGGTTGTTCACGATTTTATACAAATGCGGAAAGTAAAAATAAATTATTAAACTATTTTAGACAGCATTAGTAAAAATAAATTATTAAATTGAATAATATAGATAACTCTAATATTGTTATAATCGAACTTCTTAGTCGAACTCTAATCAAGCTTGTTCTCGAGCATTAAACAGTACTATTCATGAACATAAACGAACCGAACACTAAGTTGTTCAAGCTCTTTTATTTAGCTATTTAGTATTTATCAAAAGTGTTCAAGCTCGTTCGTTTACTTTATCAAATGAACATGAATGAGCTCTTATAGAGCCCAACCACGAGTACCATGTCGAACAATTGGTTCATTTGCAACCCTAATTTTGATAAAATTAAGGCACTTCAATGTAGATAAACTATTTTATGATTAAGGAATCAATGCAGTTTTGGATTTTATCCATATTTAAAAGGTATAAATCATTAAATAGGTCCACACTTTCTACATAAAAGTGATTCATTCACTGGAGATTCACGAGAACTCAAAGACTTACAATTTTTTGGAACTCCACCAGAGGACCATCACCTCGACTACTGTTGTTGGATGGCCCCAACATCAAACCGCAACCTGACTATCACTGTCAGACATTCATTGTTAGACTGTCAAAAATTGATTTAGTGGTTTATATTTTGTTAGTGCTTTTGTTTTTTCAGCTCTTTTTTAATTTTTAATTTTTACAAAAATGATTTTGGGTGATATTATAATAAAAAATAATAATAACATTTTTATATCCTCATATATTCTCCCCCAATAAGAAAATAATAAAATCATTTGACATAATTATTAACTCATCATAAATTTTTATTAATAAAGAATTCAGGTTTCATTTGGGACAATTTTTTTACTGCTTTCTAAAACTATTTTTTAATACCAAAATTTATAATTAAAAAAAAAAAAACTAAAAGCTATTTTTGAAAGCAGTAAGAAAGTTGTTCCAAACTAAGCCTTCTTAAATAGTTTCTAATTCTACAATGATATTCTTTGATTATTTGTGGGGCTTTTAGATATGATGCATCATCAAAAATATCATCCAATCAAGCACAGTTATTGATGAAATATGCGAATAAAAAATATGATTAATTTCGGTGGTTATTGTAACATCATTTTAAGTAAAGTTATAATTCGAAAGAATATTTAATAAGATGAACTCAACGATAACAAAAGTATTTGTATGAGTTCAAATAGTCCTAAATTGAGCATTTGAAATTATAGTTAAAAAACTTGGGGACATTGTTTGAGGGTTAAAACGATATCTAAATCTCGCATTCTTGTATTTAGAATGAACGTCTCTATATATTTAAGATGAATGAAACGAGAATAATTTATCTCAATTCTAATATATTTAAGATAATTTAATGCCTATATGATCAATCAAATCAATATAGGCCGTCTGATAAAAAATTTGCAACTATTGACAAAAACAAACAAACAAAGTTTTACTCTAAAATATATAAATAAATTATCATTCTACATATGAATGGAACTTAGAGTTGGGGAGAGCTTATAGATATGAAGAATTATAAAGATTTATATGACGGTCAATGTCAATAATCACTACCAGCAACCATCATCATTCAACATTAATCGTCTAACCATTCTCAGCCGATTGGCCTTGTCAAATAATCACTATTCGATCATCATCCCCTTCGTATGACTTTTTTTATCTTGTCAACCGACACTAACATCTTCCTTTGATTGACTATCTTACATTTTTTTACAACATTTCTAATATTCTCAGCAAAGATAAGTCAACCCAACTTGAATAATCTCAATTTCTCCAAAAGGGAAAAGATGTATTTTATAAATTTCAATAATATAATGAATTATTTCCTCCCTCACTCATTTTTTTTTTGGTAGCATTCTTTTGCACGACGTTTACATTCTTAGGGCATCTCCAACCGAAAACTCATTTTATACTTCAAAATACAATGATATTCATACCAAACAGTAATTCTAGGGGTTTCAATTTCGGGTCACGGGTCGGGTTCTGGTCGAACCCGAACTGACCTGAGCTCAAACGGGTCGACTCTAACCTGACTCGGGTAGATAAACGAGTCGGAAATCCGAACCCGGACCGCCGGGTTGACCCAACCTGACACAGGACCTGAAAAGCGGGTGAGCGGGCGAGCGGCGAGCGCGGGTGCGCGCAAGTGCGTGCGCGGGGCGCCGGCACTGGTAGACGCGGCAGCGTGTGCTGACAGCCTTTGTCGCGCGGGCAGGTCCGGGCAGCAGCAGGCGGTGCGCGGGCAGGCAGGGTAGCTTCGCGGGCATTGCGGGCAAATTCAATTTAAATGGGTTTGCGGGCTGACCCGGCAACCCGCTGGGTCAACTCGAACCCGATCCATTTTTTCAAACGGGTCGAATCCGGGAACCCGAACCCGACCAGTTTCATCTCCAACAGAACTATATTTATAACATCAAAAAAGAATATTCTATGTATATTATTTATCCTCTATTTTTTATAAAAACGAATTACATTTTTGTAAACAATGTGATGCCAATATTTCCGTTACATTATTTACAGCAGAGAAAAAAAAAAACAAAAACAAAATGCAATTATGCTTGGCATTGGGGTAGAGGCTCGTGGCTGCAAACGTGCATTTGAGACGACCTTACACAAAGTAAAAGGCTCATTTAAAATATTTTTTGAAAATTAGTCATTATTCAATGAATCACGGCCGTTCATTTAAGTGATCAACTCATCCGTGAATCCAACGGCCCTTGGTAGCCAGAACGATTTGGAAAGGAAAGCGAGATTGGACGCTTTACAGCCCATTGGCGTGGCCCACCATGTGAACCTATCAGATGCACAAAGCCCAAAAATCTGTCTCATTAATTTATTTCAACCGAGCACCAAAAACAGAAGCTAGAAACAGGATAGTGCCAAGTTAACATGCAAGAACAAGTTAACTTAGCTGCCAAGAAATAGCGATATCTCACCTTCCAATTTCCTATCGAACGGCCATCCTTTTTCAAAATATTTGTTGTCTTTTCTGTTAAATGGGGCCATGAAATTGGTTGGTTGATGAAATAATAAAATATTAATTCTCTGTTGAATTAATTGGTTAGTGCTAAGAAGTTCTTTGAAAATAAGGTTGATTAGTTTATAAGCATGAAGAGCACACAACATCATGGCAGATGAGACACACTAATTCCTATATTGAAAAATATGCACGGTCATATTGATTCGTTGTTTGGGAGACTATCAACTAAAAGATTTTGAATTTGAAGCTTACATATGTGATGTATATGTGCGAGCTTACGTGCACTCAGCTCCAAAATTTAAAAAAATAAATCCTGAAAGTCTAAAGAGATAGGTCTGATTTCCATCTCTCTCTCTCTCTCTCTATCTGATCAAAGGATAGTGCATCTGCATCATAATTTAGTTGAAAATATAATTTAGATGATCTCATAGTCAATTTCAAAATATTTTGACTCAAATACTTTAAGCCTTTGAGAACTAAAAATTCCATCAAAATCTACATTTGTTCGCAACAAAAATGTTAGCCATCTCATAAACAATTTTAAGAATATCTCTGATATTCTCTCCTACTTAAATCATATTTGAAATTCAAATACGTGTATTACGATATTTGAGATGATTGATGGCTAAAAATAAACATTGTACATTCAAACATGACTTAACTATTCCTAATTTAATGATCATCTTGACAAACTCGATGAGTAAATGCTAATTAAGTCTCATATAACCAGTCATATATCCAACGATCTATCAACTCTCTAAGCATCTAAGGGCCTATTTGAACAACTTTCTCATTGCTTAGTCATAAGTAAATCTTTTTAAAATAATATATATTTATAATACATTAATACTGATAGCATCTATCTTTATAAAACTCAAACTGATCAAGCCTATTTTTCTCATTAATATTGATTGTCATGTGCAGGGCTGTCAAAATCAAGTCACGGCTCAGATTCGAGTCGAACCCGTAACTAACCCGACACAAGTTGACCTGACCTGTTTTTGCAATTGGGTCAGATGTTTCAATCCATGCTTGTTTACACGTTCTCGTTCAGGCATTGCAGGCAGTGACACGACACCAGCGACTCAGGCAAACTCGACGCGATGCAGTCACGAAGGCATTCACGATGCAGGCAGAGCGGTCAATAGGGGCACCTGATGGTGACGCAACCCAGTCACACGGGTAGACTCGGCACGAGCAGAGCAGTCAACGAGTTTTCTCGGAGCCTGCAAATGCAGTTAGCTCAGTCATTCCGAGTCATTCCCGGGTTTCAGAGTCAACCCAAACCCAATCCTATTTTTGAGACGGGTCAGTTTGTTGAACTTGAACCTGGCCCGTTTCACAAATAGGTTGATCATATCAAGCATTTACAGGTCGGGTTCGAGTCAAATTTTCGGATCGTGTCAAATATTGCACCCCTAATCATGAGAGTGACCGACATATGATAAAAATCATTGCAAAGATAAATATTTGAGATCTTGAGGTGCTTTGCTTCTATGGTTGGGAAAGTAAAGATGACAGTGCGTGTGTTTAAGGCAAAGGCATTGCTTTGAGAATTTAGTTTATACTGTACTTGAATTATGCTTTACGTGACAAAGATTTTTCTCGTTGAATTAATGTCAGATATCATTATTTAATTATTTAGCCTTTGAATTTATTTATTGGGAGAAATTCTAATTCTCAACATCTTAATTTATCTCTAGATATACTTAATTTCCTTTATGAATTGTTAAATTATAATTATAAGTAAATACACATATGTAAGTTTTAAATTCAATTTTTTTTTAATTTATAGAGTTTTAAGGTTTCGTTTGGGACGGCTTTCTCGCTGATTCTTAGAGCAGCTTTCTAGTTAAAAAATTAAAAATTTTGTATTAGAAAGCAGCTTTAAGAAGCATCAAGAAAGCCGTCCCAAAGGAAACCTAAATATAGAAAATAAAGTGATTCTCATATGCCATGATGTTGAGTGGTCTTCTTGCTTATGAAATAATCAACCTTATTTTCAAAGAACTTCTTAGCACTGATCAATTAATTCAAGAGAGAATTAATATTTTATTATTTGATCTAACCAACCAACTTCACTGCCCCGTTTAGCAGAAAAGACAACAAATATTTTGAAAAAAAGATGGCGGTTCGGTGGGAAATTGGAAGGTGAGATATCGCTATTTCTTTGCAGCTAAGTTTATTTGTTCTTGCATGTTAACTTGACACTATATATCATGTTTCTCTATGTACGAGGCTTCTGTTTATGGCAAGGGTTTACAAATAGGACCGGACTGGTCTGTTCAACCGGTTGAACCGGGAATCGGTCTGGTGGCCGGTCCAGGCTAACCATTAGAGTCTGGTTGCAGTTAAACCGGCAAAAACCCAGTTCAATTGCAGGTTAAACCGCCAAATTGCAGGACCGCACGGGTTTGAAAGAACCAGGACCGCACGGGTTTGAAAGAACCAGGACTGCACGGGTTTGAAATAGGGTTTAGTGCGAATAAGGGTAAGCCGAAATAGGCTTGTTCTGAAATTACCTAATTTGAGTCGATGATCGCACATCTAACGTCTGAAATAGGGTTTAGTGCGAATAAAGGTAAGCCGAAACCTCATTTTACGCACGGACGCTCTCTCTCTTGCAAACCCTACAGAAGTCAAAACGAACGAAGTGGAGACGAGAGACTATGAGAGACGAACGACGCCTTCTTTTGTGCGCACGTCGTTTGCAGATCATTTGGTAAGTATTGATTTCTCATTTATATTTCTGTTGATTCTCTCATTTTGGTCGGACAATGGTGGCCTTTGTTTGGGATTTCAGACTTGTTGCTGCTTGATTCTCTCGTGGTTATCCTATGTATGATTTCGATTTTTCAACTTGTTCCTGCTTGACTGAAACCTTATGATTCTCTCGTGGTTATCCTTGATTCTCTCGTGGTTAATCATCTTGCAGGTTTGATCACGCCACCTTAAAAGTTTAAGAAGATAAGTTAGAGATTTCACTTGGAGGCATGCAATCAGAACTTAGTTGAATTAATTTGTTTCAAAAGTTGGAACACATTTGATTTAGAAATTTATGTTCTCTTTGAACTTGCATTTGAGTTGATATAATTTGTTTGAGAAAACTTAGTATATTCTTTATGGTATTTATTTAATGGTGGGTTACTATTAGTTTCTAAAAATTATTTGGGTAAACTTCACGTAGGCCCTTGAGTTATAAATAACACTTCATGTTAATCAACATTTAATAAACCAAGTCTTTTATTTTAAACATATTTTTTCATGTTGTTTGTTTAGCTGCCGAACATAGAACTTCGAGTTCAACTCTTCAACGCCTAACTTAACACATAATAAGGGCTCGATAGGGATGCATTCCTCCCAAAATGCAATGTTTATTAGCTATTATGTCATCCTTTTCCGGGAACTGGGAGCGGCAGGATGCCCAGATCATCTTTTGCGGGAACCTGGAGCCGCAAGGTGTTTTAAATTGTTTCATATAGATCATTTTGATTAGTCTCTACTTTTGTTACTTCAATTATGAATATTTAATTGAAGGCTACTCAAACACTTTATATCTCTTTTATTTTAAAAAGAGGTCTTTTAATTATTTGTGTATATTTTTTTATTCATAATTTTGTGTCTTGTTTAATTTTTTGTCACATAATTTATAATGATAGAATTATTATTTTGATAATTTAATTAAAAATAATAATAAAATTAGCATTTATTAAATCATCTGGTTCAACTTCTGTTCCAGTCGAGCCGATCGAACCGTAATCTCTCACTTTTCTGGTTTCTTGTCCGATTCAGCTTTCATAACCTCGATTAATTTTGTTAAAAATAAGTAAAAGATTTTGAGCAAAATAGCATTTAACTTAACTCTATTCATCAAGTATATAATCTCTTATAACTAGGGCTGTCAACAAATGACCCGACCCGAAAATCCGACTCGAACCCGACCCGAAAAATTCGGGTTCGGGTCGACCCGTTTAATAAATGGGTTGGGTTCGGGTTTTACTTTTGGACCTGTATAAAAATCGGGTCGGGTTCGGGTCAACCCGGTAACCCGATTCCGACCCGAAAACAACCCGCGTCAATGAGAGTTTTAATAACGTCGAGTCATCGAGCGGTCGAGCCATCGAGGCATCGAGCGGATTATTGGATAAGTTAGGGATTTCTCATTTCTGAGTTAGGGTTTCTCTATCTCCGACTCCGTTCTCCGATTCTCTCGCTTCTTGCCTTCCTCCAGGCCGTTCGCACTCGCAGTTCGCACCTTTGGCTTGATCTGTAAGACTGTAGTCACTAGTAAGTGAACTCATTACTCATGAATAACTTTGGTTTCGTTTTTTTAGAAGTATTTTGGCATTTTGCTGAGTTTTGATTTTTTATCGACTGATATACAATTCTACAGATCTACTATTCTACGAATCTACATTATTTATACTTTTCCTTTATTTCATAATTTATCAATCTGGAAGTTAGGGTTTGCAGTTTTTGTAGATTAGGGTTTGCAGTTTAATGTTTTTGACATTTGGTTTTGGACCTTTAAGGTCTTCTGTCTAGCACTGTTTATCATATTCTTGAGTTTGACTTTTGAGTTTTGAGTCTTTTGGCATCTCATATGTCGACATGCCGTCTGCGCCTCTGCGGGTCGGGACTCGAGAAATATGGTTTTCATTTATATTTTTCCATTACAGTGAGAGTGAATCAGTGATTACACAATACACAATAGAAATTGTTGTTCTGAACTTGTTATTTATTAAGTTGTTAACTTATTATGTTGGTCTGTTGGATTGTTGCCTTGTTGGAAACTTGCAGTCTTGGACTTGGACTGTTGATGTTAAAACAATGGATATGGAAGGAATTGTTTAATTTTTCTGGAATACAAATCATGAATCTATGAAGTATGAAGTATGATAGTGAATAGTCTAATACTATTGTGTATTTGTGCGAGTAGCCTAGTACTATTTAAATTCTTTGAACCTTTAAGCCTATGATTTTTTTTCCATATTAACTTATTAGTTTTTTTCTTTAATATTTCATAAGTAACTAAGTATGTGTTTTTTTACTTTTTTTGGTGTTTAGATGGAGGGTTCTAATACAATTGTTGACAGTAATCCTCTCGAGCAAAATGAGGAAGAGCCTATTGATAATGACGTAGAATGTGACAGTGATGAGTATAACAATGTGGATGTGGGTTTGGACCGTGAGGTTGGTGATAATGCAATTCAAAATGAACAAAAAAAAAAAAAGAAAAAAAAAAAGAGGAGGTTGACCTCCATTGTTTGGGGACATTATGAAATGTACCCAGTTGGTAATGATGGCAAACAACGTTACAAATGTAGGAAATGTGGGGCAACATACTTGTCTGATAGTAAAAATGTGACAGGTAATCTGAGACGTCACATTCAGAACTGTAAGAAGCGGGACTCTCATGATATTGGTCAACTTATTCTTCAAAGTAACACAAGCACTTTTATTTCTATGGTTGAAAATAAGTTTGATTATCATCAATTTCGATATATATATATATATAAGGGGCTAAATTGTTCACAATCCAGGGGCAAATTGGTAATTTACTCATATACAATTATTGTATGCCTATTTTTAGTCATTTAGATGTGCAAAAGTTGCAGATAATCTTTGTTGTCAAATATGCAGTACGACGCATGATTTCGTTGGCATGGTCGTAAAAGTTGAGAAAATCTCCCTCGCTTGCATTCGAAGCATGCATTTTATTAAATTTGAGATTATTCACTCCATATTACGATAAAAAGAAAGATAAATCACATGAGTGTTCATGTTGTGTTGGTTAATATTGTAGAATATCTTTTGTTCGTATCCGTTGATTTACTGAAACCTTTCATATCAATCTAAATCAACAATAAAGGAGGACTAGAATGACAAATATGAACTTTCAAATTTTTTATAAAAATTTCGTTGGAACTTTTGAAGTTTGGAGATATTAATTTTATGAAATTTTCATTAGGAATACTGAGAATGAGAACATTAGATCATGACCCATCTCAAATATCTAAAATTAGGAAATGACTTTGATTTTTTTCCATATTTATGCAGAGTGCTAAGGGTTTGCAAGGCAACTTTTTTATATTTTGACAGTTGAAGTGCTTCAATCAGTTACAACTTTCTTGATACTTCTTAAAAATTCGTATGGTGTGAAGCCATTTTTACAATCATATTTGCTAGTGTGTGGTAGCTCAGAAAAATGAATTGTCCTTTTTTTTCTTTTTCAAATGGGAAATAAACTATAATACCCACAATAGATTTAAAAAGATTAGATTTTTTTATAATAGTTCTACACTTATTTTTACAAACATCTGCAATAATCCAAACAGACCTGAAATCTCATTGGATTGTTATGCTAGTGTATAGTTTTAACTATGATTTTATTTTATTTGTTAAATACTCGAGAACTTTAAGGATTGATTCCATTATACCCTTGTGATGCATGTAGATTTTCCACTAAGACTTGATGATGTTAACACGTGTTGGATTTGATTTTATGATAGATATTTGTGTTATTTATGTCTTTAGGATTCTATTATTTTGTTATGGTTATTCTAGCTTATGCCATTATGTTTGTTTGCAAGTTTTTAGTAGTTTGTTAGTAATTTTTTAGTAGTTATTTCACCTTTAAATAAGGGAAATCTAAGTCTTTTAAGATAATTTTGTTGGGAATTTCTATAAGTGGGCCCATATACTTATACATATAAATAAAGTTTTATACAGTATAAGCTATTTAAAATTAAGCCAATTAACTTAGTGATCTATTTAAGTATTAAATTATTTTTTGGCTTAAGTGGCATCTCAATTAAATTTTGTATGGAATTAATTTGTGTAGAGGCCGAATCTTTATTTTATTTTAATGATGGACTGAAATAAAATATTAGCAAATAAAGTATAAAAGGGTCGTGGTCCACAGTTTAAGCGGTGAAGTTCTCATTTCCCTTATTTCTCATCTTGAGTGAAAAGAATGGGTCTCTCGCTCTTTTGGAGAACGTCGCTCTAAACGTGGAAGACTGAAAATCTCAATTTTGCATTTCAATGGATTCTGGTACGCTTCCGAAAATTATTCTCGATGATTTAGCATGTCTTTCGGAGACGATCGAATTATTTTTGTGTCTCCATTAAATCCTAAAAAATTTATGGTATATATAAGATTCTTATTATAATATTATTTACAAAATCTTAAGGTAAATCCTGGTTGCCAAACAGCCCCTAAGCTTTTATTTTCTTCTTCCACATATTTAGACATCTTTCCCTCTCCTCGGAAAGAACTGCAAACCATTTTTCTCTGTTTGCTTCTCAAATTAAAACCCTAAGAAGGGTAGTTTAGTAGTTTTACAGAAAATTAAAAAAAAAAAAGTGAGCTTCGACAAATTTGCAATTAAAAACTGAGAAGTGATGCATAACAGCTTCCAGTCAATTCGGTTTAATGCCTATGTTCCAAAACAGATATAAGGACAATTAGCAGCGGCTGCTAACTAATTAATTAATTAACTGCATATAGGCACTAATGATAGTTGAGTGATTAAAGTCTAGCACTAATTATGGTGGCGTGTTTGTCCGAATCTATTTTCTCATTTAAGGCTAATATCTCATTTTAATTGTGATTAACAGCTAACAATTCTCTAAAAATGTGATTAAAAGCCGTCCCTCTCCGTAGCTGTTTATCCTAATCATAATGAGTATGGGTGTCAATTTCGGGTTACGGGTCGGGTTCGGGTTTGAACCCGAATTGACCCGACAGTATTCGGGTTAGGGTCAACCCAACCTTTTTTTACAAACAGGTTAATTTTTTGGACCCGAACCCGACACGACCCGAATGGCCCTAGACCAATAAAAATCTGCTATTTTTTTGGGTCTAAAAACGGGTCAATCCCCTTTTTTTAGGTCAAAATCGGGTAAAACGGATCAATCTCAGGTTGCTGGGTCAAAAATGGGTTTTTGGGTCACAAACGGGTCGATTTTGGGTCAACGGGTCAACCCAAACCCGACTCGATTTTTTAAACCGAACCCGACCTGTTTCGGGTTTGGGTCAACCCAAACTCGAAATTTTCGAGTCGGGTCCAATATTGACGGCATGGGTCCGCCCCTTATTTAATCTTTAGACCTTAAAAATAGAAAATGATAATTGAAATAAATCGATTGTACCTTTACAATTGTCATGATTTGTGCAGAAAATTCATATCTTTGCTTCTATAATTCGAACCTTTGTCAATAGCTATGGGTCCACCGCCAGTTTTTACCAACATCTTTCCATTTTATGATTTTTCCTTTTTTTTTTCTGCAATTGTAATTTGTAACTGTTTTTGTTAATTCATCTTGCTAATCCCCATATTTTTGTTTGAATGAGTTTGTGCTAATAGAAATATGTTTATATAAAGGTCAATGAATAAAATAATAATAGAAATGTAATAAAATAGAATATTTTCAATAATGAGGATATATAAGATGAATAAATATTATAAATTTTTTTTTTTTGAAAGTGGGCAACCATGGGTAAAGCGAACAATTATTACGTCCTCTGACCGGACGTAGAGCTGCGTTCGGCCGCCAATAACATGTCGCCACGTGCTCTTACGCTTTACCGCGCGGCCCGACGACTTGACCCGGACCGGAACCCGGGAATGCTATGTTCGCGTATTGCGAGGTATTACTCAGTATTTGCTTGGTATTGCTTGACAATAACGAGAAATAGCGCTCTGTGAAGACCAATACCGAGCAATATCGAGTTGTACCGAGTTTTCTAGAAAAACTCGGTACAACTCGGTATTACTCGGTATTTGCTCGGTATTGCTCGGTATTTGCTCGGTATTGGTTATTGCTGAGCAAAATCGACCAATACCTAGCAATACCTAGCAAAATCGAGAAATACCGAGCCATCCTGGGTTCGTTCCGAGTCGGGTTGTCGGGGCGCGCGGAAAATAGTGAGAACGCGTGGCACGATTCTATTGGCGTCCGAACGTAGAGCTACGTCCTGTGTCCGGACCAAATAAAAGTTCGGGCAAAGCATGGGTCTGCCCCTTATTTAATCTTAGTCATTAAAAATAGCAAATGATAATTGGAATAAATCGATTGCATCTTTAAAATAATAATGGAAATGCAATAAAAAAAGAATATCCTCATTATATGAGGATATATTACATGAATAAATATGATAAATTTTTTACTATATTTATATATGACAATGAATAATTTTTTTACTATAAATATAATATGAATATGAAACCTAAGACTCATCTTTCATACTTCTTTTTAAAGTAGCATTTTAGTTCAAATATTTTTAATTCAAAAAAATTTTGTGCTGACAATCTCTTTATAAAATAGTAAAAAAACTACCAAAATAAAGACTTAAAATAAAAATCAGAATATTGTTGGTTTTTAGTTTCCTCCTGATATTTTTGGACCCTCAAAAGAATCTATTTTAAACTGTGTTCCAGAATAAATTGATTAATTAGATTTGTGTTTGATTTTTGCACTCTTATGAATTTTTATAAGAAAACACCAACTACATGAGTTGACAAAGATTATATGGGTTTTAAGAGATTAGAGATTTAAAAAAAAAGCTAAATATCATAAAAATCAAATTAGAGTTAGATGCTCATAATCTAACTCTTGAAACCTAATTTTAAGGATTCAAAAGTTGTATGATGAATTTCATGCGTTTCAGACTATAGCGAGGTTAGTGAGAGAAATGTTAGTTAATCATGTAGAAGTTTGGAAGAAATGTCTTTTAAATAACGTTTTGTTATGCGCATGGGCGGATCAATTTGTCCCATTCCGTGTATTTTTTAGTCCTTACTCCTTATTACAAGATTTTTTAGGCAATTGCCTCCCTAAAAGTTTTAAAATACTATGGTATTTAGACAATTGCACCAACATAGTTAAACACAGTATGCAAAGATGTTATTGTTAGGGAATTGCACCAACATAGCATAAACTTATTTTTGCTGCTATTTCTTACTTGGCATAGGCTATAAGATTGTGCATCACCATGAAATTCGAAATCCTAAAGCTTGGAAGAAAGAAAATGCAAAATTATGTTTGTCAAAACGCAATGGTTAACTCTCTATGCTGACTGCTATGGTCCATCCAAGCTTAGCTTTTGCTGTTCAATTGATCTTGATTTGGAGGTTCTGGATTAATTAGGATCTTAGTGTAAAATGTCACAATCCAATCCGATCAGGACAGGTCCTATCATGTTGAGCTATGGCATGCAAATATTAAGATCTAGTTTTGAAATTATTTCAAATTTTCTGTCAATATTCATTGAAATAAATGATAAACTACATAGCTAATTAAATATCCAAATACTGAAAAATTCATTCATAAAGTTTATTTCATTCATCAAAATAATTATCTACACTATAGTACATGGCTATAGACAAGAGCTACATAACTAAAAATTAAACTAATCATGATTGTATAAAAATTAAAATAATAAAATACCTATGATCACAGATCTGATTTTGAACTGCTAGTCCACAATCTCTTTCCTCTTCCCAGATCCTGAAAATCAAAAATAAAATCACAGTAAGCTATAACATATCAGCAATCCACACAAATCAATCTAAATTTTTAAATATTCATTTATCAAATAATTTGCTGGAAAAAAAAATTAACTGCAGTTTAAATAAATTACTGAAGTGAGAATCACAAAAATAGAAAATGAAATAAATGCATAGTAATTATTCTATGATTCAAATAACAGTACAAAACAAATGAATAAATTGAAATTCATATCACAGAATAGTTCATACCACATTTTTCGAATCCAAACAGAATCTTAAATGATTATGTCCTTTTATGACTCTCTTTTTAATTGTGCTTATAGTACCATAATATATCAAATATCCTTGTCTCAAACAAAACCTCAAAGGATTTTAGCCCCTTAAATCTCCTAGAAATTTTCTAACACAGATAGAATCTCAAAGGATTATAACCCTTTATATCTCACAGAAATTCCCTGACACAGAAAGAATCTCAAAGAATTCTAGCCCCTTATGGCTTTCAATAGATATAATTTAATCGCATATGCACATATATCATCACATTATAAGAAAAAGAGTAATTGAACATGTATCAAAATTTCATAGTATAGTAAAATGGTAGATAAAAGGAAATCCAATTAGGCAAAAATGTATATTTTCGGAAAATTAATAAATTATCATAGATTGTGTAAAATAATATTTTAAGACTTTTTTATTGTACTACAACATTATTTTTCAACATCTAGATAATTTTATATTCAATCAAAATCCTGGAAATTTCAAAACCCACGGTGAAAAGTTTCCATAAAAAGTAAAATTTAGATATTAAATATATAAATTTTAATAGTTGTGATGCTATGAATGTAAATCCCCCTTAAATAATGTTTATAAAATTATGTAGATAAATAAAATTACGATGTAATATTTGAAAATATTCCAAAGTAAATCAAAAGATACCTCTCCATAACCAAAGACAAACACTTAGTATTAATATATTTCTTGTAATCGTATCATTGGCAGCCACGTGTAATACCCTGCTCGGGTATCTATATATATTCACAACTCACCTGTAATAGGTAGGAAAAATATATGAGATTAATTCTACAACCAAAGCTTCTCTGGTTTTAAAAACAAGAAGCACGATTGTATTTCCACATGGTATCACGAGACACAAGATTCTGAGACCAACACCATGGAACATCAAGCTTCCGCTTCCTCTTCGTCAACGACGTCAATGCCAGGCCTACAATCGCCGGTCACGACGATCTCACATTCTCTCAAGTTCGTCATCTCAAACCTAAGGTCTCTTGTTCCTCACTCTCTAACCCCGGACAATTTTCCTATCTGGAGCACACAAATAGCCAAATTATTCAAGGCAAATGGCTTTGCATCGTTTCTTGATTTCAAATCGGGAAACGAAAACCGCGATCCAAATCAAGACGATGCTCAATGGCTGGTCACTGACCAAAATCTCGCCACCGCAATGTGTTCAACGATCTCGGCGGAAGTGTTGCCTTATGTGATTCATCTTGATTCAACTCAAGAAATTTGGGCAACTCTTCATACAAGATTTCAGTCCTCGAATCGGTCAAAGGTAATTCAACTCAAAAACGAGCTCCACAACATCTCGATGCATAACATGACCATGACGCAGTACTTAACCGAAATCAAGAAGATCGTGGATCACATTTCCTCCGCCGGATCCTCAGTCGATCCGGAAGATGTAATAATATACATCTTGAATGGCCTTCCGCCGGCATACCAGTCTTTCATCACCACAATACGAACGATGCAGAGCACGATGACGCTGGACAATCTCTACGCACTCCTAATTAGCGAAGAGATTCACCTCAAATCATCGGCTCTAAAATTTTCCCGCCAACCTGACAATCAATCTGCTCTATATACGATCCGGGGCAAAGGACTTCGCGGTCGGATCAGACAGCAATACGATCCCCCCTCGGCAAACAGGAATTCTCAACAATCTGCCTCCATCTGTCAAATTTGCAAAAAGAAAGGACATGAAGCGGACTCATGCTGGCATAGACTTAATGCTAACTACAATCCGCTACAAAAATCCTCCAAGAATACCAATGCTCTTCTTGCACATAATGACAGCAATCTTGGTACAGATTGGTTCATTGACTCGGGAGCCTCGTCTCACATGACGAATTCGACGGACAATCTTGCTCAGTATCACCCTTACAACGGCAACGACGTCGTCACCGTCGGGGACGGTAGGTCCATTCCCATCTCTCACACGGGAACGGGTATACTTCCAACCCCGGATAGTAAGCTATTACTTTCTCGTCTTCTACATATTCCTTCGATTTCGCATAATTTGCTCTCTATTTCTAATCTCGTCAAAGACAATCCCATATCTATTACCTTTGACGCTAACGGGTTTGTGTTTAAGGATTGGAGGAACAACAAGGTTCTTCTTACCGGACCTAGCACCAATGGACTGTACAAAATACACACACCGACACAGAGAACTTCAGCCACCGCTCTCTCGGCATCTCGGTCATCCTCAGCTACCTGGCATGGTAGATTGGGACATCCCAATCACAGGGTGCTTCAATCAATTTCTCGCAGCAATCCTGATCTCCACATCCCTCTCAAAAATTCTAAATGCACTTCTTGTTTAACTTGTAAAGGGCATAGAATTCCGTTTAATACTTCTACTACTGTAACTCATGCGCCTCTCGAACTTGTTCATTCTGATGTTTGGGGACCGTCACAGGTTCCCTCTCATCAAGGATTTCGATACTACTTAATTCTAGTTGACGATTACTCACGCTTTGTGTGGCTCTTTCCTTTAATGCTGAAATCTGATGTATTCAACATTTTTAAGCAATTTGTCACTTTCATTGAACGTCAAACAAACCGTAAGCTCAAAGTAATTAGGACAGATGGCGGCGGCGAATTTGTAAATCAACAATTTCAATCATTTACAAAGGCTGCCGGCATACTGCACCAAACCTCCTGTCCGTATACGCCGGAGCAAAACGGGATTGCAGAAAGAAAACATCGTCACGTTATCACAACTACAAGAACCCTTCTCCAAACGGCAGGATTACCAACGTCACTTTGGCTCGATGCTGCCTCCACGGCAACCTATCTCATCAACAGAATGCCCTCAGCTACAACCCACAACATCACTCCAATTCAAAGAATGTTCAACATCCGACCGTCCTATGAGCATCTTCGCCAATTTGGATGTGCATGCTACCCGCTGTCCTCACCGCTTCATCGTACCAAGCTCACGCCTACATCAGAAGAGTGCCTGTTTCTTGGATACGCTGAAACAATGAAAGGATATAAGTGTCTAAATCCGGTAACTCTGAAAATATCTATCTCACGACATGTTCGGTTTAACGAAAATATCTTTCCATATAAAATCAGGCGCTCTCAGGACCAAAGACATATACCAACTACTCCCTATACTCTGCTCGTTCCAGCCTCGGCAATCCCTCGTCCACCCCACATCAGGCAACAACAGAACACCAGACATACTCCGGAACTCATCACTACAGGTAACTCACACAATGCTCTTGATATTCCTACACAGGCGGCAGCTCATCCCTCAGCTCAATCGGCGGTCCCCTCTCTGCCAGTCAAACACTCCATGACTACTAGAGCTAAAACAGGCAATCTAAAACCCGTAACCCGCCTTAATCTCATTCACAAAGAACAATCCCAGCAAGATCCTACGACATACACTGAGGCCAGTAAACACTTTGAGTGGCGCCGAGCAATGGCAGACGAATTCTTCGCCCTACAAAAGCAAGGAACTTGGGAATTAGTTCCACCGCCAACCTCTGGCTCTATTCTGGGCTCGAAATGGACATACAGAACTAAGCACAACTCTGATGGATCCATTGCCAGACTAAAAGCTCGTCTAGTCGCTCAAGGAAATCAACAAGAATTCGGATTAGACTACCAAGAAACCTTCAGCCCGGTTGCAAAACTTCCCACCATACGAATTCTGTTTACCATAGCTCTCTTTCACAGATGGAACGTACATCAACTAGACGTCGCGAATGCGTTCTTGCACGGTGATATCAATGAAACCGTCTATATGAGACAACCCAAGGGGTTTGAAGACTCGGCGCATCCCACTCACGTCTGTCGTCTCCGCAAAGCCATCTATGGCTTGAGGCAAGCACCACGACAATGGTACACGACATTCACAAACTATCTCCTTCAAATCGGCTTCAACCATAGCCAGTCAGATCCTTCGCTACTTGTTCTACATCACGGCAAGTCCCAAATCTATCTTTTAGCCTATGTGGACGACATTCTTATCACCGGGAACGACGACAACAAAATGAAGAACCTCATAGCACAAATGAAGAATCAATTCACCATTAAAGATCTCGGGCTCGCTCATCAATTTCTCGGCATTAAGATCGACTCCACCCCAGATACGTTCTTTCTAACTCAATCTACTTACGCTAATTCAATCATTCATCTAGCCGAGTTGCATTTGTGCAACTCGGTCGCTAATCCATCCTTCTCAAAAATTCCAGTTCAACACCTGGAGGATTCCCGCTGCTTTGATGATCTCCTCTACCGGAAGATAATCGGATCCCTACAATACTTGACGTTAACTAGACCAGACATAGCTTACGCAGTGAATGCACTGTCTCAGCACATGCACAAACCGGAAGTCATTCACACAGCCATGCTAAAGAAACTTCTTCGCTACATCAAAGGTACACTTGAGTTCGGTCTTCCTATTTCCCGGTCCAATCTCCAGCTCAAGACGTACTCGGACGCCGACTGGGCGTCTGACCCGGTTACACGCAAATCCACATCTGGTTTTTGCACTTTTCTTGGAAACACGTTGGTCTCTTGGACAGTCAAGAAACAATCCACGGTCTCCAGATCATCCACAGAATCTGAATATCGCGCTTTAGCATCCGCAACAGCCGACACAATTTGGATTAAACGCCTTCTCACCGATTTCGGCATCAATCACTTGCAGCCGGTTGATGTTTTCTGTGATAACACCTCCACAATTGCTCTGGCGAATAATCCGGTATTCCACGCCAGAACAAAACACATCGAAATAGACCAAAGATTCGTCCGAGAGCATATTATGAACAATACAATTCGGTTGCTACCGATCAGCACCGTTGATCAACTCGCCGACATCTTAACCAAGTCTTTACCAACCTCTCGGTTCAAACTACTGAGGTCCAAACTGACTATTGGTTCCCGCTCGTCAGTTTGAGGGGGAATGTTAAGACAAACACTTAGTATTAATATATTTCTTGTAATCGTATCATTGGCAGCCACGTGTAATACCCTGCTCGGGTATCTATATATATTCACAACTCACCTGTAATAGGTAGGAAAAATATATGAGATTAATTCTACAACCAAAGCTTCTCTGGTTTTAAAAACAAGAAGCACGATTGTATTTCCACATCCATAACCAAAGATCAAAAAATTATTTTTTTTATCCATAAAACTTCTTAATATACCGCTTCATAAAATTCATGCCAAACTAGATTATCTAGACAAGAAAGCAAGAATCTAGTTATTTTTTTAAAAAAGAAGCATTTTATCAAACACCATGAGAGCACATTAAGTACAATTCATTTGAGCTGGGGCCTGATATCCGGAACTCAGATAGATTTTAAACACGTAAAAGAGAAAAAATCTCTAAATAGATCTGTAAAGTATGTCAAAGAATGGAAAGGTTTTTAAGCTAACTATAGATAGCTGTTAATAAAATCTTATCAATTTTATTGTCGAGTTACAACAAAGAATCTACAAGAATTTGATTAGCAAGAGTTTGAACTTCATCATAATTAAGACTGAGATTTATAAAAAAATTAAATATTAATTTCAGAAGGGGTAACAGAAACATTCTCCCTAAACGAAGGATGTAAAGCTTGAGATATTAACTCTTTCCACATATTGGATAGTATCTATTGAAGCTCTTACAGCCATAGGGTTTTCATGAGATTAACATGAAGATTTCTCAAGGAAATTTCTGATTGTGAAGGGGGAAGAAGAGAGTTTAATCAATATGGATGTTCATTTCATGGATTGCTAGAAAGATGCAAACGAAAAGGTCTTACCTCAGTTTAATGAGAAATATCTTAAGATGAAGCTTGCAGGTCGAGCGGAGGCAACTGAGCAGGAGAACTGCGAATCCGAACAGGAGAACAGTGAACCCGAGAAGGTGAAGCGCGAATCCGAGAAGGGAATTGCGAATCCGAGCAGGAGAACCGCGCATCCAAGCAGGTGAAGTAGACGAACCACTGAATCCGAGTCTTCAAGAAGGAGAACTGCTAACGTAAGGTCGAGCAGAGCATAAGCGGAAGCTGCGAGAAAAAAGGAATTAGGGCGTCGCATCTTAAGCTGGTCCCCACCCACCTGGAGAGATTATTAGGTCCGGACTCCGGACACAGGTTATGTTCCATACTTCATAGTACCGAGTAATATTGAATTCGGTACTTCATAGTACTGAGCAATATTGAGCTCGGTACTGAATAATACTGCTCGGTAAAATAGAGTACCGAGCCCTTACAGAGCTCAATACTAAGTAGGGGGGTGATGTGGCGCATTTTTATTGGGCTCCGGACGTCATCTCGTGTCCGGACCCATTAGATTTCGGCCCACATGCCACCGCCCCGCATCAAAAAAGTTAGGTATGCTCGATAAAGAAAACGACAAAGTTTTAAAATGAAATGGTTTGACAATAATGTAAGGTCGAGCGGAGCATATAAAGAATATTCCACGTCAGCAACCTAGACTCATTCCATCATTACACTACCTTGTATATTCCTATAAATACTTGTATCCTGTAACGCTCGGTCTATCTAATAATACATTACCTTTAGTTCTTTCTCTCTGTTTGGCTGTCTTTGGCTCTCTTCTTCCTTCCTTTCTTTCATAGTATCAGAGCACTGTAATGGCTGATCAAGATTCATCCATCGTGCAACCTCCCTCCTCCCCTACCGCCGCCGGATACACTACCGATCTCCAAATTCCAGCAGCACTCAAATTCTTAATCTCGAATATCAAGAACATCATTCCTACTCCTCTGTCTGCGGAAAATTATCCCATATGGAGACTTCAACTTCTGCACCATTTTACCGCAAATGGCTTCTCCGGCTTCCTCTCCGGTGACATATCCCGCCCTGAGGATTCCGACTCAGTCGAACATCACAAATGGTGTCTCGTTGATCGGAACTTCACCTCTGCCCTCTTTTCCACCATATCTTCGGCCATACTTCCCTATGTTATATCTGCTACCTCTTCCCATGAGGTTTGGACGATTCTTGAACGTCGGATGCAACCGACAAATCGCTCTCGAGTTATACAACTCAAGAACGAACTACACAACATTCATATGAAGAATTCATCAATGCAACAATATCTCCTTCAAATCAAGACTCTCGTGGATCACATTGCGGCGTCGGGTTCCACGCTAGACACAGAGGACATCGTTCTCTACATACTAGACGGGTTGCCCTCCTCTTACAGCTCCTTCAAGACCGCTATTCGCACCTCTCTACAACCCATAGACCTCGACACACTTTACTCTCTTCTCCTTAGCGAAGAGATTAACATCCTGCAAGAATCTCAAAAGGAAGCTACGGCCGTCAGTGAAAACTCCGCTCTCTACACCCATCGAACCCCCTCTGTCCGTGGCAAAGGCTCTCAAAGATTCTTCAAGAATCGCAACAACAGCCAACGTGACAACTCCTCTGCTCGTCCCAACGCCAGCACCACGAACACCACTCGTCCCACATGTCAGATATGCGGCAAACTGGGACACACTGCACTAAACTGTTGGCATCGGTGCAATCTCAGATTTGCACCAGCACAATAATCCTCGTCCTCACAAGCCCTCACGGCGCAACAGTCTCCAACCACGACATCGGACTGGATTCTTGATTCCGGAGCCACTACTCATCTCACTCCGGATCTACAAAATCTGCATCTGCAGTCACCATATCAAGGGCAAGATACAATCTCTATTGCAAACGGATCCGCTGTTCCGATCCATCATACCGGTCAAGGCATACTTCCTCTACCTGACTCGGCTCGTAAGATCTACCTTCACAATTTACTTCATGTTCCCTCCTTAAAGCACAATTTAATCTCCATTTCAAAACTTACCTCGGATAATCGAGTTTCAATTTGCTTTGACGCTAATGAGTTTGTGATTAAGGACATTCAGGACAATCATCCTCTTCTTCATGGTCAACTGCATAACGGGCTCTATCATCTCTCACCCGTGCCACCGGTTTGTCTAACATCTCTGCTGGTTCAACATTCTCCAACTCTTCTCTGGCATTCCCGACTCGGTCATCCGCATCAGGGGGTTCTTGAGAAGCTTCGTCCCAACATTCCTCAACTGGACCGCTTACAGAATAAATTTCTTTGCATTTCTTGTAATATGGCTAAAAGCCATAAACTGCCTTTTAATAAAAATCTTACTACTTCTCCGCATGCCTTTTATCTTGTTCATTCAGATGTTTGGGGACCGGCTCCCCAACCGTCTGTTACAGGGTTCAAATATTACGTGATATTCGTCGATGATTTTTCAAAGTTTTCATGGTTATATCTAATGAATTCTAAACATGAAACCTTCTCAAAATTCTGTCATTTCTGCTCCTTAATCTGGAATCAATTTCAAACAACACCCAAATTCTTCCGCTCCGATGGTGGCGGTGAATTCACCAGTCATTCTTTTAAATCTTTTCTCTCAGCTCACGGAATTACTCATCAAATAACCTGTCCTCACACCCCAGAGCAGAACGGCACGGCTGAGCGCAAACACCGACATCTTATCGAGCTCACTCGCACCCTTCTTCACACATCCAGGCTTCCGATCTCCTTCTGGGCTGACGCAGTCACAACTGCGAACTATCTGGTCAACAAACTTCCTTCCAAATCCATCAACAACGAAACTCCCCATAAACGGCAGCACGGTAAACACCCGTCCTATGATCACCTTTGCACCTTTGGGTGCTTATGTTTTCCCTGGCTTAAACCCTACACGAACTCCAAACTAGAACCGCGGTCGTAACCCTGCATATTTCTTGGATACTCTCCTAATCATCATGGGTACAGATGCCTCAATCTTCTCAACAATAAAGTTCATATCTCTCGGCATGTCACATTTCACGAACACACTTTTCCCTACCCAGAGTATTTTTCATCTACTAATCCGTCATCTTCGGCCTCGGTCACACCTCTCTCTCCCCTCCTTCTAACTCCTATCTCTGCCTCCAAGCCCAGTCTGCAAGTCGCTTCTCACTACACTCCTACTAAGCTCCCTCAGATCTTGTCTAACACAAACCATCCCACTACTACAACCAGCCCGGATCAACAGCAACTCACGGTCACCCAGGAACCTGCTCCGCCCACTGTCTCCACTCTATTCAGGCACCCGATGCTTACTTGGGCCAAGGCAGGAATTTATAAACCACGCCAAATTCTGGATCTCTCAACCACGATTTCGACCTCCAGCACTCCAACCTCGTATGCTCAAGCCTCCAAAATTCAACACTGGCGCAGTGCTATGTCTTCAGAATTTAACGCTCTTCAGAAACAAGGTACGTGGTCTCTCGTCCCTCCGCCGGAGTCCGAACCAATCCTCGGATGTAAATGGACATACAAAACAAAGCTTCTACCTGACGGCACTGTTGACAAACACAAGGCTCGGTTAGTCGCTCAAGGTTACAATTAGATCCTCGGTGTCAACTACAAAGAAACCTTCAGTCCCGTTGCGAAGATGCCAACAATTCGGATATTACTCACTCTCGCTCTGCATCAGAATTGGCACATTCTTCAGCTAGACATTTCCAACGCATTTCTCCACGGCGACCTCAACGAGATAATCTACATGAAGCAACCACCAGGATTCATCGATACTCAACAACCTAACTACGTTTGCAAACTTCACAAATCTCTGTACGAGCTAAAGCAAGCTCCACGACAGTGGTTTCACAAACTCACCTCGCTTCTTCAACAATTCGGGTTCAGGTTTAGTCGTTCTGATCCCTATCTCCTTATCTTTCACAAAAATAACATACATTTATATTTCTTGATCTATGTCGACGATATCTTACTTACAGGTAATGATCAAGCAACCATTCAAACACTCCTGAAATATCTCAACTCACACTTCGCTCTCAAACAACTCGGACAAGTATCTCTCTACCTCGGTATTCAAGTCATCAAAATCAAATCTGGATATTTCCTTCATCAAAAACATTATGCTACAAAACTCCTGAAGGACGCCGGTCTCACCGAATGCCGCCCCGCTGCTACACCTCTAGCTCCGAAAACCAAGACCAAAGAAATAGAAAATCAACTCTTTTCGGATCCCAGCTTGTATCGTCGCTTGGCAGGATCTCTACAGTACCTTTCAATTACACGGCCCGATATATCCTACGCCACAAATAGGATATGTCAATCTATGCATGCCCCAACCAACCAGAACTTCCAAGACCTCAAACGGATACTCAGATACGTCAAAGGATCTCTGGACTTTGGAATTCCCATCTCCACTGGCGATCTTCAGCTTCAGTCTTATACTAACGCAGACTGGGCATCGGATCACCTGGACCGGAAGTCTACCTCTGGCTTCTGCTCCTTTCTCGGCCAAACTCTCATCTCGTGGTCAGCAAAGAAACAAACCACCGTTGCAAGATCCTCCACAGAGGCCGAATATAGGTCTCTCTCGGCTGCCACATCTGAAGTTTTTTGGCTCCGACGTCTCGTCGAAGAACTACAGCTCCCGCAGAAGGCCCCAACACCAATCTTTTGCGACAACACTTCCGCCATCGCCTTGGCCAACAATCCAATTTTTCACGCCAGAACAAAACACATAGAGATCGATCATCACTTCATTCGGCAACACATTGATTCCAACTCTCTATCCATCGAGCACATTGCGTCGGAAGACCAACTTGCTGACATATTTACCAAACCCCTTGCTACCGCTCAGTTTCAAGATCTTCGAAGCAAACTGACCATTCGCAAGGCGCCAGATCAGTTTGAGGGGGGCTATAAAGAATATTCCACGTCAGCAACCTAGACTCATTCCATCGTTACACTACCTTGTATATTCCTATAAATACTTGTATCCTGTAACGCTCGGACTATCTAATAATACATTACCTTTAGTTCTTTCTCTCTGTTTGGCTGTCTTTGGCTCTCTTCTTCCTTCCTTTCTTTCAGAGCAGACGGGGGAGTTGCGATTCACCGGAGCCAAGAGAAAAAGAAATTAATAGGGTGTCGCGCAAGAGCATATGGGAAAAGAACTTGGCAACAATATAAAAGAAAATCAGAAATCCTGCAGAAATTTGGACTATCCTTCGGCTACTAATTCGTGGCAATTTTCGAAGTCAACTAAGGGATACGGAAATAAGATAAGTGGCTGAAATAAATCATCCCATTAGGTCTGCAAACAGACGAACTGAATCTAGTTGAGTATGCGAGTGTTCATATTTGTGTTCGTTTATTATTAGTTTATTTAAGTTTAGTTCGTGTTTGATTCGAGCTTTATTGTTTATATTCATGTTTGATATGTTTAAATTAATATTGCTCATGTTTGATTCATGCTCAGTTCGTTTAGTATTTATCGAGTTTTAAACAAACAAGCCTTAACGAACTATGTTCGTGAATATATTTAACAAATTTTTTTAAACTATCAAACAAGCATATTCATGAACAAATCTAACGAGTATTCTTGAACTATCAAATAAACAAAATCTAAAGATATAATAAATTAGCAATTGTAAAGAAATTAAAACTACAACATATATTATAATAATTAATGACTTTAAATTTATTAATTAAAATAATTATATCATTATGTTTTAATAAATTAAAATATTTATATTATGTATATTCATCAATTTTATAATTAAATATTAATCGAGTGTTTATCGAGCTTATTTATGAGTTTTGAATCAAACAAGAATTGAGCTTCTTATTGAGCTTATTGTCGAGCATGTTCACGAGCTTCAAATGATGTTGTTCGTGAGCATAAATGAACCGAACACATTAGTGTTTAAATTTGTTTATTTAAGGGTCGAGTATTAAAAAAGTTGTTCAAATTTGTTTGTTTAGTTAGTTAAATGATCACAAATGAGCTTTAATCGAATCGAACAACGAGTGGCTCATCCAACGTTTGATTTGCTTGCAGCCCTATAGCACATTGCCACATTAGTTAAAGACATTTGAATTTCCAAATTATTCTATGTTGCTGCTAAATGACAAATAATAATAGTTTTAACTTCAATAAAAAAACAAATTGTACCAACAATAGTGCCACAAAATCACATATTCTCTAAGCTCCGATGGGAAAAGTTTCGACTTTGTTTGCACCCCCACACCGTTTGTCTTGCCTTGAGAAAGAAGCAGAAGGTCGAGGTGGGGCAGGCCATGGAGTAATTATTGTGTCCGGACATCGAACGTGTCCAAAGACTAATAACAAAGCGTCATGTCCTTTGGGGGCTCGGTACCGTGCTTGGTACCCTGCTCGGTACAGCACTCAGTATCGCTCGGTGTTGACCTCCGTATATTTGCCATGATCAATGCAAGCAACGGAGGTGATGATCGATTATTGTTGGCAAACAATATATCGTTTAGAACAAAGATCGCAGTGCCTCGATCATAATGAAATGATTAAATTTTTTTTTTATTACAAAATGGATCATATCGATGCATTTAGGACATCAAATATATCAAATAGAAGTTGTTCGTATGCGATTCGATCGAACGACAATGTGTTAGTGGATGCGACGCTAGTAAAACACTATTCAAATGGCTTCCACTTGTTAAACAAGCTTTGTCGATGAGTTTAGAGCATCGAATTTAACCAAAAAGGGATTCCTCGCAATCAAATTGAATGAAAGCGATCAAGATCGACGGACTACGTACATACTCGATGTTCCTCATACGTCGTCCGTTTGCAAAATGAAATTCTACATTATGCTTTGAACGTCGAAAACACTGAGAAATGACTGCGATATTATTTGGATATTTGCACGAGTGAAAATATAAAATTTGATGGCATACGAGGTGACGACGATATGTAAATTGAAACATATAAATAAAATAAAAAAATTAACAAGTGGTGAATAGACATTAAAAATAGTCGATATTATATATGTATAAAATAAGTTATATATTAAGTAAATTTTGTAAATATAAATTCCTATATTTAAATAATAATTAATAGTTAATTGGTATCCAAATGCCAGTGTTACTATACATATTAGTTCAATATCATGTATCCAAATTCCATTGTTAGATTTGTTAAAATCATGTGTTGGACAATTTACCCTTATAACTAATAATATTATAATACTAATTTGTTAAAACAAGATAAATCCAACGTCATTTGTACTATTCAGATTTTTTTTTTTAATCTTATACTAGTTTTATTCCACTACCTATATCATGCACTTTAGATATGCCATAGATAATTTACTGCTTGCATGTCTCAATCCACGTGCCATGTGTTAAACAACCTTCTCCAATTTCTGTATGGTTATGTGTTTGCCTGAAATGGATTTTGCTGAATTCTTTGCTTATGTGTTTCCTTGCATGTACTTCACCGCCCATGTACCATATAATTCCAAAAATTAAAAAAATCTGTATCAATCTTTACCTCAAATATATGCTAAGTCCTTCCACTCCTGTTGATATTTTCAGTTCATAAGCTTTCGCACATCCCAGCTCAAGCCAGCAACCCCTCTGTTCCTCCTTGCCGTGAAACCTCCTAGCCGATCCCCTATATCCACCTACATTCAACCATACAATCTCCTCCTTCAACTCAACGCCTGCACTGAACCCCACGCCCAGCCTTTATTCTCCATCGCCTTGCTTGCTCGTCAAGGTATATTATTTGCCAAACTCTTAAAATCTCAAATCTCATTTTCGGCGTTTGCGATGAACCGGCGGACCACCTATACGCGCTCTCGTAGCACGGTAGGAGGGAGCCCGGTGCGACGCATACGGCGAGCCCTATACACGCTCTTGTAGCGTGGTGAGGAGCGACACGAGTGTTCTTTTATGTGTATTTTTGAAGGCCTCATACACGCTCTTGTAGCGTGGTGGGATGAAAAGATATACGGCCCAGTGTCCCCCGACACCTACCATACACGCTCGAGTAGCGTGGTGGGATGGCCCAGTTGTCTGTAGATGCCCCCTATGCGGGGGAGACGTCGGGATGCTGCCAAAATTTTGACGACAAAAGCCAGAACAAAATAATTTTGATATTTCTTAAGTTCAAACAAAATAAATTTGAGATATTTCTTTGACTCAAATGAAATAATTTGAGAGATTTGTTGAACTCAAATGAAATAATTTTGAAATAATTCTTGAGCTCAAATTGAATTATTAATATATATAATCAATCACTTGAGTATCAAAATAATTTTGTATGGCAATATTTCTCTGCTATGTATGTTGGCTCATGGCGGTATGAGGGAAACCCTTTGGAAATGTTTAGAAAGAAGAAGTGACAAACAAATTTTATCATAACATGTTGGTTTGTGTTTCCAGCAACCTTGATGTTAAAAATAAATAAATAAATAAATAAAATAAAATAAAAACGACTAGTAGGATTTCTCTTTTCATATACTCCTGAACAAGCAATGATTAATTTGAGTATGCAAGGAGAAATAATAAGTGCTTTAAAGTCTCAAGAAAGAGTATTGATTGTTGGGAGAAATTAAAGCCCAATGTAGACAAATCCAAATGCAATCATAACAAAATCTAATGGCTACGATTAGATTATGTTTGGTCGAGAGAGAGACAATTATCTTCCTAACTATCTTATGTTGATGCTAACGATGAACAAAAAAAAAAAAATCAGCCACCCTTGGATCAATCTCAGCATACATGCTCATATAAATTTAAGAAATTGATAGTGAGATCAATGTGACAAAAAAAAATTAATATTCTTGCATGTTACTTGAGATGCATCTTTATCTTGTTAGAATAAATTTAGTCCAAGCCAAATATAAAAATAGTGAAAAAAAAACCCAAATAGAGCTTTGATTGTTATTTGGTTGAAAAGCTCCCAATTGATGCCAAAAAGCATCAAAATGAGATTCAACAATCTATACAAGTGCCTCCATTATTTAATTCGACAAAATCAAAGAAACTCCTTGTGTTTCAAATCATTATTTTTCATTGTTGAGCTCATGGATCAGATCAAACATGAGATATAAATAATGAGATTAGTGAGGCATCCAAATATGACATAATTTGTTGAAGTCATCTACACAACAAACAAAAAAATCAAGATTTATTTTGTGATGGAATATGCCAAAGGAGGTGAGCTTTTTCAACAAGATTGTTAAGGAAGACATATGAGAATGCTCATTCATGAAATTCAAAGTACACTTGAAAGACACAATATATGGAAGGCTATAATAAATAAAATAAATAAAGAATTACAACGCCACCGGATCCGCACCAATTTTACAAGAGGAAAGAAGGCGTTTAATGCCCCCCTCCTTCATACAAAAATAATATTCTAAATGTCAATATGATGCACTGAGCAGGGTGTCAACACCTCTAAGAGGAGTGTAGCTGTCACACCCCAGAATCTAACTTGGAAAGAATGTCGATCAATTCGCAACAATTTACCAGAGTTATCTATAAATCCTTCAGTAAGCATTCCATCAAACATCTAAAACATTTAAAACTTCAATATAACAGTCGATTCATAACTCAAAACATCTTGTACAATACTCAGGAACTACACTATCAATACAAGTAGAAAAGCTATCCTGTCCTGAGTACAAAAGAATCATCTATCTGTCAAAAGAACTAAAAACCTGTAGATCTGGATCAATGCCTATCTCCTGCTCCCGAGCCCTGACCTGAAAATATCAACCACATATAATGAGCTTTACAAAGCCCAGCAGGTCACCTAATACCTATAACTGAAATCAAAGCACGGCAGAGCTATCAATATGCATGTCAATCTATCAATCTGAATCAATCAATGGTCAATGAGTCAATGCAGCGGAAATCAATAGTCGATAAAACCAATCAATGCAGCAGCAGGCAATTCGATAAATCAATAGAATCAATCAACGTCGTCAATCAAATCGATGCTATCAAATCAATACGATCTATTCAATTGAAATCAATCGAGAAAGGCGATACGAAGCAATGAATCTATAAAACAGCCAATACAGTGAAGAACAGTAGCGACAGTGAATCTATAAGTCTATAGGCAGCAATATCAATGAATCTATAAGCAGTAGTACGATGTCCATGCCATCAATGCAATATCTATATCTATCCATTTCTATATCAATGCTCAATGTCGATGCACAGGAATCAATCAGTGAAATCAATGAAATCGTACGATCTAGTAAATCCAATCAAAGTCGATAAAGCAGGAATCTATAAAACAAAACAGTAAACATGCAATTCAATACTATATACTGAACAAGTACAATCTACTGGTCATGTTGCTGTTGTAGAATCCATATTGCTGTTGTAGATAATACATTGGTTCAATCAATAAGAGCCGTCACTCTTTTCGCCCGTCGGCATATCAATAAACTCCTTATATCTCCCTTCAATAATCAATAGTCAATGTTTAAAGGAAAGCCCGTCGGCCCACCATCCTGTACAGGTATCAATATCAATCTCCACCAATGTTCAACCAGGTTCCACTTGCGATCAGTATCAATAGTCAATTCAATCAATAAGCAATTCAATAGTCAATATTAAAGCAATCATATCAATAGTCATATCCATATCTAATCAATCTATCAATTTCATACAATTCAGGAAATGTACGAAAATCGGGCAGCATAACGGTAGTCGGTCAAATTTACACAAAAATCCTGCAAAAAGACACAGTTTCCAAATCTATCCAAATTACAAAGGAATATCAATAACATCAATACAAGACTATCGATCTATAAAATCCAAATCAAATCAGGTCCCGATTATTTTCTATTCGATTATAATCGATTAAAATCACGTAGAATCAATTCCGACCGGTAAAATCTTCGTAGAATACAGTCAAATCGTGTACAATAATCATATCTATGACATACTAAAAGTTATGCGGTGAAAGTCTTGTCAAATCAAAATCAGGTCGAAAAGTCGACTACGAAAACACAAAACAAATCATATCTCGGTCAAAACACAAAATCTCTGAAAACAGAAACAGGGTTCGGAGTCCTTACCACGAGATCTTCACTTTCCCCAACAGCAGCGTCGGACGAAAAGCGCTCCGCGGTCTCCGAAAACCAGTTTCCTCTTCTCTTTCCTTTCTCTTTCTCTCTCTACAAAATATCTGATTTTTATTTTTGATTTTCTCTCTCCTCAAAACGAGCTCATTTCCTTATATCATACATGGATCGGCCTGGCCGATCGTCTCGATCGGCCTGGACGATCAGACCAATTCTGGTCGTCCTGGCCGATACTCCAGGGCGATGATCAGGACGATTTTAGGAACAGTGCAAATCGTCCTGGACGATCTCAATATCGTCCTGGACGATTCTGTCCAGAATTTGCTCCAGAAATCAGCTGTTTTCAATGCACTGATCGGCCTGGACGATCTCAACATCGTCCTGGACGATCCTGGGAGGAAAATCCAAATCAGAGAGGAACAGTAAGGGAACGAGATATTACAATCTCCCCACCTTAGAAAAATGTCGTCCCGACATTTCCCTAAAGGTACGAAGCAAAACACGAAGCAAACCAAATCGATCAAATCCAAATCCAAAACAAAACTCGTCGAAATCCATACAGAACACACAATGCAATCAATCCAATGTCAATATGCAATGTTCATATGTCAATATCAATCGGTTAGTCAAATCAATCTTACCAGTAGAATCTTCTGGTCGTTGCTGATCCTGATGCTGTAAACTCTGTAGACTGTAGATGCGTGGCACCACTGGAGGTCGTGGCGCAACTGTCTCCCTCTGGTCTCTGACAGTCCTATCATCCATCCGGTTCCCTGATCTCTCACTGTAGGCTCTCGAGGCAACAGTCCTCTGCTGTCCTGTACCCGTGTCAGTCCTTCCACCCAGTCCTTTCTGAGGACACTCTGCTGCTCTGTGTCCTTGCTGTCCACAGTGAAAACACTGTCCCGTCAATAGGTAGCACTGACCTGCATGTCGTCTACCACAATGACTGCACGTGCCAGAACCACCAGATGATACTATCGATGCAGATCGTGACGCAGATCCCGATGCAGATCCCTTCGAACCCTCATACCTGCTTCTCTTCTCTCTATCTCTGGAATCATCTCGTCGTACGTCATCTCTCCTCCTCCTGGTATCCTCGTACCTCGATACTGGTGTCGCCAAATCAATTTCTATCAATCGGGCTCGCTCCACTAGTTCAGAAAACTCATGGATCCGGAAAGGTACTAGTGGTTGCCTCAGCTCTCTATTCAATCCGTGCAGAAATCTATAACACTTGTCTTCAGAAGTAGGAATCAAGTGAGCAGCGTACCTCGCAAGTGCAGTAAACTCGGACTCGTACTGCATCACTGACTTGCGGCCTTGCTCCAATCTCATGAATGCTTCCTGCATCTGTCGCTGAGCTGACGGTGGTACAAACCACATCCTGAACACTGTAGTGAACTCATCCCAGGTGATCTCAGCATTGGTCTTCCCCTGGAATTTCTCTCTCTGCTGTCCGATCCACCATCTCTCTGCCTCACTCTCCAACATGAATACTGCCAATGGTACTTTCCTGTTCCCCGGACACTGCATGCTATCAAAAATCTTCTCTATCCTCATTATCCAATCCTCAGCAGCCTGTGGTCCTACAGCCCCTTTGAACAACGGAGGCTTCAGCTTGTGGAACATCTGTAAATGTCTGTCAACTTCTTCCTCTTTGCTCCCACTCATCTTGCTCTGAGCATCCCCCATAACATATGCAATCGCAGTAGCTAACTGCATCATACTCTCTGAAGGTGCTGGAGATGCGCTGTGTTGCTCATTCGGTACACTGGATTCTGCCGGAGGATCCATATCTTTTCACCTGCACAATTCAGAACAAATGATACACATATGCAATGATGTATGCCAATGAAGCTCTTAAAGCTACCCAATCTACCCAATCTCTCAATCCAAACCTACAACTCTGGTAACAATTCATTCTTCCAATAACATTGCTCTGATACCAACTTGTCACACCCCAGAATCTAACTTGGAAAGAATGTCGATCAATTCGCAACAATTTACCAGAGTTATCTATAAATCCTTCAGTAAGCATTCCATCAAACATCTAAAACATTTAAAACTTCAATATAACAGTCGATTCATAACTCAAAACATCTTGTACAATACTCAGGAACTACACTATCAATACAAGTAGAAAAGCTATCCTGTCCTGAGTACAAAAGAATCATCTATCTGTCAAAAGAACTAAAAACCTGTAGATCTGGATCAATGCCTATCTCCTGCTCCCGAGCCCTGACCTGAAAATATCAACCACATATAATGAGCTTTACAAAGCCCAGCAGGTCACCTAATACCTATAACTGAAATCAAAGCACGGCAGAGCTATCAATATGCATGTCAATCTATCAATCTGAATCAATCAATGGTCAATGAGTCAATGCAGCGGAAATCAATAGTCGATAAAACCAATCAATGCAGCAGCAGGCAATTCGATAAATCAATAGAATCAATCAACGTCGTCAATCAAATCGATGCTATCAAATCAATACGATCTATTCAATTGAAATCAATCGAGAAAGGCGATACGAAGCAATGAATCTATAAAACAGCCAATACAGTGAAGAACAGTAGCGACAGTGAATCTATAAGTCTATAGGCAGCAATATCAATGAATCTATAAGCAGTAGTACGATGTCCATGCCATCAATGCAATATCTATATCTATCCATTTCTATATCAATGCTCAATGTCGATGCACAGGAATCAATCAGTGAAATCAATGAAATCGTACGATCTAGTAAATCCAATCAAAGTCGATAAAGCAGGAATCTATAAAACAAAACAGTAAACATGCAATTCAATACTATATACTGAACAAGTACAATCTACTGGTCATGTTGCTGTTGTAGAATCCATATTGCTGTTGTAGATAATACATTGGTTCAATCAATAAGAGCCGTCACTCTTTTCGCCCGTCGGCATATCAATAAACTCCTTATATCTCCCTTCAATAATCAATAGTCAATGTTTAAAGGAAAGCCCGTCGGCCCACCATCCTGTACAGGTATCAATATCAATCTCCACCAATGTTCAACCAGGTTCCACTTGCGATCAGTATCAATAGTCAATTCAATCAATAAGCAATTCAATAGTCAATATTAAAGCAATCATATCAATAGTCATATCCATATCTAATCAATCTATCAATTTCATACAATTCAGGAAATGTACGAAAATCGGGCAGCATAACGGTAGTCGGTCAAATTTACACAAAAATCCTGCAAAAAGACACAGTTTCCAAATCTATCCAAATTACAAAGGAATATCAATAACATCAATACAAGACTATCGATCTATAAAATCCAAATCAAATCAGGTCCCGATTATTTTCTATTCGATTATAATCGATTAAAATCACGTAGAATCAATTCCGACCGGTAAAATCTTCGTAGAATACAGTCAAATCGTGTACAATAATCATATCTATGACATACTAAAAGTTGTGCGGTGAAAGTCTTGTCAAATCAAAATCAGGTCGAAAAGTCGACTACGAAAACACAAAACAAATCATATCTCGGTCAAAACACAAAATCTCTGAAAACAGAAACAGGGTTCGGAGTCCTTACCACGAGATCTTCACTTTCCCCAACAGCAGCGTCGGACGAAAAGCGCTCCGCGGTCTCCGAAAACCAGTTTCCTCTTCTCTTTCCTTTCTCTTTCTCTCTCTACAAAATATCTGATTTTTATTTTTGATTTTCTCTCTCCTCAAAACGAGCTCATTTCCTTATATCATACATGGATCGGCCTGGCCGATCGTCTCGATCGGCCTGGACGATCAGACCAATTCTGGTCGTCCTGGCCGATACTCCAGGGCGATGATCAGGACGATTTTAGGAACAGTGCAAATCGTCCTGGACGATCTCAATATCGTCCTGGACGATTCTGTCCAGAATTTGCTCCAGAAATCAGCTGTTTTCAATGCACTGATCGGCCTGGACGATCTCAACATCGTCCTGGACGATCCTGGGAGGAAAATCCAAATCAGAGAGGAACAGTAAGGGAACGAGATATTACAATCTCCCCACCTTAGAAAAATGTCGTCCCGACATTTCCCTAAAGGTACGAAGCAAAACACGAAGCAAACCAAATCGATCAAATCCAAATCCAAAACAAAACTCGTCGAAATCCATACAGAACACACAATGCAATCAATCCAATGTCAATATGCAATGTTCATATGTCAATATCAATCGGTTAGTCAAATCAATCTTACCAGTAGAATCTTCTGGTCGTTGCTGATCCTGATGCTGTAAACTCTGTAGACTGTAGATGCGTGGCACCACTGGAGGTCGTGGCGCAACTGTCTCCCTCTGGTCTCTGACAGTCCTATCATCCATCCGGTTCCCTGATCTCTCACTGTAGGCTCTCGAGGCAACAGTCCTCTGCTGTCCTGTACCCGTGTCAGTCCTTCCACCCAGTCCTTTCTGAGGACACTCTGCTGCTCTGTGTCCTTGCTGTCCACAGTGAAAACACTGTCCCGTCAATAGGTAGCACTGACCTGCATGTCGTCTACCACAATGACTGCACGTGCCAGAACCACCAGATGATACTATCGATGCAGATCGTGACGCAGATCCCGATGCAGATCCCTTCGAACCCTCATACCTGCTTCTCTTCTCTCTATCTCTGGAATCATCTCGTCGTACGTCATCTCTCCTCCTCCTGGTATCCTCGTACCTCGATACTGGTGTCGCCAAATCAATTTCTATCAATCGGGCTCGCTCCACTAGTTCAGAAAACTCATGGATCCGGAAAGGTACTAGTGGTTGCCTCAGCTCTCTATTCAATCCGTGCAGAAATCTATAACACTTGTCTTCAGAAGTAGGAATCAAGTGAGCAGCGTACCTCGCAAGTGCAGTAAACTCGGACTCGTACTGCATCACTGACTTGCGGCCTTGCTCCAATCTCATGAATGCTTCCTGCATCTGTCGCTGAGCTGACGGTGGTACAAACCACATCCTGAACACTGTAGTGAACTCATCCCAGGTGATCTCAGCATTGGTCTTCCCCTGGAATTTCTCTCTCTGCTGTCCGATCCACCATCTCTCTGCCTCACTCTCCAACATGAATACTGCCAATGGTACTTTCCTGTTCCCCGGACACTGCATGCTATCAAAAATCTTCTCTATCCTCATTATCCAATCCTCAGCAGCCTGTGGTCCTACAGCCCCTTTGAACAACGGAGGCTTCAGCTTGTGGAACATCTGTAAATGTCTGTCAACTTCTTCCTCTTTGCTCCCACTCATCTTGCTCTGAGCATCCCCCATAACATGTGCAATCGCAGTAGCTAACTGCATCATACTCTCTGAAGGTGCTGGAGATGCGCTGTGTTGCTCATTCGGTACACTGGATTCTGCCGGAGGATCCATATCTTTTCACCTGCACAATTCAGAACAAATGATACACATATGCAATGATGTATGCCAATGAAGCTCTTAAAGCTACCCAATCTACCCAATCTCTCAATCCAAACCTACAACTCTGGTAACAATTCATTCTTCCAATAACATTGCTCTGATACCAACTTGTCACACCCCAGAATCTAACTTGGAAAGAATGTCGATCAATTCGCAACAATTTACCAGAGTTATCTATAAATCCTTCAGTAAGCATTCCATCAAACATCTAAAACATTTAAAACTTCAATATAACAGTCGATTCATAACTCAAAACATCTTGTACAATACTCAGGAACTACACTATCAATACAAGTAGAAAAGCTATCCTGTCCTGAGTACAAAAGAATCATCTATCTGTCAAAAGAACTAAAAACCTGTAGATCTGGATCAATGCCTATCTCCTGCTCCCGAGCCCTGACCTGAAAATATCAACCACATATAATGAGCTTTACAAAGCCCAGCAGGTCACCTAATACCTATAACTGAAATCAAAGCACGGCAGAGCTATCAATATGCATGTCAATCTATCAATCTGAATCAATCAATGGTCAATGAGTCAATGCAGCGGAAATCAATAGTCGATAAAACCAATCAATGCAGCAGCAGGCAATTCGATAAATCAATAGAATCAATCAACGTCGTCAATCAAATCGATGCTATCAAATCAATACGATCTATTCAATTGAAATCAATCGAGAAAGGCGATACGAAGCAATGAATCTATAAAACAGCCAATACAGTGAAGAACAGTAGCGACAGTGAATCTATAAGTCTATAGGCAGCAATATCAATGAATCTATAAGCAGTAGTACGATGTCCATGCCATCAATGCAATATCTATATCTATCCATTTCTATATCAATGCTCAATGTCGATGCACAGGAATCAATCAGTGAAATCAATGAAATCGTACGATCTAGTAAATCCAATCAAAGTCGATAAAGCAGGAATCTATAAAACAAAACAGTAAACATGCAATTCAATACTATATACTGAACAAGTACAATCTACTGGTCATGTTGCTGTTGTAGAATCCATATTGCTGTTGTAGATAATACATTGGTTCAATCAATAAGAGCCGTCACTCTTTTCGCCCGTCGGCATATCAATAAACTCCTTATATCTCCCTTCAATAATCAATAGTCAATGTTTAAAGGAAAGCCCGTCGGCCCACCATCCTGTACAGGTATCAATATCAATCTCCACCAATGTTCAACCAGGTTCCACTTGCGATCAGTATCAATAGTCAATTCAATCAATAAGCAATTCAATAGTCAATATTAAAGCAATCATATCAATAGTCATATCCATATCTAATCAATCTATCAATTTCATACAATTCAGGAAATGTACGAAAATCGGGCAGCATAACGGTAGTCGGTCAAATTTACACAAAAATCCTGCAAAAAGACACAGTTTCCAAATCTATCCAAATTACAAAGGAATATCAATAACATCAATACAAGACTATCGATCTATAAAATCCAAATCAAATCAGGTCCCGATTACTTTCTATTCGATTATAATCGATTAAAATCACGTAGAATCAATTCCGACCGGTAAAATCTTCGTAGAATACAGTCAAATCGTGTACAATAATCATATCTATGACATACTAAAAGTTGTGCGGTGAAAGTCTTGTCAAATCAAAATCAGGTCGAAAAGTCGACTACGAAAACACAAAACAAATCATATCTCGGTCAAAACACAAAATCTCTGAAAACAGAAACAGGGTTCGGAGTCCTTACCACGAGATCTTCACTTTCCCCAACAGCAGCGTCGGACGAAAAGCGCTCCGCGGTCTCCGAAAACCAGTTTCCTCTTCTCTTTCCTTTCTCTTTCTCTCTCTACAAAATATCTGATTTTTATTTTTGATTTTCTCTCTCCTCAAAACGAGCTCATTTCCTTATATCATACATGGATCGGCCTGGCCGATCGTCTCGATCGGCCTGGACGATCAGACCAATTCTGGTCGTCCTGGCCGATACTCCAGGGCGATGATCAGGACGATTTTAGGAACAGTGCAAATCGTCCTGGACGATCTCAATATCGTCCTGGACGATTCTGTCCAGAATTTGCTCCAGAAATCAGCTGTTTTCAATGCACTGATCGGCCTGGACGATCTCAACATCGTCCTGGACGATCCTGGGAGGAAAATCCAAATCAGAGAGGAACAGTAAGGGAACGAGATATTACAATCTCCCCACCTTAGAAAAATGTCGTCCCGACATTTCCCTAAAGGTACGAAGCAAAACACGAAGCAAACCAAATCGATCAAATCCAAATCCAAAACAAAACTCGTCGAAATCCATACAGAACACACAATGCAATCAATCCAATGTCAATATGCAATGTTCATATGTCAATATCAATCGGTTAGTCAAATCAATCTTACCAGTAGAATCTTCTGGTCGTTGCTGATCCTGATGCTGTAAACTCTGTAGACTGTAGATGCGTGGCACCACTGGAGGTCGTGGCGCAACTGTCTCCCTCTGGTCTCTGACAGTCCTATCATCCATCCGGTTCCCTGATCTCTCACTGTAGGCTCTCGAGGCAACAGTCCTCTGCTGTCCTGTACCCGTGTCAGTCCTTCCACCCAGTCCTTTCTGAGGACACTCTGCTGCTCTGTGTCCTTGCTGTCCACAGTGAAAACACTGTCCCGTCAATAGGTAGCACTGACCTGCATGTCGTCTACCACAATGACTGCACGTGCCAGAACCACCAGATGATACTATCGATGCAGATCGTGACGCAGATCCCGATGCAGATCCCTTCGAACCCTCATACCTGCTTCTCTTCTCTCTATCTCTGGAATCATCTCGTCGTACGTCATCTCTCCTCCTCCTGGTATCCTCGTACCTCGATACTGGTGTCGCCAAATCAATTTCTATCAATCGGGCTCGCTCCACTAGTTCAGAAAACTCATGGATCCGGAAAGGTACTAGTGGTTGCCTCAGCTCTCTATTCAATCCGTGCAGAAATCTATAACACTTGTCTTCAGAAGTAGGAATCAAGTGAGCAGCGTACCTCGCAAGTGCAGTAAACTCGGACTCGTACTGCATCACTGACTTGCGGCCTTGCTCCAATCTCATGAATGCTTCCTGCATCTGTCGCTGAGCTGACGGTGGTACAAACCACATCCTGAACACTGTAGTGAACTCATCCCAGGTGATCTCAGCATTGGTCTTCCCCTGGAATTTCTCTCTCTGCTGTCCGATCCACCATCTCTCTGCCTCACTCTCCAACATGAATACTGCCAATGGTACTTTCCTGTTCCCCGGACACTGCATGCTATCAAAAATCTTCTCTATCCTCATTATCCAATCCTCAGCAGCCTGTGGTCCTACAGCCCCTTTGAACAACGGAGGCTTCAGCTTGTGGAACATCTGTAAATGTCTGTCAACTTCTTCCTCTTTGCTCCCACTCATCTTGCTCTGAGCATCCCCCATAACATGTGCAATCGCAGTAGCTAACTGCATCATACTCTCTGAAGGTGCTGGAGATGCGCTGTGTTGCTCATTCGGTACACTGGATTCTGCCGGAGGATCCATATCTTTTCACCTGCACAATTCAGAACAAATGATACACATATGCAATGATGTATGCCAATGAAGCTCTTAAAGCTACCCAATCTACCCAATCTCTCAATCCAAACCTACAACTCTGGTAACAATTCATTCTTCCAATAACATTGCTCTGATACCAACTTGTCACACCCCAGAATCTAACTTGGAAAGAATGTCGATCAATTCGCAACAATTTACCAGAGTTATCTATAAATCCTTCAGTAAGCATTCCATCAAACATCTAAAACATTTAAAACTTCAATATAACAGTCGATTCATAACTCAAAACATCTTGTACAATACTCAGGAACTACACTATCAATACAAGTAGAAAAGCTATCCTGTCCTGAGTACAAAAGAATCATCTATCTGTCAAAAGAACTAAAAACCTGTAGATCTGGATCAATGCCTATCTCCTGCTCCCGAGCCCTGACCTGAAAATATCAACCACATATAATGAGCTTTACAAAGCCCAGCAGGTCACCTAATACCTATAACTGAAATCAAAGCACGGCAGAGCTATCAATATGCATGTCAATCTATCAATCTGAATCAATCAATGGTCAATGAGTCAATGCAGCGGAAATCAATAGTCGATAAAACCAATCAATGCAGCAGCAGGCAATTCGATAAATCAATAGAATCAATCAACGTCGTCAATCAAATCGATGCTATCAAATCAATACGATCTATTCAATTGAAATCAATCGAGAAAGGCGATACGAAGCAATGAATCTATAAAACAGCCAATACAGTGAAGAACAGTAGCGACAGTGAATCTATAAGTCTATAGGCAGCAATATCAATGAATCTATAAGCAGTAGTACGATGTCCATGCCATCAATGCAATATCTATATCTATCCATTTCTATATCAATGCTCAATGTCGATGCACAGGAATCAATCAGTGAAATCAATGAAATCGTACGATCTAGTAAATCCAATCAAAGTCGATAAAGCAGGAATCTATAAAACAAAACAGTAAACATGCAATTCAATACTATATACTAAACAAGTACAATCTACTGGTCATGTTGCTGTTGTAGAATCCATATTGCTGTTGTAGATAATACATTGGTTCAATCAATAAGAGCCGTCACTCTTTTCGCCCGTCGGCATATCAATAAACTCCTTATATCTCCCTTCAATAATCAATAGTCAATGTTTAAAGGAAAGCCCGTCGGCCCACCATCCTGTACAGGTATCAATATCAATCTCCACCAATGTTCAACCAGGTTCCACTTGCGATCAGTATCAATAGTCAATTCAATCAATAAGCAATTCAATAGTCAATATTAAAGCAATCATATCAATAGTCATATCCATATCTAATCAATCTATCAATTTCATACAATTCAGGAAATGTACGAAAATCGGGCAGCATAACGGTAGTCGGTCAAATTTACACAAAAATCCTGCAAAAAGACACAGTTTCCAAATCTATCCAAATTACAAAGGAATATCAATAACATCAATACAAGACTATCGATCTATAAAATCCAAATCAAATCAGGTCCCGATTATTTTCTATTCGATTATAATCGATTAAAATCACGTAGAATCAATTCCGACCGGTAAAATCTTCGTAGAATACAGTCAAATCGTGTACAATAATCATATCTATGACATACTAAAAGTTGTGCGGTGAAAGTCTTGTCAAATCAAAATCAGGTCGAAAAGTCGACTACGAAAACACAAAACAAATCATATCTCGGTCAAAACACAAAATCTCTGAAAACAGAAACAGGGTTCGGAGTCCTTACCACGAGATCTTCACTTTCCCCAACAGCAGCGTCGGACGAAAAGCGCTCCGCGGTCTCCGAAAACCAGTTTCCTCTTCTCTTTCCTTTCTCTTTCTCTCTCTACAAAATATCTGATTTTTATTTTTGATTTTCTCTCTCCTCAAAACGAGCTCATTTCCTTATATCATACATGGATCGGCCTGGCCGATCGTCTCGATCGGCCTGGACGATCAGACCAATTCTGGTCGTCCTGGCCGATACTCCAGGGCGATGATCAGGACGATTTTAGGAACAGTGCAAATCATCCTGGACGATCTCAATATCGTCCTGGACGATTCTGTCCAGAATTTGCTCCAGAAATCAGCTGTTTTCAATGCACTGATCGGCCTGGACGATCTCAACATCGTCCTGGACGATCCTGGGAGGAAAATCCAAATCAGAGAGGAACAGTAAGGGAACGAGATATTACAGTAGCAGCCTTGGAAAGCAAGCGACTATTCCAAGAAGAGTGCTACCGCCTTGAGAACTGAATCACCACCTCGAGAAGTGTGCAAATTAAACTTTAAAAGCCTAATATACGTGCTATATAATCCCCGATGATGGCCGTGTTGAATGTCTATATAATCCGGAGGGGATTCTACACCTTCAAATATTTCCAAATGCTTATGAAATACAAATATTTTCAAATACCGAAATTCATCCTTGATGATGGCCGTGTTGAAAGTCTATATCAACCGGAGGGGATCAACTATGTAAATGCCCTCAAATTTCTACAAATTATAAAAATTTGTAAATGACTCCAAATTCACCCCGATGATGGCCGTGTTAAAAGCTAATCTCAACCGGAGGGGACTTCAAAACATGCATATTTGGAACAAAATTTTGATAAATTTAAAATATTCAAATAAAATTTATTATTTAAAACTTAAAGCAAAATTCCATCCATCATCCGCAAACGTTTGTTAAGGATGATAAATTTCAGAATAACTTCAACTCACAAAGAGCAAAATGTCTAATTGAATGTATCACTGTGATTCATTCTCAAATGATTTCTCGCCAACGGAGACGTGGCATGTGCCCTATGACCGGGTGGTTTTGCTGCAAAATAGCACCACTATATTACGGTTACGGTCAAAGCCCGTATGTTCTCCAATGGTTAAAAGCCTCATTGAGTAATGAATCATAGGATGCACTCAATAAGGCATAAAGCTTTCTGTTAGCTAAGGTTGACTAAAATTTGTCTCCTTAAACAAGCATCCACCCCAAGTCTACAAGGTACCCTTGGACGAAGCAACCCATGGCTGCCGACAAGGATCCTTCTGTCAGGTTGGGTCGACTATCTCCTCTAACTAAGTAGACTACGGACCACGATGACCCGGGACGACAGAACCATGAGATCTTGACCGGGCTCATCATCATTCCCCCCACCATCCGCTTTAAGTATATAAATAATAAATTTATAATTCCAATTTCATATGTTGCTACTATATGCTAGGTATTGCGTACCTCCTTAATGATTAGCCTTAATCGAAAGTGCTCTCTTGTGATCGAGAGGGGTAATTAATCATAGATGCTTGCGCCTATGGGAAACCTAGAACCAGATTTTAAAGTCCTCACAAAATGAGGGCGAAATCTCTAGGTAGTGTTTTATCCCAAAGTTCATCTGCCTTCTGAAAATTTGACCCGGAACACCGTTAAAATTCTCCTACGCAGGGGAGGCCGGGGCCCAAATTTTTGGAGCCCACACTCGGTATTTGTCTGAATTTTTGGTTTTTTATCCGGACATAATAACTTTTCTAGGCCATGACACCCGTGCTTGGATCAAACTAAAGGTGCCATGACAAATCCGGCGCAAACAATTAATAAATAAATTTAAATTAATTCAATTAACTAATTAATTAACTTCTTAAATTAACTAACAAAATTAATAACTCATGTAAATTTAATTAAATTAATTAAAATAACTGATTAAAATTTATGTTGACTTACTTACTAATTAGTTCATTATGTTAAGTTTAAATTAGTTATTTTCATATATATATATATATATATATATATATATCTCTCTCTCTCTCTCTCTCTCTCTCTCTCTCTCTCTCTCTCTCTCTCTCTCTCTCAAAATGTGTCCACAAGACAACAATTAACTATTGCGGTATGAATGTAGATAAATTGAAATATTCATAGGTATTAGTCATGTTTCTTCAACAATTGCACTTGCATTGAATGCTTCTTCACTTAAAATTTTTCTTGCAAAATATTTGTTAAATATACATAGAATATGTGGTCAATATTGTGATATAGCATCTAATATGTGAGAGAATTTTAATGGTTTAAAAGCACTCATCATAAGTTAATTCTCAAGCATTTTACATTTATTGTTTAGCTCAAAAGCTTCAATTATCTTTGGTGGTTGTAACAAAGAATCATTGGTAAATGAAGCATTTACTTGAGATTACTTCAAGAATTTTAAAATATATCCCATTCTTGGAAAAGACTTGGTCAACCCTTTTGACTAAAGGGGTTTAACAAAACTCCCCTTAACCCAAAATCCTTAAAATTCGAACCTAAACATCTAACCTTTTATTATTATTATTATTGTTGTTGTTGTTTTAATTTTAAGCCTAAACATCGAACCATAGTCTATTTGACTTGGGAATTAGGCCTAGGTGTTATGAACCCATATTAAGAGCACTTTGGCTCATGGTTGACCCATGGTCGAACCCCTTTGACATTGGTTCACTAAAAATTTTGACCAAATTATAAAGAAGCTCTAAATAAAACCTAATTCATCCAATCCAAAGTAGCGAGCTTGGCATTAAGCTTAATCAATTTTAAGGACATTTTGTATCATGCTTGATCCATGGTCAAGCCGGCCCCTTGACCATGGTGAACCTTAGTTCGGCCAAAAAGAATAAATGACCCTTCTTAGGTTACTTGAGTTAAACCCAATCAAACCTAGGCCAAAACCCTCTCAAATCTTGGTTAACCTTTCTAAGATCCTAACCTAGTTCCCTAGGTGACCCAACCCACTTGGACTAGCCCAAATTGGGTCAAATCCTTTGACTTAAGCCCACTCAAAACTCTCAAATGAACCTAAGCTCCTTATCCAAATCTAACCTAACTCATTGCCTAAATCAAGTTCCTTGAACCTTTTAGAGTGAGGCTAAGTCAGCATGCCAATTGATGCCACCTCAGGTGGCCATTTTAGCGTTGACCAACCACCATTGTGCATCCTCCTCCCTCATAAGAGCTCCCCCCTCTCCCCCCGCTCTTATTTTCTAATAAATAAGACCTCTTTTATTTAAAATTGTCATGCAATTAGAGGTCGTTCTCATTCCCTAGCGAGTATGTGAGCAAACTTTTGCTTATGTAATGATCCTCATTTGTATTAGTGAATGATTTTCTAATGAACTATTAATGCCTATAAAATTGAATTAAAAGTCTTGCATGCTTGAAAATTTTTTAGCACTGTGGTGCTTCACTAGTGAGTGTAATGGTGCTTTTTTCTCTATTTGGAGTGTTCAAGATTGGGGGCACAGTGGCACTATAGAGCTGGGCGCTACAATATCACATTCTCTTTTCTACAATGCTTTGAGCAAGTGGTGTAGTGTTCTGGTATCGAGCGTTGCGATGATATGTCAATAAAATATGTTTAAAATATCTCATTCAACCATCCCATTTAAAGTACCTCATGTCTGTCTTAGTTGAGGAGAAGAGGAGAGATGGGAGAGAGGAGAGAGAAATCTCAATTTAGAGCATTTTTATATGTCAGTTAAGTTAGCAAAGTTATTTTGATTGTGGTAGGTGACCAACCCTACTTATATTTTCAACATTTTTTAGCAAAGTTAGTTCGATTGTTTTATCAAGTCTTATATGACATGCATTTTTTATAGTCCCTCTAAAATGACATGCATTTTAATATGAATACATTAATAGGACATGAATATTGAATGCATAATAAATGTACTAGTATAGATGCATGTACAATCTTGCACTAAATGTATTAAGTGTTAATTTAGCATGTAAGAACCTTTAATGATATTGAAATCCCAGTGGATTCATCTTGTTGAGCTGCTCAATTCGACTATGTACATGATATATTTGAAGGTCGGTGGGATAGTAGTCGAGCAACATTGGTAGAAGGAATCGTAGTCAGGCGATTGACGTCCCTTTGACCACCTTCACTCGACTAAAATCCCACCGACCTTTTATTGCTAGGCTACAATCTCTCTGACCTTAATCGCTTGATTGGGGTCCCTCCGACCATCATCATCCGATTATAATCCCTCCAATCACCATCGCCTGAGAATGATCCCTCTGACCTTTGTTATCTGACTACGATCCCACCAACCTCCGTCGATCGACTACGATCCCTTCGACTTCCACTTGTTGACTACCGTCTGTCCAACCTCTAACACCTGACTATGGTCTATCTGACATCCATCATGAGGCTACGGTATCGCCAAACTCTATCACCCAACTACATTATGTTGACCTTGATCTCCCAACAATAGTCCCTCTAACCAAACAAAGATATACAAAATAGCACTCAAACACTAAACCCCTGGATAAAGACCATTCAAACTAAATGAAGAATTTATGCATGTATTAATATACAAAAAATATGATATCATTATATCAAACATTAAAGCATTACTAACATATATGAATTATTTAAATATATAAAAAAAATATATGTATTAGAAAGCAATGAAAACTAGTAAACAACGCACAGTTCAATATATTTCTTTTCAGAAGCTACGCGATTAGAGTGTATTTCTAAATCTTTTTAAAATTTGGCATATCATTCTTTAGAATGGTGCATTAATATTTTTTACTTTCCATAAATATTGTACATCAAAATATATATTTGGCACAGCTTGTAGGACGTAAGATCACATGTAGTCACCAAAGCACTATCAAAGCCAAAGATTTCAAATGCTTTGCAATATTATTTGTACATTTATTGCATGTAGGGCTGTCAAAATCGGATCATGGGTCGAATTAGGGTCAAATTCCGAATTGATCCAACGCTAGTTGACCTAACACGAACCCTACTCGTTTTTGTAAACGGGTCAAGTATTTCAACTCGGACCCGACCTGCACAAGCTACCGGGTTGACCTGACTCGACCCGTGGAGATGCTTAGGTTCAAACTGAGCACCAACGGCGGCATGTCTTCCTAGTTCGGTGTGAGTGCGACGGTGGCTCTAGGAAGGGAAAATTGGGACCGTGAGGCTGCGGTTAGAACGGTATGCAGGCGAGGCAGGATAAGAGGAAAAACCGGAGAAGAGGAGGGAAGGTACCTCGTCGAAGTGCGAACTGATTTGTTGAACCCGAACCCAACCCATTTCGCAAACGGTTTGACCATAATCCAAATTTTTTAAGTCGAATTTTCGAGTCGTGTCAAATGTTGACACCCGTAATTGAAGTTAATTAAAGTCATGTTTATCCTAACCATACAATAATAATTGAAAAATAGCATAAATAGAAGGATTGGCTATGCAATGAAGGAATCCCTTATTATGGGATATAGATGATGAAAGATGACTCTAATCTTTTCTAAGAACATTATATAGAGAAGTTACTAAATTAATCAACCTCATAAGAGAATTTTCTTTAAGACAAATTTTTAAAAGAAAATCGTTTAATAATTAATTAGGATAGAATTTAAGTTGGTTAGTTTGAAGTGGAGGAATGCATCAGGCTAGTTGTGTGATAGAAAAATCCCTCTCAAACTTAAGAAAAAATTCTATAAGATTGTGGTTAGACCTGCAATGCTTTAGGGTGCAGAATATTGGCCATAAAAAGAGAAGCATAATACTAAGTTAAGTGTTGTAGAGATGAGGATGCTCAAGTGGATGAGTGGCTTTACTCTTAAAGACATGATACAAAATGAGCATATACGTAAAAAAGTTGGAGTAACTCCAATGGAAGATAAGATAATAGAGAGTCGCCTTAGATTGTTTGGTCATATAAACCGACGACCTTCCAATGACCCGGTTATGAAAGTAGATGTATTAGATTTGACTTATGTTGAGAAGGGTAGAGGTAGACCTAAAAAGATTTGGTTAGAAAATATTAGAAATGATATTTCTTTATTAGATTTAAATGAGAATTTAACTTTTAGCAGGGCACCATGAAGAAAAAAAGATTCATGTAACCGACCTCACATAGTGGGATAAAGACTGAATGTTGCTATTGTTATTGTTATATATATTAAAAAAAATGAAAAAAAAAGCAGTCGTTAGAACAACTAACCACTTGGTTTTTTTTCCCTTTTTTCGGTAAATAATATTGGAGTTTTTTTAGTAAATGATACTATAAAAAATTTTAAAAAAACTCAAAAAAAAAAAAAAAAAACTTTTTGTTTTCACTTTTAATTTTTTTTAAATTTTCAATTTTTATAGATATACATAAATTTTAATATATATTATAGATGATATTTTCATTTCTTTTGTTTTTTTTTTTATAAATGATACTATAAAAATTTAAAAACTGAAATAAATTTGCATATACTTTATGTCGCAACTCGCAAGTCGTGATAAGATAACTTACTCATTACTATTCGGTAACAACTTACTTGCCGACCGAACCTGATGGGCGCCACCCAACCCGCATACACGCATACGCACCACTAAACCCAAGTCACATACCCCATCCTCATAATAGACCAAATGAGCATCAGTCATAAATTTTTTATTGTCAAACCATTTCGTTTTAAAACTTTGTCGTTTTCTTTATCGAGCATGCCTAACTTTTTTGACGCGGGGGGCGGTGGCGGGGACCAGCTTAGATGCGACGCCCTAATTTCTTTTTTCTCGCAGCTTCTGCGTCTGCTCTGCTCGACCTTACGTTAGCAGTTCTCCTTCTTGGAGAGTCGGATTCAGTGGTTCATCTGCTTCACCTGCTTGGATGCGCGGTTCTCCTGCTCGAATTCGCAGTTCCTTTCTCGGATTCGTACTTCACCTGCTCGGGTTCACTGTTCTCCTGCTCGGATTCGCGGTTCTCCTGCTCGGTTGCTTCCGCTCGACCTTCAGGCTTCATCTTAAGGTATTTCTCATTAAACTGTGGTAAGACCTTTTCGTTTGCATCTTTTTAGCAATCCATGATATGAACATCCCTATTGATCAATGAGAAATTTCCTTGAGAAATCTTCATGTTGATCTCATGAAAATTCTATGGCTGTAAGAGCTTCAATATATACATACTATCCATTATGTGGAAAGAGTTAATATCTCTAAAAATCAAGCTTTACATCCTTCGTTTTAGGAGAATGTTTCTGTTACCCCATCTGAAATTAATTTTTATTTTTTAATAAATTTCAGTCTTAATTATGATGAAGTTCAAACTCTTGCTAATCAAATTCTTGAAGATTCTTTGTTGTAACTCGACAATAAAATTGATAAGATTTTATTAACAGCTATAGCTTAGCTTAAAAACCTTTCCATTCTTTGACATACTTTACAGATCTATTTAGAGATTTTTTCTCTTTTACAAGTTTAAAAACTATCTGTGGTCCGGATATCAGGCCCCAGCTTGAATGAATTGTACTTAATGTGCTCTCATGGTGTTTAGAATCAATATATAAACAAGTAAATATCAAAAATTATATTAGAATTATGCCTTTCTAACATAGGAATTTACCCGAAATTTTGCACTATGATCCTAATTAATGCAGAACCTCCAAACCAAGATCAATTGAACTGCAACAACTAAGCTTGGATGGATCATAGTGGTTAGCATAGAGAGTTACCCTTGCGTTTTGACAAACATAATTTTGCATTTTCTTTCTTCCAAGCTTTAGGATTTCGAATTTCATGGTGCTGCACAATCTTATAGCCTATGCCAAGTAAGAAATAGCAGCAAAAATAAGTTTATGCTAGTAGATCTTTAGAAATTTCAAACCATGCAGTTTTAAGGCCATATTACTTGTTAATAAGTAAATTGGCCATTATCCTAAAATCAAAGAAAAATAATGGAGCTAGATAATTTAAGTTTTAAATTACATTCCCGACGCTTCTCAAGGAATCACTGGAGCTAGTGCCTCTGCGCTACTGGGAGCTCTGCACTCACAGAAGAAGAACAACTTTGCATTCTGAGTGAATTGGAAATGGAGGGAAGAATCCTTGTATATAAAAGAAACTGTTTTGAAGGAAATTTAAGAGAATCTTGCTAACCAGTTTGAAGCTTGCAAAGATACGGAGGAGGGAAGAACAAGAGAAAAAGAAAGAAGAAAGGAAAGAAAATAAGGAAGGAAAGGAAGAAGGAGAGAAAAGCGAGGGAGTATATCTGCTTGTCGAGAGGAAAGGATAAAAGGGGTTGGTGGCTCGGGGGAGCTGCTATGTTCGGCTTAGATCGCACAAGCGGCAGAAGGTCGAAATTGGAGTTCAACGAGATATGCATGTTGGTTCGAGTAGGGCAGGGTGTCGGGGTTCTGTAGGCAGCCGCAAGGCTCCGGAGTCGGAAGGTGGCGTTCGCAAGTAGAGAAGGGAGCTCCAGAGCAATTAGGTAGGGTTTCGTAAATAGAGAGGGGAATCAGGAGAGGATAGTTGAGTGATTAAAACTACCCATCTTATAGAGGTACTAATGATAGTTGAGTGATTAAAGTGAGATTAGGTAATATATATATATATATATATATATATATATATATATATATATATATATATATATATATATATATATATATATATATACCTCATCGCTAGACTTTAATCATTCAACTATAATTAGTGCCTCTATAAAAGGGATAGTTTTGATCACTCAACTACCCTCTCTCTACCCTTGCTGACAAAAGATTATTTGAGACTAAATTTAATGATGCACCAAACACGATATTCGTTGTTTGCGAGCTGAATTTAGTTTCAAATTTATTACCCCTGTCAAACAGTCGCTGAAGGCATATACATTTTTTTGTTTTTAAGTTTTTAAAGTTTGGGGCTTACAACTTTTATTAGAAGTAGTCCAATTTAAGTTAAAACACATCTTACTGCTTCCATTCAAAATTATCATGGTTGGTTTGTTTAATTTGGGGCTTATAGTTATTTTTAAGAGTTGATCATTATGTTTTTTTTTTAGTTTGGGGCTTACGGCTCCATTTAGGAGTTGTCTAATGATTTTAATTGAGAAGGAGCTTACGACCCATCTTCAGAGTTGCCTAGTAGTTTTATTTTGGATGAGGTTTACGGCTCCTCTTCAGAGTTGCCCATTAGTTTTTAGATTTTTGGTTAAAAAATACAGCTTACTACCACTTAGAAGTGGCCTAATTTGATTTCAGAATAGGCCTTATTGCTTCTATTCAAAGTAGCCTAATTAATTGAAAAGATGACATGGCCCAAGATGCAAGGAAACGAGTTTTTCAGAGCATAAAAGGCAAACGAACTTACAGCTTCGAGCGGTAGCCTAAAAGAGAGGATGAGAGCGAGGAGTAACTTCAGCCTTCGAGTTCCAAATATGAACAAAAAAAGGCAATCCTAAGAGAGTTAAAGGCCAAGATGTGAGAAGTATGAACCACGATTGGTGAAGTCTGTAGCAAGACTGAAGGGCGAGAGAGATTTTCTGTGTTAAGAGAGGATGAGAGGTAGGACTTAAGAGTAGCTTCGGCCTACGAGTTCCAACCATCCCCTCGTGGCTTCGGTGCTTGTGTTGCATGCATAAATAAAAAAAAATGAGAAAATAAAATAAATATAGTTTTAATTTTTAAAACATAATAAGTTTTTACATTTTTTAAGAAAAAAAATATAGTTTAATTTTTTGTTTTCTTTAGAAAATATAAAACTGATTTTAAAACATAAAAATGATTTTCATTTCTCAGAAAATATTATTTTAAATCATGTAGTTACTCATATTTAAATTATATTCGTATTAAGCTCTATTTACTTATTTTAGTTATAAAGCTATTCCTTTTAAAAATCTTGCCTTTGACAGCAGTATTTATGCTGGTTTTGAGCAGAATTCCAGCAAAATGGGTGTTATCCATTAATGGAGTCATAAACTTTTTGGCCAACGGTATGGACCACGTTCCCGCCGCTATAAACAAATAAGAAGGGGGCAGTTTCGGTATTTTACCCCCCTACCTAATTTTTTTTTGGAATTTTTACATACATAACACTTGAAACTATAAAAATACATATTTAACACCCAAACTATTAAATTTACTGATATACCACTTAAAGTCCATATTTCCCTCAATTTTACCACTCCGTTTAAGCCCGTCAAGGATTGAAGGAAAGAAAGGATTTTTTTTGCCCTTATCTTTGGCATTGCCCAACCCTACTTCATTCATCTATTCACGCACGCAACACAGTCGCCGAAGCCACGAGGCGAGGGTTCGAACTCGAAAGCCGAAGCTACTCCCGAGTCCCGGCTCTCATCCTCTCTTCACGCGGGTAATCTCTCTTGCCCTTCAGTCTTGTCGCAGGCTTCACTGATAGCTTCTCAACTATCGGCCTTTAACTCTCTCAGAATCGCCTTTTTTGTTCATTCTTGGAACTCGAAGGCTGAAGCTACTCTCGGATCTCATCCTCTCTTTTAGGCTTGTCGCCTGTGGCTGTAAGTTTGTTTTTGCTCTGAAAACTCGTTTCCTTACATCTTGGGCCATGTCTTCTTTTTAATTCAATAACCGGCATGCCATTTTTTGCCAAGTTGCCGAATTTCTGTCTTGAATCTTGGTTGATGAATTATGTAGAATCAGATTGTTGATATGGACGAGATGTCTAGTGCTAGAAATAAAGCGGGATTAGATAGAAAAGCTGGAAGGTGTTTGATTGAAAAATTTTTGTTTTGAAAAAAAGGTTTAATTAGCTTTAAGAGAACTTAATTTATTAGAATTTTAATTTTGAAATTGAACACTTCATTATGAATAATATGTCATCTCAAGGGGCAAAAATATCACCTTAATAGGTTTGAATTACAAACTTTTGAATTTATCATGATTATCATAGTCAACTCAGGAAAGGATAACATATGATCCCGGATGATCAAAATGATGTTTGATCAAGTGTTTAACTATAATAATTTGGATAAGGTATCATTACTTTCATAATCAAAATCATGATAATAAAACGATATATCTTTCTCTATGGTTCTCCTAGAACTTAGGGATCCTTACTTTAGTGTAGAAGTCACCTCTAAGATTTCCCTTAGGTGAACATCGGATGACACAATGTTGACTCAAACTCGATCGTATTGATTTGATCTCAATCGAATAGGTTTACACCAATTAAATTTATTTAATTCGACTTCAAGTTAATGAATGCTAATTCAATCTAAATCTTTTTAAATCGTGCTATGTTGAGTCAATTCAACTCAATGTCCGTTGGGTTGACTCGACTCGACTCGAGGTCAATTAGACTTCGACGACTTTGATGGGCCTAAATTAATTCATCTTCAATTCACTAAAATTAAATCAAAGCTATTTAAAATGAAATTAATTTAATCGAACCCAATTTAAAGAAAAAATTGATTTAATGACAAGCTAGTCGGCGTAGGTTCGATGTGCATTAAATTAATCTGAAAAAAATACAAATTCATTTTAAAATTTGGTAAGTACGTTTAATCAAAATTAATCTAAAATCAATTAAATCATAATCTTAGTCATTTTATTTTACAATCAAACCTTTCAAAATCAAATTAACTCTGTTTGAATATAATAAAACGCAAATAAATCGAACTGAGCTTAAATAACACAAAATCAACTCATTTTGAATTAATTTAAAATAAATTGAAGAATAATTAATGTAAATCATCATAGTTAAATTCAATCCAACTAAAAATTGGCAAATTCTATTCATCAAATTAGTCATTTCACAATAATCAGCCGTTAAATTACTTCTCAAACCCTACAAGATGATTCTAACTCTTAGATTAAGAAGGATAAGATGGTAATTAAGCTCTCTTAGTGCATTTAGGGCATCAACGGGACCGACTTGTGTGTTTCCTTTTGTTCGGCCGGGCAAATTATTACGTGTGACGTCCGGATTCGTTCTGAGGCGAATCCGGACGCGCCAAGTCACCTCGACCCCAGTGCATCCGGATGACCTGGTGCGTCCGGATTTGTCTCCGAATGGTCCGGATATCGCACGTACTAATTTTCCGTTCGGCTGAGTCGCACACGCGAGAGAGAGGGGCGCTGGCGTGCGTGCGTGTCTCCCCCATTTGACTGAACCTAGGGCAAGGCAGCGGCATGCGTATGTGTCTCTTCCTCTCTTCGTCTAACCCTTCGATTCTTTGTAGTATTCCGTCTGGTCGAGTGTGAGAGGGCAAGGGGGCGGCCGGCTATTGCATGTTCTCCATTTGGTTGAGTGTGAGAGGTATGGATAAGATCTAAGTCATGTTAATACCTCGCCTAAAGTTTTAATGAATTAATTTGTTCGCTTGAATACAAAATTTTATTTTTATTTTTTTATACTTAATCCAGAAATTTCAAATCAGTTTGCTCATCCTTAACAATAAAATATATTAGTTCATCCTCTTGCTAATTATTTCACTCGAGCTAAAACGATTATTTGGCGAAGCGTTTATCTGTTTAAAGCTATTTTATTAACCATCACTGGAAGGATTCAACAGTATTTCTTTTTCATTTTACTTGCGTTATGTAAACTATTTTTGTCTCATATTCTGGCTTGCGAGACTGAATTACTGCTCTAAACTGTTGTATAAAAGAAATATGTATGAAAGTGAGCAATAATATCAACGATGTAGCTTTGTTATAGCAACGTGAATTCCAATTTTATGTTCGTCACATCCGTTTGTCGCATTACCCCTTGTTTACAAGCCGAATTAATGCATTTTTTTGTGATTGCAGTTCTTAGTTTATTGTATTATTGAAAACAGTTTTAATATCACACATGATTCTTTTTTTTATTATTACATTTTATATACTTGAGCAAATAGTACACTTATATTTCCATTAGGCATAGTCATTTCTCCCTGTTTGCTGTATCATAATTTTTTTGGAAGAACAAATCTGGAGTCATTTCGCTACTCATTGTATCTCATTTTCTTTTCAAAAACACTATTCTGGAGCAAGGAAGACTTTAAGTCATAATATATAGCCTTCATTTTTGCATAATTAACTGTCTATTCAAATATATATACAACTATTAACAACCTAATGAAGGCAATTGCCCCGATTCTACCAAATTATATTGTAATCAGAATATTCACTTAATCACATTTACAATATTTCTATTTGTTGAAACATATGTCACTAATCATAAATAGAGAATTTTGTATTTTTCATTTGTATTTATGATTAACAGAAGTTCAAAGAGCTATTTTGGTATGTAATGGTTACTTGTATTTGCCCGTAATTGTCTCCTAGAAATGAGATTTTGATTAAGCAAAAATTGTCAAGTTTTCTTTCATTCTATTTGGAGAGGTTCTATTTTGTATTATGTTAATGCATTCCACCATGCACTTAAGGTTACTATTTTTCCAGTTTAATAATTTGCCATGATTGGTTCTTGTGTTGTAGTTAGATATTACTAATTTGATTCAATGTTTACATGTCTTGCTTTGATAGAAGCTTCTTAGAACTTATGTTTTCTAAAATATTCATGTTTTTTTTTAGGTATATACGATAACCATGATGCTATGACTTGATATATTTTAGGTAAAAGTGTAATTTGAAACTCTCTTTGTTTCATCTACAATGTTATGGATACACTCTTTTTCATGTATATATTCCGTATGACAAAACATTAACCTTATATCTATAGTAATTATACTATGACACCTAATATCATATGATTGAGTATACGTAGGTTCAACTATATCTTCGTTCATAGATTATAATGACTTGGAATACAAATCCACTTCACTTGTGAACCCGATAGGTGATGTGGAGTGTTAATAGAAGCTCAACTGTGGAGATACGTCCGCCCAATCTCGTTTGTCGTCGTCCCGAGCTCCACTGTCGAGATCTGTCCGACCAAGCTCGTCGTCATCCCGAGCACGTCTGTTCGTCGTCATTCCGAACTCATTCAGGCCCAATCGAGTTTCTCGTCGAGCCGAGTCTTGTCTGAGGTCTGTTCGAGCTTGAGCTTGATAAGCCTTTGAGCTCGACTTGCGAGCTCTATAAGCTCGACTCGTCGAGCATATTATCGATTCGAATACGAGTCGGCTCACGAGTTGACTTGACTCAGTTGCACCCCTATTCCCAATAGTGTAACGGTAACCATTAGAAGAAGCATACGTAATGACAATTTGGCATTTAGTTTTCATGTTCAGAGGATTGATGTAAATATAATTAATGGAGCACAAAACCATTCACTATGACAAGGCCGTAGCAACCCACATGCTACAATAAATCGCAGCCATTCATGTATAACAAATACTCTCATCAGCCTCACACGTGTAAAGCTACCTAAGCTCAAAACTATATAGCCCGAATTTTTAAAAGAATTATGTTTAAAACCTAATTAATTAAAAGAAGTAAAATTAATAAAATTTTTTAAAAAAGAGCAAATTCGTCGAATTATTCATGATTTGGAGAGTTGAATTTGCCAAATCATTTGATCGTATTCGTCTAGAAAGAAAAAAAGTGAGAGGGAGGAGAGAGGACGGATGAGAGAGAGAAGGCAGGAAGCTTACCGAGAGAAAAAGCAGTGATTAATATTAATTAATATAATTAAAAATTAGAAGTAATAATTTTAATTTAATTACGTTATAATTTTAATAACTTATAAATTAAATATAAAGTTATTAAAGTAAATTAAGTTATAAATTAAGTTATATTAAATTATAAATTTAAATAAATAGATATTAATTTAAAATATAACATAAGTAAATTATATTAAGTTATAATTTTAAATAAAGTTATTAAATTTATAATGAAATTAAATTAAGTAATTAATTTAAATAAAGTAATTAAATTTATAAATTAATAACTTTATAACTTAATTTAATTAAAATTTATAACCTAAAAGTATGATTAAATTAAATTAAATTAAGTTATAAATTAAATATTTTAAAATTTAATTAAAGTTTTTAAATTTAATTTAATTAAGTTAAAATTAATAACTAATTAAATTAAATTAAATTTCATTTATTTAAATTAATAATTTAATTTAACTAAATTTAGAACTTAATTTAATTTAAAAAGGTTATTAAATTTAATTACTTTCTCCCCCCCCCTCTCTCTCTCTCTTTCCACTCTCTCTCTCCGCGTCTGTTTTTCTCTCTCTTGGCTAATACTCCAAATGATTTGACTTAATTTGCAACTTTTTTAAATTTTCATTAACTATCTTTTTCTTAGTAAGATTTTAACCTTTTTCTTTTAAAAATTCGGCCAAGAAAGCTATTTGCTAAAATTAGTTTAAGGAATATATTTAAAAAAGTTAAAAATGAGCAAAGTAGTCAAATTCTGAGAGAGGGCCTTCCCATTGGAAGAATAAGAGAGGAGGAGAGAGATGGGCGAGATATTTTTTTTATATATAATATTAAATAAATATTATTTTTAATATTAGTAATTTAATTTGTTAAATAATTATTTATAAATTTTTTTAATTAAAATAAACAAGTATAAACAATTAATTTTTAATTAAATTTTTCATTATATTTTCAATGTATTTTTATCAAATTTTTATTAGGATGAAATTTTCATCCCTATTACATCTACATTAGCAATTTAATTTATTACAAAATTTTCCCAAAAAAAAAATTTTATTACAAAAAGTTTTAAAATTTTATTGTGATAAATTTTTTATAAAAATAGATTAAAAATGTAATGAAATATTATTTTCATTTTCATTACATTTATATTAAATGGCCTAAAAAAATTTAATTAAAAACTATTTTTTATACTTATTTATTTTAATTAAATCTTTTTATTAATAATTATTTAATAAATTAAATTACTAATATAAAAAATAATATTTACATAATATTATTATATATATATCACCCATCTCTCTACTCATAATATTATATAAAAAAAATACGTTAAATGATTGAACTACTTTGTTCTTTTTTTAATTTTTTTATAAATGCACTGCTTAAACTAATTTTAGCAAATAGCTTTCTTCCTTCTAAAAGTTGGCCAACACGTACTGATATGGAATAAGAAAATGACTATTTACCTAATAACCCTTCTTCTCTACGCTGCTGCTTTCCTATTTAGCTTAGGTCGCGGATTCGCGGAAGCCAAAGGGGCGGAGGGCGGAAGTTGGAAGTGTTTGACGCGTAAGGATTCAGCAGTTCAGTGGTTCAGACGAAAAGCTTTCTTCTAATCTCGTAGGAAAGCCGAAAGCCTACCCTTCACCTTCAGCGGCTTGCGACGGGTCGGCGATAGTCGGCAGGTATGCTAAAATTTTTCTAACTCTCGGCTTTTCCGGTTTTCTCTCCGTCTAAATGTTTAATCCATTTTTTATAATGACTTGCACAAATTTTCGCTGATTTCAGACACTTTTTGCTGATTTCGGCAACCCGCAGCTACTCGCTCTCCCAACAAATCAAACGGATCCGATCATCCAGGGTTTCTTCTTTGGACGGGAGGTGAGTGTTCAGCTTTTTCATTCCTCAAAGGAAATAATATTTAGTTTTGTTTCTTTTTTTTTTGCTTATGATTATTCTAGCTTATGCCATTATGTTTGTTTGCAAGTTTTTAGTAGTTTGTTAGTAAATTTTTAGTAGTTATTTGCAAGCTTTTATGTTCTTCTTCCACAAATTTAGACATCTTTCCTTCTCCTCGGAAATAACTGCAAACCATTTTTCCATGTTTGCTTCTCAAATTAAAACTCTAAGAAGGGTAGTTTAGTAGTTTTACAGAAAATTTAAAAAAATGTGAGCTTCGACAAATTTACAGTATAAAACTGTGAAGTGACGCATAATAGCTTCCAGTCAATTCAGTTTAATGCCTATGTTCCAAAACAGATATAAGGACAAATAGCAGCGGCTGCTAACTAATTAGTTAATTAACTGCATATAGGTACTAATGATAGTTGAGTGATTAAAGTCTAGCGCTAATTATGGTGGCGTGTTGGTTCAAATATATTTTCCCTTTTAAGGCTAATATCTCATTTTAATTGTGATTAACAACTAACAATTCCCTAAAAAATGTGATTAAAAGCCGTGTCTCTCCTTAGCTGTTTATCCTAATCATAATGAGAATTTAATTTTTTTGAGAGTGGGCCACCATGGGCAAAGCATGAGTCCGCCCCTTATTTAATCTTTCGACATTAAAAATAGAAAATGATAATTAGAATAAATCGATTGTATCTTTACAAATTGTCATAATTTGTGCAGAGAATTCATATATTTGCTTATGCAATTCCAACCTTTGTCAATAACTATGGGGCCACCGCCAGTTTTTACTAACATCTTTCCATTTTGTAGTTTTTTTTCCTTTTTTTTCTGCAATTGTAATTTGTAACTATTTTTTTTAATTCATCCGGCTAAGCCCCTAATTTTCCAAAAATAAAAAATGCAACATATTTCAATAGCTATGGGTCCACCGCCTCCCCTTATTTCTTGGGGTATTAGAAATTCTAAAAAGTTATATTTTTGTTCGAATGATTTTGTGCTAATACAAATATGCCTATATAAAGGCAAATGAATAAACTAATAATGGAAATGCAATAAAATAGATTATTTTCAATAATGAGGATATATTACATGAATAAATATTATAAATTTTTTACTATATATATTATATGACAATGAATCATTCTAATTACTCTCTATTTGGCCAAGTATTGAAAAATAAAGTTTATTGTCAATGCTAATGTCTATGATAGATAAATTGTGCTAATATTTTACCTTTGTTGTTTAATATTAGGTTCCATTTGGGATGACTTTTTTATTGCTTCTTAAAACAGAATTTTAATAAAAAATAAATTTAAATCTAATGGTTAGTGAAAATCTTATACCTAACATCATACAGATAGTGTCTCTAGGTCTTCAAAGCATAAACTATAACAAGTTCCAAATAACGTGTCAAATAATTCCTCTCATGTGGTTTTAAATGTTTGGAAGCATAAGCTATAACTAGATTGTGTTGCATCAGAATGCACCCAAACCTTTCAGTAAAGTATCACTGAATACCTAAAATACTTATCTACCAAAAGAAAAACAAAAATTGGATAAGTCTCAATCTCAAAAAATTGACCTCAATCTATGGTGTCCAAAAAAAGCTACTGACTTCTAAGTCAGTTTCATCGGAGGTGTAAAAATCTGAGATAATTCTTTCACAACCTTCTTTTGATATATATTCATACCCATGAACTGTGTATCCCAAATCCTGTAGTATGTCTTGATAGATTAGTGACTACTTGAACTTTTTTGGGGATCTACAGAGATACCAGCACTATTCACTAAATGTTCCAAAAAAGAAATACTTCTCAGTCATAACTCATATTAAAAAAAATTACATATAATTAATGTTGCCTCAAAGTCTCCAAAACAATATGTAAATGCTTGGCATGATCTTCATTAGAAGTAGAATATATCAAAATATCATCAATGAAAATAATTGCAAACTGATAAAAAAAATTATGAAGGCTCTGTTCATTAGATTCATAAAGACAACTGGTATATTAGTAAACCCAAATTTCATGACAAAAAATACATAATGTTCGTACCTCATGCCAAAATCTATCTTCATCATATTAGCCTCTTTCATCTTCACATGAAAGTATCTAGAGCATAAATTAATCTTTAAAAATATAAAAAATCCAATAAGCTGTTCACATAGATTATCGATCTGTGGTAGAGGATACTTGCAATTGATAATGACTTTGTTCAACTCTTTATAGTCAATACACATATTCATCGTATCATCCATTTTCTTCACAAATAGAATATGTGCTCCCTACAAAGATAAATTAGGATGAATAAATTTCCTGACAACAAAATCTAAAGCTGAACCTTTAAGATCAAAATGACGTCCAATCAATTGGTTAACTAAAATAATTCAGATAAGAGATCATTAATTTCATAATCAAAATAATGATAATAAAATAATATATCTTCCCGAAGAAAGAAGATATTACCTATTACCGATTATTTGAATATGACGATAATGATCGTCATTTTTGTTTGAATTCCCAAAGATAATTAATTAGAGGTTTTGAAAACTGTATTTTAAAAATCAGGTCTGGGTTTCTAAATCTCCTACGAGCGCAAGCCCTCGTAGTTAATTACATCGCAGGAAACTGGAGTTCCCTACGAATACTCTGGATTAAAATAGAGGTATGAATTTTATTTAAGAATTTCAAAGTTAGATGTCAAAGGAGGCAAATGTTGGAATTTTCAATCAATTGGGATTGAATCAAATTTGAACATTTATTTCTGGAGTCGAAGGAAGAAGTGTAAGAGGTGTTTTGAGATTCTGAATTACTTCAGAAACACCCCAACCTATCATAAGTGTTGGGCTTAAATTTTGATGCAAAGAGATTTAATGTTTAAGTGATCAATTTTATTAAAAAATTGGGATTCAATTCCCGGAGGTTGAGGTCTTATGGCCCGAGCCAGCCTCGGAACCTAAGTCTAAATTGGGTACTGAAAAGTGACCCAACCTAGCAAGTGCAATGCAAATTTTTTATCCCCGCCCGCTACATGAGCGTTTAAGATTTTTTTTTTAGGTTCATTTTTTATTATTATTTTAAAAAAAAGAAAGCACATGTTAGAAATAAGCACAAAGTTTCTCCACGTATGGGTACTTAATTTTTTTTCTTCCCCGCACGCTACATGAGCGGTCCGAGGATTACCCATCTCGTCGTAAGCGTCGCACCGATTTTCCTCCCTACAACGCTATGTGAGCAGGTAGGGGGTTTTTCGGTTCGTCGCAAGCGTCGAGGATAGGATTTTAGGCTATTTTCCACCTCGTCGTAGGCGTCGCACTAGCTTTCCTCCCCACAACGCTACGTGAGCGTGTGGGGGGTTTGCAAGTTCGCCGCCAATGACGAGAATGAAAATCTGAGTTTAGAGATTATACCTTTACATGTCGGCGGCGGGGATGGTGTCGACGAGATACACAAAATCATTTTTTTTTATTTTTTGGAAACATCTCTCTCTTTTTTTTTTTTTTTTTTTTGAAACCTCTTTTTTTTTTTTAACTCTTTTCTTCTTTTTTTTTTTTCTAAAATACTTTAACAGAATAAAGTATATACATAAATTTAAAAATATACATATATATATATATATATATATATATATATATATATATATATATATATATATATATATATATATATATATATATATATATATATATATAAATACATGTATATATGTACATATATATTTATTTACAAAGAATATATTTATAAAAAGGTTCATAAAATAGTATATGCACGAATATGCAGAAGATACTATACATATATAATGTGGGGGTCAACAAATAATATATAGCTAAGAATTTTGATAGAGAATATATAGCTAATATAACTATTACTCCTAATCCGCCATAGTTATTGACAGAAAAAGAAAACGTGTCAAAGATAATGAAAACATCTAAGCAGGAATAAAAAATGGAATTTCACTATATTTTCCTTCTATTATTTTATCTCTTTGTATATATTTTGTTTTACCATTCTTTCTTTCATGCATGGGTATTTACAAACATATTTCTAAAACTAACAGCAGTGGCTTTAATAATGCCGCAGATGTAGTTTCTAATGGGCTGTTTTATTTGCCAGAACAATTTCATAGGAATGGGAAGGGAAATAAGAAAGTTAAAGCAATAAAGCTTGAAGGGAAATAAGCAATGTGATCACGCGAACCTCACAAAAGGAAATAGATTATCAAGAGCAATGAGAGTTTTGTCTGGTAGTGGCTTGGCTTGTAATAGATTAAATACTTTATTAAAAATAAAAAATCTCCTTCTTGTTGTGAGCAACGACGAAGAGGAGAAACCCACCTAATCTGCCGCGGCAAAGAGGTTGGGACGTGCAGGTGGAGGTTTAGTTTAGAGAAGGCGTCGGCTAGAGGATCGACTGGTTTAACGGCTCGGAGCAGCTGTGATCAAGCGGTTTGGCTTGCTTGGAGCTGATCGGAGGAGGTATTTGAGAGCTGGAACTAGGACAGAAGTTTGAAGGCGTTGCTGTGTGTGAAAAAAAAAACTTGGTTCCTTAATTATGCTCTCTTTTAACGACGAAGCCGCGCCTTGAACCGAGGAGAGCCCTGTCCGAGGTTTTGTTTCAGCGAAATATCCGGGATTCAGAAGATTTCTGACAAAACAAGTTTGATTGATACAAGGTTAGCATTAATTTGATCATAACTTTCTTGTTTGACTTTTAGCTTGGCTGATCTCTTAAACTTTGTATAATAACAAAGCCTCAACAATATTATCTGTGTTAATCAGCTTTTCTAAGGAGGCAATACTCTTCAACATATCCATTATAACACCCACAGCACATTGATCATAACTTTCTTGTTGGAGTAGCTTGTAATTATTAGGTATCTTAATGTTGCAAGTCTTGCTTATTTCATCAGTCAAAGGAAGAGATTTAATGTGTGGACAACCCAACAAATTGTTCATCCATATTGCAGCCTTGACGCCATGAATAATAAAAAAAAATTTGCAATTGCTTTAAATTATTGTGTAATAGAAGGTTGTTGAGCACGCACTTGGTGGAATCAGAATTTTCCCTGAATTAATAAAATTTCGCCTCTCGGCACATAATTTGGCACAGCAAGCCTCCTCGGCATCCTTCACATTTTAAAGAAGAAGTTTGATTCTTAACTGGCGAGGCTCACTCATACGCTCCGGCTCTACAAATCTAAAGCCATTTTCATATTTAACATAAAATCCATCTAGTTGTTGAAGAGAATTTAGCTTTCCGATTCTATGCATTCCATAGAGATCATCCCATAGCAATTGCATGTAATGTACTTTTGTAGAGTTATTCATGTCTCTCAATAAGAAATTTGGATGAATAAACTGTCCATTTTCATAGATTACGAGTTGCAAGCGATATAGATTGCTTAGAGATTTTGAGTGAATAATCTTCAAGTATCGAAGACGTGACAAATATCCAATTGTCTCAGGTATCTTTTTTAGGCACAGAGCATAGATGTACAACAGACAGATGATTTTCGATACTTAGAAAATTAGAGCAAGCACCCCATCAAAATCTGTATCTTCTTTATAACACAAATAATGCATACCCAATTTCCTTTTTAACTTTCCAATCTTTTGAACACTTTTAAATTGCAACTTCCTCCAATATTCTCCACAGCCTCTCCTTGAAACAAGGTGGCGGAATGAAACCTGAAGCAATCCACATTTGTATTATATCATCTCTATCGAACCAGTGATCTCGTGGAAATTATACAACAAAATGCAAAATAATTTTGTAGATGCCTTGGGAGGATTATATAGCTTAATCTTAAGATAGGAAATATGTCATTTTGACCCAATTTTGTGCAATCATCAATGCAACTGAGTCGACTCGAGTTGTTACCAAAATTCTACTATCAAACTCCCATAAGCCAAAGGGGCGAGCACCTTCTCCCGTTTACTTTTATCCTGTTTTTTTTTTTTTATCATCCTCCCAAATGTCATCCAGCACAAGTAAAAACTTTTGGACATTATCTCAGTCCGAAGACTATCTTGAAATGCCTCAAGCGTCTCCAAACAAGGCCTCTCCTTCTGAAGAGATTCCAACATATCTGCAATGACTTTTTCACATCATAATTGTTGGAAACACAAACCCACATTTTTAAGATCAAATTCCTCTGCCATTTCATCTTCATAAACATGTTGCAAGAGAATTGTCTTTCCCATACCGCCGTCCTCCACTACAGATAGAATAGAAATGTTTTCTGTACAAATCCGTTCCATTAGCAAGAACTTGATGCTCTTCATTTGATTTTTTTCTCAACCACTGCATAATAAGCAAAGATCAAATTGCAATTCACATTTGAGCTGAATCATCCTTATCAAATTTATGATTTTTTTTTTGTAGCTGTATGGGTCAACAACTACAACAAAAGTGAATTCCAATTTTATGTTCGTCACATCAGTTTGTTGCATTACCCCTTGTTTACAAGCTGAATTAACGCATTTTTTTTTGTGATTGCAGTTCTGAGTTTATTGTATTATTGAAAACAGTTTTAATATCACACATGATTCTTGTTTTTATTATTACATTTTCTATACTTGAGCAGATAATGCACTTATTTGAAACTCTTTTATTATTATTATGCTATAACTTGATATCTTTTATGTAAAAGTGTAATTTGAAACCCTCTTTGTTTCATCTAAGATGTTATGGATAAACTCTTTTTCATGTATATATTCCTTATGACAAAAAATTGACCTTCTATCTATAGTAATTATACCATGACACCTCATATCATATGATTTAATATACGTAGGTTCAACTATATCTTCCTACATAGATTAGAATGACACGGAATACAAATCCACTTCACCTGTGACCCCGATAGGTGATGTGGAGTGTAGATAGAAGCCTTAGGCACCTGGTTTAAATTAGCCTTCATTCTTCATGAACATATACATATAGCATAAGGTCGTCACCCTAGGCTAAATAACATAGACATATGTTCACCATCCATGGCCTGTGCACATTCTAATTGTCAGCCTAGGGTTAGGTTCCCTAACCCCTTAGCCTATGAGATCCCCTTAGATGAGGCAACTCATGTTTACTGACAAGGATTCTTAGGTCGACATTCGACTAGTCGGTTATGTACATTGAAGAACCCGGGATGATGGACAACCATGGAATCTTGCTCGGGGACGTCATACCTACCAAGTAGGGTAGTTTGCTACTTTCAAACATCTATCTACCTAAAAATCCAACATACATTAGATGTTAACTTTAGTAACCTTATACTCCAGGTTAAGGTATTAAGTTCTTTAGTTCTTTTTTTATATATCTCTTTATATACTATTTATTTGTATTATCTTTAACTATTCATACTTTATATCATTTATCATTTTCTTTTCATTATAAATTTTAAATCATTAATTGTAAACTCAAATTCAAAATAAAAATAAAACCCATTTGATTACAACTTTGACTAGAACTGAAAATTGAAACGTTTAGTTTGGAAATAAAATAATTGTCACTAGAACTTTGACAGACATTTCAAACTTTGCGTTTTATACACTAAAACTTCTTTGATTTTACATAAAAGGAAAACATAAACTGGTGTACGATAGACACATGCATGCTTGCCTGGAGACTAGTTCTCGCTAGTGTTTAGGGAAAAAGTTTTCTATTCAAAACAAAACAAAACCTCTTCAACAACATGGAAACATAAGTAAGAAGATATAAATTATAAAATCCCCACCACATTAACATACCACCGGAAATAAAACATTAACTACATTTAGTTTTAGAAGCATGATCCACCACTCATGATCCGGGGTCACTAGGATTTCTTAAATGTCGATCCCAATATTTTTCTTAAAACAACAATCCATCTTCTCTTGCACCGCATATGACCAGATATAATTTCAAAGCACTTGGTGGCGCTTAGTTGGCAGTCCTATCCAGGAAGGATTATAAGTCTAGAAGAGTCGGGCCTTGTAGCCCCTTTGCATTTTGTTAGATTAGGTTTGAATAGCTAATTGTAGTCATTCACCTCAGATCTGAATTTGAGTCCTATATCATAACCACTCATCTCCTGGGCATTCTCCTGATCCAATGATCAAGAATATTAGTCTCAATTTTTTAATAAAATTTCAACTTGAACAAAATAAATATCGTTCTAAAATATTAAAGCCCAACTATAGGATAGATTGCAGCACTCCTAATTGGTCTCATAATCCTAATGCTCTTTATACTTCTTCGATTCCATAAAGAACTACTCGACTTTGATCCTATTCCTTTTGAATATTCTAAAATCCCCTAATCATTGCCTTAAGCTTTGAAATTCTAAAAATATTCGTCACTATTTTAATCGAGAGTGTTCTCAGGAGATTAACTTTTCTTGGGATGTAATTAATCATAAGGACTTGCTCTTATGAAGAACCTATAACTCCAGATAAAATAATCCTATTTTGCTCTCATAGAATATGAGAAAGATCTTTGGGAACATAGAAAGTCTTTCCAAAATCAATTTCTATTTTCAAATACCTTTGTAGAATGTCGTTATCATCTTTCAAAATGATATTATATTCTCTTTGTCGTATTTGGTTATAGAAATGACGCAATTTTTAAAATCCATGCTTTCTTTCATATCTTTTGCAGACTATTATGTTCATCTCCCAATATGATATACTATTCTCATTGTTGCATTTGATTGCAAGAATGATAAAACTTCAAAAACTCATCTCTTTTCAAAAATTTTCGTAGAACATTGTGTTCATCTTTCAGAATGATATTTTATTCCTTTGATTGACAATATCTAACTAAATCGGCTCGGTATAATCCGATTTAACATAATTTGGACGACATTGATTTTATTTTAATTTAAAAATTTTGATTAAAAACAATTTTTTATACTTATTCATTTTAATTAAAAAGTTTTTATAAATGATTATTTAATAAATTAAATTACAAATATTAAAAATAATATTATATATATAAAAAAATACATCACCTATCTCTCTCCTCCTATCTCTTAACCTTCCAAATGATTTAAGGTATTAAGAATAAGTAAAGTGATTTAACTACTTTGCTATTTTTTTAAATTTTATTTTAAATGCACTTCTTAAACTAATTTTAGCAAATAGCTTTCTTCCTTCTAAAATTCGGCCAACTCTATAAACACGTACTGCTATCAGCTATGGAATAAGAAAATGATTATTCACCTAATACCCCTTCTTCTCTACGCTGCTGCTTTCCTGTTTAGCTAAGGTCGCGTACTCGCGGAGACCAAAGGGGCGAAGGGCGGAAATCGGAAGTGTTTGACGCGCAAGGATTCAGCAGTTCAGATCTTCTAATCTCGTTGGAACGCAGAAAGCCTCCCGTTCACCTTCAGCGGCTCACGGCGGATTGCGACGGGTTGGCGACAGTCGGCAGGTAAGCTAACATTTTTCTAACTCTCGGTTTTTCCTGCTTTCTCTCTGTTTAAATGTTTAATTCTCTTTTTTTTTAATGACTTGCACAAAATTTTCTCTGATTTCAGACACTTTTTGCTGATTTCGGCAGCCCGCTGCTACTCGCTCTCTCAACAAATCAAACGAATCCAGGGTTTCTTCTTATGCCATTATGTTTGTTTGCAAGAACTGCAAACCATTTTTCCCCTGTTTGCTTCTCAAATTAAAACCCTAAGAAGAGTAGTCTAGTGGTTTTACAGAAAATTAAAAAAAAAAAAAAACAGAAAATTAAACAAAATGTGAGCTTCGACAAATTTACGGTAAAAAAAAACTGAGTAGTGACGCATTATAATCGTTTTAGCTCCAGTGAAATAGCTAGCAAGAGGATGAACTAATATATTTTATTGTTAAGGATGAGCAAACTGATTTGAAATATCTGGATTAAGTATCTTAGGGCACAGAGATGCACGAGCACGATCAGAAAAACTTACGAGTTCAGGACACCAGCAATCGAGCACGACGAGCGGGACCGGCAACTGTTCGAACAGGACATAGAGCACGAGAACGCCTTCGGTTTCGAGACGGAGAGAAGACGAAAACACCCATCGGGCCTGGGAGACCAAATACACTACCTGAGGGCGACAGATTGGGTTCGGACACCGGAGATAACTTACATTCGGTACTTCACAGTACCGAGCAGTATCGAGCTCGGTACTGTGAAGTACTGAGTACCGAGCATTACTGAGTTTGATATTGAGGTACTGCTCAGTACCGAGTGGGAGGTGATGTGGCGCATTTTCATTATGCTCCGAATACGTCCGGTGTCCGAACCTAATAATTTGTCCCTTAGGGCAGACGTTCGGGGTAATTCCATAATAAATCATTTTGGGAAATATTCCAGTCAATTCGGTTTAATGCCTATGTTTCAAAACAGATATAAGAACAAATAGCAGCGTCTATAAACTAATTAGTTAATTAACTGCATATAGACACTAATGATAGTTGAGTGATTAAAGTCTAGCGCTAATTATGGTGGCGTGTTGGTTCGAATCTATTTTCTCATTTAAGGCTAATATCTCATTTTAATCGTGATTAATAGCTAACAATTACCTAAAAAATGTGATTAAAAGTCGTCTCTCTCCGTAGTTGTTTATCCTAATCATAATGAAAACTTAATTTTTTTGAGAGTGAGCCACCCTGAGCAAAGCATGGGTCCGCCCCTTATTTAATCTTTAAACATTAAAAATAGAAAATGATAATTGGAATAAATCGATTGTACCTTTACAAATGTCATGATTTGTGCAGAGAATTCATATCTTTGCTTCTACAATTTGAACCTTTGTCAATAGCTATGGGTCCACCGCCAGTTTTTACCAACATCTTTCCATTTTTGTGGTTTTTTTTTTCCTTTTTTTCTGCAATTGTAATTTGGAACTGTTTTTGTTAATTCATCCGGCTAAGCCCCTAATTTTCCAAAAAAAAAAAGATGCAACCTATGTTAATAGCTACGGGCTCACCGCCACCCCTTATTTCTTGCGGTATTAGAAATTCTAAAAAGTTATATTTTTGTTGGTATGATTTTGTGCTAATACAAATATGCCTATATAAAGGCCAATGAATAAAATAATAATGGAAATGCAATAAAATAGAATATTCTCAATAATGAGGATATATTACATGAATAAATATGATAAATTTTTACTATAAATGTTATATGACAATGAATAATTCTAAACTACTCTCTATTTGGTCAAGTTTTAAAAAAGAAAGTTTATTGTCAATGCTAATGTTTAGGATAGATAAATCGTGCTAATATTTTACCTTTGTTGTTTAATATTAGGTTCCATTTGGGATGACTTTTTTATTGCTTCTTAAAACAAAATTTTAATAAAAAATAAATTTAAATCTAATGGTTAGTGAAAATCTTATACCTAACATCATACAGATAGTGTCTCTAGGTCTTCAAAGCATAAACTATAACAAGTTCCAAATAACGTGTCAAATAATTCCTCTCATGTGGTTTTAAATGTTTGGAAGCATAAGCTATAACTAGATTGTGTTGCATCAGAATGCACCCAAACCTTTCAGTAAAGTATTACTGAATACCTAAAATACTTATCTACCAAAAGAAAAACAAAAATTGGAGAAGTCTCAGTCTCAAAAAATTGACCTCAATATATGGTGTCAAAACAAAAGGATAATAATAATAATCTCATTCAGTTGCTTGCTTGTAGATGAAAAGAGTCTTTAACAAAAGGATGATCTGCTATTCTGCTACGATACTAAAGGTTGAAGCTTGGCTAAGAACGAACATTCTACTGGTTGTGTAACACTTAATTTCTAAGGGAATCATTAATTCCAAAAGCTTGTTAGAATTTAATCGTATATTATAACCAATTCTATAATATCAATCTTAATCCTCACTTATAAATAGGAGATACTTAGTCAAGCTTAGGCACATTCAATATTGAACATTGAATCAAAACTCTAGCACAACAAAGTCTCACATAAAATCCATCTAGATTCAAAACTTACAAATAATAATAATAATAATAAAAGAAATACATCATCCCTGTCTTAATGATCATATTGTAGTTATATATCCTTTGTAACTTGATGTGTTGATTAGTCAGGGTCCAATCTTACCTAAATTCCGAAAAGAAATTTGAAACTGATTCTCAAAAGTGATTTGTCCCTATGCTGATGTGTATGTTATAGTTACATTTTGTAACTTGATGATCATATTGGCACAAGGTCCTAATTTTCAAAATTGCTGCACTTCAAAAATTCACCCATGTTCTGAAATACATATTGTAGTTGCATTCACTTGCAGCTTGATGTGTTAGCTTAAGATAGGGTTCAAAAAAAAAAAAAAAAACTCTCATTGAAGTCCGAACATTATATTGCAGTTACATATTCTTCGTAGCTCGATATATGTGGTATAACAGAAAAAAAGGGACAAAAGTCAGGTTAAAAAAAAAAAGATTTTCGTCAGAGAAAGCAGTTGATTTGTTTCTTTCAAAGGAAATTTACCTCTATTTGCTTCGAATCATGCTAGAAAATGGGTTGTGATTGACTCCTAAACACTAAGAAAAGAAGGCCTATGATAATCAATGCAAATAGAAAAGTCTTTTTCCTCACTCCTGCCGCTTTTGTGGGTTGATGTTTTGTGTGAAAGACTTATTTCATTTGACTTTAGAAACTTCGCAGCATAAATTTTAGCATATTCTCATCATGAGAGAGCATAAATTTTAGCATATTTTCATCATCAAGAACTCGTAAGCCTCGATAACCTTATTCAACTTGACATCCAAAACTTGGTTGGAGTTGGGTCGTCATTAAATTATTATGATTATATTCCCTATGACTGTATTATTCATGAATGAGATGTTGGGGATTCCATACACCATAAGTCTTTGTTTGCTTATGAGCCGGTATCTGCGTTCTTGAAGATTTTCAATGCTCCTATGTTATAATCATCTCAAAAAGAGATCAATTGTCGGAGCTTTTATTGTCATTCATGAATGAGTAGTGCTTGTAAGATTTCCATAGATATTATCCTCAAGCTTTGCACACATTGGGTGCTCTCGCCATTCATTATGACTACATTCGTTTGCTTGTGAGCATAGTTGAAATGCTCATCACACTTTAATTATGTTATTAAAGAATTCTATGTCAAAGTTTGTGCATGAATCCTTTGCTTGTTTGTATAAGGTGAATGATTCAAACTTTGCATTCTAATTGAAATGACAATTTCGATGTCATCATTCAAGACAAATTCTTTGGTGTTCTTTGGTCAAATCTTCTTATCACCTTGAGCTCAATGTCATATCCACTATGCTTGATTCCAATCAAGTCCAAGTTTTCAAGTCCAAGCTTATAAGTCCAAGCTTATAAATTATTTTGCTTATAAACATGATTGAAATGATCGTTATAAATTTAATTATCATCATTAAGGAATTCTGGGTCAAAGCTTATAATCAATTCAGGTATGAATCTTAATTCATTTTGCTTTAATTATATCGTTCTTATGATTTCACTTGTATTATTTATGTTTCATTTGAGCTCTTTTGTGTCAACATTCAAATCAAACTCTTAGTCCAAGCTTGAGTCCAAGTTCATTCATAGTTCTCTATTGTTCAAAAGTCCACAAGTTTGATGAACAAATTCAAATTGCAATTCAGATCGTTGCTTGAGTTCAAGTAGCAAGCTCAAGTCATGTCCCATGTTGTCCTCGCAACTTCAAATTTGAGTCCTTGTTCAATTTGTCCAAATTTTATTCAAGTTCGATATTTCAGTATAAATTTCGGCAGCCTCCCGGCGTCTCCCCTGTTTAGGGGAAAAATCAAGAGGCAACCTTCTTCTCGACGCTACGTGAGCGCTTCAGGTAGGTGTCAAAATGACACCATGGTTGTATTTTTATTTTTTTATCCCCGCCCGTTACATGAGTGTTTAAAGGTTCTTCTTTTAGGTTTATTTATTATTATTATTTAAAAAAAAAGAAAGCACATATTAGAAATAAGCACAGTGATTTCTCCACGTATAGGTACTTAATTTTTTTCTCCCACGCACGCTACATGAGCGGTCCCGGGATTACCCACCTCGCCGTAAGCGTTACACAGATTTCCCTCCCTACAACGCTACGTGAGCACGTAGGGGGTTTGACGGTTCGTCGCAAGCGTCGAGGATAGGATTTTAGGCGATTTTCCGCCTCGTCGTAGGCGTCGCACTAGCTTTCCTCCCCACAACGCTACGTGAGCACGTGGGGGGTTTGCGAGTTCGCCGCCAATGACGAGAATGAAAACCTGTGTTTAGAAATTATACCTTTACATGTCGGCGGCGGGGATGGTGTCGACGAGATACACAAAATCTTTTTTTTTTTTTGAAACATCTCTCTTTTTTTTTGGAAAATATATATATATATATATATATTTTTTTTTGGAAAAAATATATATATTTTTTTTGGAAAATATTTTTTTTGAAACTTTTTTTTTTTCTAAAATACTTTAACAGAATAAAGTATATACATATATAATAGTATATAGATATTCAACAAATAATATATACATAAGAATTTTGATAGAGAATATATAGCTAATATAACTATTACTCCTAATCCGCCATAGTTATTGACATAAAAAGAGAACGTGTCAAAGATAATGAAAACATCTAAGCAGGAATTAAAAAAAGGAATTTCACTATATTTTCCTTCTATTTTTTTTTATCTCTTGGTATATATTTTGTTTTACCACTCTTTCTTTCATGCATGGGTATTTACAAACATATTTCTAAAACTAACAGCAGTGGCTTTAATAATGCCGCAGATGTAGTTTATAATGGGCTATTTTATTTGCCAGAACAATTTCATAGGAATGGGAAGGAAATAAGAAAGTTAAAGCAATAAAGCTGTGAAGGGAAATAAGCAATGTGATCACGCGAACCTCACAAAAGGAAATAGATTATCTGTTTTGTCTGGTAGTGGCTTGGCTAGTAATAGATTGAATACTTTATTTAAAAAAAAAAAAATCTCCTTCTTGTTGTGAGCAACGACGAAGTGGAGAAACCCACCTAATCCGGCCGCGGCAAAGAGGTTGGGATGTGCAGGTGGAGGTTTAGTTCAGAGAAGGCGTTGGCTAGAGGATCGAGTGGTTTAACGGCTCGGAGCAGCTGTGGTCAAGCGGTTTGGCTTGCTTGGAGCTGATCGGAGGAGGTATTTGAGAGCTGGAACTAGGACAGAAGTTTGAAGGCGTTGCTGTGTGTAAAAAAAAACTTCCGTTCCTTCTGCTCTCTTTTAACGACGAAGCCGCGCCTAGAACCGAGGAGAGCCCTGTCCGAGGTTTTGCTTCAGCGCAATATCCGAGATTCAGAAGATTTCTGACAAAACGAGTTTGATTGATACAAGGTTAGCATTAATTTGATCATAACTTTCTTGTTTGACTTTTATCTTGGCTGATCTCTTAAACTTTGTATAATAACAATGCCCATCAATATTATCTGTGATAATCAGCTTTTCTAAGGAGGCAATACTATTCAACATATCCATTAGTAACACCCACAGCACATTTATAATGAGATTGTTGAGCACGGGATGGCAATTAATAATAACCTTCATTTCTCCATGTCTGCCAAGGGAAATCGGGTTGGAGTAGCTTGTAATTATTAGGTATCTTAATGTTGCAAGTCTTGCTTATTTCATCAGACAAAGGAAGAGATTTAATGTGTGGACAACCCAATAAATTGTTCATCAATATTGCAGACTTGACGCCCATGAATAATAATAAAAAAAATCTGCAATTGCTTTAAATTATTGTGTAATAGAAGGTTGTTGAGCACGCACTTGGCGGAATCAGAATTTTTCCTGAATTAATAAAATTTCGCCTCTCAGCACATAATTTGGCACTGCAAGCCTCCTCGGCATCATTCACATTTTAAAGAAGAAGTTTGATTCTTAACTAGCGAGGCTCACTCATATGCTCCGGCTCTACAAATCTAAAGCCATTCTCATATTTAATATAAAATCCATCTAGTTGTTGAAGAGAATTTAGCTTTCCAATTCTATGCATTCCATAGAGATCATCCCATAGCAATTGCATGTAATGCACTTTTGTAGAGTTATTCATGTCTCTCGATAAGAAATTTGGATGAATAAACCAATAAACTAGCCATTTTCATAGATTACGAGTTGCAAGTGATATAGATTGCTTAGAGATTTTGAGTGAAGAATCTTCAAGTGTCGAAAACGTGACAAATATCCAATTGTCTCAGGTATCCTTTTTAGGCACAGAGCATAGATGTACAACAAACAGATGATTTTCGATACTTAGAAAATTAGAGCAAGTACCCCATCAAAATCTGTATCTTCTTTATAACACAAATAATGCATACCCAATTTCCTTTTTAACTTTCCAATCTTTTGAACACTTTTAAATTGCAACTTCCTCCAATATTCTCCACAGCCTCTCCTTGAAAACAAGGCGGCGGAATGAAACCTGGTGCAATCCACATTCGTATTATATCATCTCTATCGAACCAGTTATCTCGTGGAAATTATACAACAAAATGCAAAATAATTTTGTAGATGCCCTGGGAAGAACATATAACTTAATCTTAAGATAGGAAATATGTCATTTTGACCCAATTTTGTGCAATCATCAATGCAATTGAGTGACTGAGTCCACTCGACTTGTTAGCAAAATTCTACTACCAAAACTCCCATAAGCCAAAGGGACGAGCACCTTCTCCCGTTTGCTATTATCCTGTTTTTTTTTTATCATCCTCCCAAATGTCATCCAGCACAAGTAAAAACTTTTGGACATTATCTCAGTCCGAAGACTATCTTGAAATGCCTCAAGCGTCTCCAAACGAGGCCTCTCCTTCTTAAGAGATTCCAACATATCTGCAATGACTTTTTCACATCATAGTTGTTGGAAACACAAACCCACATTTTTAAGATCAAATTTTTCTGCCATTTCATCTTCATAAACATGTTGCAAGAGAATTGCCTTTCCCATACCGCCGTCCTCCACTACAGATAAAAGAGAAATGTTTTCTGTACAAATCCGTTCCATTAGCAAGAACTTGATGCTCTTCATTTGATTTCTTTCTCAACCACTGCATAATAAGCAAAGATCAAATTGCAATTCACATCTGAGCTGAATCATCCTTATCAAATTTATGATTTTTTTTTGTAGCTGGATGGGTCAACAACTACAACAAAAGTGAATTCCAATTTTATGTTCATCACATCAGTTTGTTGCATTACCCCTTGTTTACAAGCTAAATTAACGCATTTTTTTGTGATTGCAGTTCTGAGTTTATTGTATTATTGAAAACAATTTTAATATCACACATGATTCTTTTTTGTATTATTACATTTTCTATACTTGAGCAGATAATGCACTTATTTGAAACTCTTTTATTATTATTACGATAACCATGATGCTATAACTTGATATCTTTTATGTAAAAGTGTAATTTGAAACCCTCTTTGTTTCATCTAACGATGTTATGGATAAACTCTTTTTCATGCATATATTCCTTATGACAAAAAATTGACCTTCTATCTATAGTAATTATGCCATGACACCTCATATAATATGATTTAATATACGTAGGTTCAACTATATTTTCCTTCATAGATTAGAAAGACACGGAATACAAATCCACTTCACCTGTGACCCCGATAGGTGATGTGGAGTGTAGATAGAAGCCTTAGGCACCTGGTTTAAATTAGCCTTCATTCTTCATGAACAGATACATATAGCATAAGGTCGTCACCCTAGGCTAGATAACATAGACATATGTTCACCATCCATAGCCTGTGCACCTTCTAATTGTCAGCCTAGGGTTAGGTTCCCTAACCCCTTAGCTTATGAGGTCCCCTTAGATGAGGTAACTCATGTTTACTAACAAGGATTCTTAGGTCGACATTCGACTAGTAGGTTATGTACATTGAAGAACCCGGGACGATGGACAACCATGGTATCTTGATCGGGGACGTCATACCTACCAAGTAGGGTAGTTTGCAACTTTCAAACATCTATCTACCTAAAAATCCAACATACATTAGATGTTAACTTTAGTAACCTTATACTCCAAGTTAAGGGATTAAGTTCTTTAGTTCTTTTTTTATATATCTCTCTATATACTATTTATTAGTATTATCTTTAACTATTCATACTTTATATCATTTATCATTTTCTTTTCCTTATAAATTTTAAATCATTAATTGTAAACTCAAATTCAAAAAAAAAATAAAACCCATTTGATTACAACTTTGACTAGAACTGAAAATTGAAACGTTTAGTTAGGAAATAAAATAATTGTCTCTAGAACTTTGTCCGACATTTCAAACTTTGCGTTTTATACACTAAAACTTCTCTGCTTTTACATAAAAGGAAAACATAAACTGGTGTACGATAGACACTTGCATGCTTGCCTGGAGACTAGTTCTCGCTAGTATTTAGGGAAAAAATTTTCTATTCAAAACAAAACAAAACCCCTTTAACAACATGGAAACATAAGTAAGAAGATATAAATTATAAAATCCCCACCACATTAACATACCACCGGAAATAAAACATTAACTACATTTAGTTTTAGAAGCATGATCCACCACTCATGATCCGGGGTCACTAGGATTTCTTAAATGTCGATCCCAATATTTTTCTTAAAACAACAATCCATCTTCTCTTGCACCGCATATGACCAGATATAATTTCAAAGCACTTGGTGGCGCTTAGTTGGCAGTCCTATCCAGGAAGGATTATAAGTCTAGAAGAGTCGGGCCTTGTAGCCCCTTTGCATTTTGTTAGATTAGGTTTGAATAGCTAATTGTAGTCATTCACCTCAGATCTGAATTTGAGTCCTATATCATAACCACTCATCTCCTGGGCATTCTCCTGATCCAATGATCAAGAATATTAGTCTCAATTTTTTAATAAAATTTCAACTTGAACAAAATAAATATCGTTCTAAAATATTAAAGCCCAACTATAGGATAGATTGCAGCACTCCTAATTGGTCTCATAATCCTAATGCTCTTTATACTTCTTCGATTCCATAAAGAACTACTCGACTTTGATCCTATTCCTTTTGAATATTCTAAAATCCCCTAATCATTGCCTTAAGCTTTGAAATTCTAAAAATATTCGTCACTACTTTAATTGAGAGTGTTCTCAGGAGATTAACTTTTCTTGGGATGTAATTAATCATAAGGGCTTGCTCTTATGAAGAACCTATAACTCCAGATAAAATAATTCTATTTTGCTCTCGTAGGATATGAGAAAGATCTTTGGGAACATAGAAAGTCTTTCCAAAATCAATTTCTATTTTCAAATACCTTTGTAGAATGTCGTTATCATCTTTCAAAATGATATTATATTCTCTTTGTCGTATTTGGTTATAGAAATGACGCAATTTTTAAAATCCATGCTTTCTTTCATATCTTTTGCAGAATATTATGTTCATCTCCCAATATGATATACTATTCTCATTGTTGCATTTGATTGCAAGAATGATAAAACTTCAAAAACTCATTTCTCTTTTCAAAAATTTTTGTAGAACATTGTGTTCATCTTTCAGAATGATATTTTATTCCTTTGATTGACAATATCTAACTAAATCGGCTCGGTATAATCCGATTTAACATAATTTGGAGCACATTGATTTTATTTTAATTTAAAAATTTTGATTAAAAACAATTTTTTATACTTATTCATTTTAATTAAAAAGTTTTTATAAATGATTATTTAATAAATTAAATTACAAATATTAAAAATAATATTTAAATAATATTATATATACAAAAAAATACATCACCTATCTCTCTCCTCCTATCTCTTAACCTTCCAAATGATTTAAGGTATTAAGAATAAGTAAAGTGATTTAACTACTTTGCTATTTTTTTAAATTTTATTTTAAATGCACTTCTTAAACTAATTTTAGCAAATAGCTTTCTTCCTTCTAAAATTCGGCCAACTCTATAAACACGTACTGCTATCAGCTATGGAATAAGAAAATGATTATTCACCTAATACCCCTTCTTCTCTACGCTGCTGCTTTCCTGTTTAGCTAAGGTCGCGTACTCGCGGAGGCCAAAGGGGCGAAGGGCGGAAATCGGAAGTGTTTGACGCGCAAGGATTCAGCAGTTCAGATCTTCTAATCTCGTTGGAACGCCGAAAGCCTCCCGTTCACCTTCAGCGGCTCACGGCGGATTGGGACGGGTTGGCGACAGTCGGCAGGTAAGCTAACATTTTTCTAACTCTCGGTTTTTCCTGCTTTCTCTCTGTTTAAATGTTTAATTCTCTTTTTTTTTAATGACTTGCACAAATTTTTCTCTGATTTCAGACACTTTTTGCTGATTTCGGCAGCCCGCTGCTACTCGCTCTCTCAACAAATCAAACGAATCCAGGGTTTCTTCTTATGCCATTATGTTTGTTTGCAAGAACTGCAAACCATTTTTCCCCTGTTTGCTTCTCAAATTAAAACCCTAAGAAGAGTAGTCTAGTGGTTTTACAGAAAATTTAAAAAAAAAAACAGAAAATTAAACAAAATGTGAGCTTCGACAAATTTACGGTAAAAAAAAACTGAGTAGTGAAGCATTATAATCGTTTTAGCTCCAGTGAAATAGCTAGCAAGAGGATGAACTAATATATTTTATTGTTAAGGATGAGCAAACTGATTGGAAATATCTGGATTAAGTATCTTAGGGCACAGAGATGCACGAGCACGATCAGAAAAACGACGAGCGGGACCGGCAACTGTTCGAACGGGACATAGAGCACGAGAACGCCTTCGGTTTCGAGACGGAGAGAAGACGAAAACACCCATCGGGCCTGGGAGACCAAATACACTACCTGAGGGCGACAAATTATTGGGTTCGGACACCGGAGATAACTTACATTCGGTACCGAGCAGTATCAAGCTCGGTACTGTGAAGTACTGAGTACCGAGCATTACTGAGTTTGATACTGAGGTACTGCTCAGTACCGAGTGGGAGGTGATGTGGCGCATTTTCATTATGCTCCGAATACGTCCGGTGTCCGAACCTAATAATTTGTCCCTTAGGGCAGACGTTCGGGGTAATTCCATAATAAATCATTTTGGGAAATATTCCAGTCAATTCGGTTTAATGCCTATGTTTCAAAACAGATATAAGAACAAATAGCAGCGGCTATTAACTAATTAGTTAATTAACTGCATATAGACACTAATGATAGTTGAGTGATTAAAGTCTAGCGCTAATTATGGTGGCGTGTTGGTTCGAATCTATTTTCTCATTTAAGGCTAATATCTCATTTTAATCGTGATTAATAGCTAACAATTCCCTAAAAAATGTGATTAAAAGTCGTCTCTCTCCGTAGCTGTTTATCCTAATCATAATGAAAACTTAATTTTTTTGAGAGTGAGCCACCCTGAGCAAAGCATGGGTCCGCCCCTTATTTAATCTTTAAACATTAAAAATAGAAAATGATAATTGGAATAAATCGATTGTACCTTTACAAATGTCATGATTTGTGCAGAGAATTCATATCTTTGCTTCTACAATTTGAACCTTTGTCAATAGCTATGGGTCCACCGCCAGTTTTTACCAACATCTTTCCATTTTTGTGGTTTTTTTTTTTTCCTTTTTTTCTGCAATTGTAATTTGGAACTGTTTTTGTTAATTCATCCGGCTAAGCCCCTAATTTTCCAAAAAAAAAAAAAAGAAGATGCAACCTATGTTAATAGCTACGGGCTCACCGCCACCCCTTATTTCTTGCGGTATTAGAAATTCTAAAAAGTTATATTTTTGTTGGTATGATTTTGTGCTAATACATATATGCCTATATAAAGGCCAATGAATAAAATAATAATGGAAATGCAATAAAATAGAATATTCTCAATAATGAGGATATATTACATGAATAAATATGATAAATTTTTACTATAAATGTTATATGACAATGAATAATTCTAAACTACTCTCTATTTGGTCAAGTTTTAAAAAAGAAAGTTTATTGTCAATGCTAATGTTTAGGATAGATAAATTGTGCTAATATTTTACCTTTGTTGTTTAATATTAGGTTCCATTTGATATGACTTTTTTATTGCTTCTTAAAACAAAATTTTAATAAAAAATAAATTTAAATCTAATGGTTAGTGAAAATCTTATACCTAACATCGTACAGATAGTGTCTCTAGGTCTTCAAAGCAGAGACTACAACAAGTTCCAAATAACGTGTCAAATAATTCCTCTCATGTGGTTTTAAATGTTTGGAAGCATAAGCTATAACTAGATTGTGTTGCATCAGAATGCACCCAAACCTTTCAGTAAAGTATCTCTGAATACCTAAAATACTTATCTACCAAAAGAAAAAGCAAAAATTGGAGAAGTCTCAGTCTCAAAAAATTGACCTCAATCTATGGTGTCCAAACAAAAGCTACTGACTTCTAAGCCAGTTTCATCGGAGGTGTAAAAATCTTAGAAAATTCTTTCACAACCTTCTTTTAATATCTAGTCATACCTAGGAACTGTGTATCCCAAACACAGTAGTATGTCTTGATAGATTAGTGACTACTTTTAAACTTTTTTGGTGATCTACAGAGATACCAATACTACTCACTAAATGTCCCCAAAAAGAAATACTTCTCAGTCATAACTCATATTAAAAAAAAATTACATATAATCTATCTTCATCACATTAGCCTCTTTCACCTTCACCTGAAAGTATCTAGAACATAAATTAATCTTTAAAAATATAAAAGATCCAATAAGCTGTTTACATAGATTATCGATCTCTGGTAGAGGATACTTGCAATTGATAATGACTTTGTTCAATTCTTTATAGTCAATACACATATGCATTGTATCATCTATTTTCTTCACAAATAGAATATGTGCTCCCTACAAAGATAAATTAGGATGAATAAATTCCCTGACAACAAAATCTAAAGCTGAACCTTTAACTCTTGAATCCCCTTCGGTTCTATCCTATATGGATCTTTGAAAATCAGGGCAGTTGTTACAACCCTGAGATCTATAGCTAGGGTTATCAAAATCGAGTCACGGGTTAGGTTTGGGTTCAACCCGAAACTGACCCAACACAAGTTGACGCTACCCTAACCTAACATGACTCGCCAACCTTTTCAACCTCCGCCGATGGTGAACGTGAATGATCCCTAGGATCTAGGAGGCGGAGGTGACGGTGGAGGCGGAGGTTATGGATGGCAGTAATGGAGAAGACAGATGTGACAGCGAAGGTTTCAAAAATATTCATTCAGGCACAAATCACCGTAGATGTGTGATTGTTTTAAAAATAGAGTGGAGGAATATAGTCAGCATCAGAAGTTGAGGATATCATGGAAAGGCAGAGAGGAAAAGTGGCCAGCTGGCTCTCATGCCGTCACTGTCATCCGCCATCTCAGATTTTTTTTTAATTTTTTGCAAACAGGTTAATCTGGGTCAACTCCATATTAGTGGATTGACCCGGACCTTACCCATTTTTTCAAATATGTCGAACCTTGGAACACGAACTTGACCCATTTGTGAAATGGGTTAACCCTAACCTAGAATTTTTAGGTTGGGTTCATGTCGATCGTGTCGGGTTTTTTGGATCATGTCAAATATTGACACCCCTATCTATAGGAAAATAATTTATTTTTTATTTTATTTTGTTAATTCATTCTATTCATTTATCAACCAAATCGATATCAACATTTATAGTTGATTAATTTCATTAAAGAGCTAATAAACAACGTAAAATATAATTCACATCTTTAATAGTTCAAAATTACATCATATAATAGGGTCCAAAATAATATATATAATTGCCAATTTGGCTACAAAAGAATACATAAACCAAAGAATTGAAATAAAACTATACCACCATCACTACATACGTAGTATTAAGCTACTGGCTCCTTATATAAAATTATTTAAACAAGGTAATGAGTGAATATACTATCAAATAACTAAAATCTTACAATCAAAATCAATGCAATAAGAAAAGGTAAATTATATAAATAAATCTATAAATCCATATATAAGATATTTGTACTTGTTATTTATATTAATCAATCCTTGTCTTTATCCTACTACTAGATTCATTCAATCATATCATTCGGTCTTTCTCATTAGTCTATAAGTTATTTGTAAGTTTATATAATACATTAATGTAAACATTCATAATGCAATAATGTGATCAATATTCATAGTCAGTAGTCAATATCAAAAATTAATAATCAATAATAAATAGTATCAATAATCAGTAATAAGTAATATATCAAATATTTATATAAGGTTATCTTGCTCCTTACCTTATGTCTCTTAATCAATTGCTCCTTATGACTCTCATCAGTGCACTCCTTATAACTTCCATTAAATCACGTGAATCAATCACCCAACTCCTTATAACTCCATCAGTCTCTAACTCCTTATGACTCCCATCCACTGACTATTATAAGTGGACCAAATGGATCTTAAGAATATCACATGAGGTTATCATATCAGTTATCTGATACCAACGAGTATGTCATTTTTTATAAGAGCACTATTAGTACAGTACATCTTTTCAGTCAGAACAATATCACATTCAAGTACATATTGATATCAGTCCTATAAATCATTTCATTGCATATGCATTTCGGTATTATTATATTAATCACAGTGCATCACTTCAGCCCCCTTTTTTGTATGCCTTTTTTCTACTCATTTCACCAAAAAATTCTTATACACCAATTTAATAAGTGAAAAAAAATTATATCAAATCATTCAGAATGATCAAATTTATAACATATCAAAAGTTATAAGGTAAAAGCATGAAAATCATGAGATAATGCATTTTTGGAAGATTTTAGAGACATAAATTTGTAGAAGTCAAAATAATAAAAAAATAGTAATAAGATGATAGCTACTTACAATGAATAAAATAATACTCATAACATGAACAATAAATTAAAATACATAGAATTGGATTTTTCTCTCCTACTTTCGCTTCTTCCTCTCTTCCCCTTCTTTTCCGACCAAGCTGAGCGCAAGTGAGGGATGAGGGAGGCAGTGGGGTTGATTTATGGGAAAAAATATTTTAAAAAAACATTTTTTGTGTCCTAGCACCGTAATGCTCAGTCCCACCGCCGTAGCACTGCATGTTGATTTTAGAGTTACTGTAGAATAGGCACTCTAGCATCATAACGATAATTTTTAGTGCCACTGTGCTCCAAACCCCAATACCTCGATGTTTAAAAGGTAGAACACCTCTATGCTGCAGTTCAAGAAAAAATTATATTTTTTGTTACACATTTCAATTTTCAGGTTATCACAATCTACCAACTTTTGAAAAATGTCATCCTCTATATTTTCATATTAGTTAGAGAGAGAGAATACTCAAATAGAACTATCAAATTCAATTTATTTAAAATAAATATTGAAAATTTTATACTAAACAAAAAATCACATCAAATCCCATTAAAATGAGGTGAACTATGTGCTGAAATTTCATCGGAGCTTATATTATATGAAATAACACAAAATCATACCACTTGTATCCTCAGCACTTCACAGACCTCTGTCATGAACTCCAAATGTCTACTTCCACTCTGAACTTATATCTTTCAATGTCTAGGAAATTGACATTCTATCATTCAAAGCCCATAATTATCACAACTAAAAACACTGTCCTATCACCCTGTAGCAACATCCCATATGTCATTTTCCATACCAAATGCACTGTAGAGTGGTAGGAACTTTAACAGTTTTAACCATCTTTTTCTTACCACTTTACCCAATCTTCTTATAGCTTTGACCAGTCTGCTTCATCAATCGATCAGTACCATCAGAACAATTATATTGACAAACCTTTCCATATTTCCTAAAGTCATTGAAATACCTTAGTGTCGGGTTCAAATTTCTTTCCTTTTCCTATTGGGTCCATTTTCCCGATCAATATACAAATAAATCTTAAATTCAAAATGAATCCGTTAAAACACAATTACAAAATAAATTCTTTGAAACAAAATAAATCTATAACACACTTAAATATAACAGCCACTCTGGCTACATAATAATACATAAATAAAAAAACTGAAATGAAGCTACACTAACATTACTACATACATAATCTCAATCTGTAGGTTCTTTACCTGAAATCATTTAAACCACGTAATGTGCGAATAACCCAACAAATTAGTAAAATCTTATAACTAAAATTAATACAATAAAAAGAGAAACAATATATCGTAAATCATATAAATCCATATATACGCTATATGTATTGATTATATGTATCAATCAATCATAGTCTTTATCACATCATCATGTTCATTCAGTCATATTATTCAATCTTTATCATCAATCTATCAATTACATGTAAGTTTATATAGTACATTAATATCAATATCCGTAGTCAATTACGGTAAGCAGTAACAATGATCAATATATGTAGTCAATAATCAGCGTTAAAAGTCAATAATCAATAATAAATAGTATTAATAATTTGTAATCAATACTCTATTATATATTCATATAAGGGTATCTTGTTCTTGCCCTTATAACTCTCATTCAATCACCCCTTATGGCTCTCAATCAATGTATTTCTTATAACTCCCCTTAAATCACGTGAATCAATTGCCCCAACTCCATATAACTCTATCAATCTCCAACTCTTTATGACTCCTATCCATTGACTTATGTAAGTGGACCATATGGATCTTAAGAATATCACATGAGGTTATGATATCAGTTATATAATATCAATGAGTAAATCATTTTCTATAAGAGCAATATCAGTATAGTACATCTGAAGCTCTTTGATCCAAAAACTTTGGGCGACAAAAAAGAGCTTGCAATACCTTTCCTGAGGGATTCTAAGAGGTAATGTTTCGTCATTTTTAATTCTGTTTCAAGTTATTTAGCCACTGCAACAGCAGCAGCAGTAATGCATCCTTAATGTTTTTCTGCTGTATTTGCCTGTTTTGAACTTTGTATTCATCTTGTTAATGTTAATTGTGTAGAAATGCATTCCTTCAAGAATGCCAACGAAGGAGATGGAGATGGATTGAACAGAGTAATTTTATTATCTTTTCTTGTTTGTTACAGCAGAGGATGCAAGTATATATAGACAGCTATAGGGGTAATGACACGTGTAAGCAAGTGATTGGAGTACAAGATTAATTAACTAATAACTAGTTACTGTCTTAACATTCCCCCTCAAGCTGACGATTGGGGACCGATAGTCAGTTTGTTTCTCAGCAGTTTGAACCGTGCGGTGGCTAAAGGTTTCGTTAGAATGTCGGCTAGCTGATCAACCGTGCTTATTGGTAGTAGCCGAATTGTATTGTTTAAGATATGTTCTCGCACAAATCGTTGATCAATTTCTATATGTTTCGTTCTAGCGTGAAAGACGGGATTATTCGCTAGAGCAATTGTGGAGGTGTTATCACAGAAGACGTCAACTGGATGCTTGTGATCAATGTTGAAGTCTTTGATAAGGCGTTTGATCCATATGGTATCGGCAGTAGCAGATGCTAAGGCTCGATATTCCGATTCTGTGGAAGATCGAGAAACGGTGTTTTGTTTCTTAACGGTCCACGAAACAAGTGTGTCGCCGAGAAATGTACAGAAGCCTGTAGTGGATTTGCGTGTAACGGGATCCATGCCCAGTCGGCATCTGAGTAAGTTCGAAGCTGTAGGCTGGATCGGGATATGGGTAAACCGAACTCAAGAGTACCTTTAATGTATCGGAGAAGTTTCTTTAGCATAACTGTGTGAACGACTTCTGGTTTGTGCATATGCTGAGACAATGCATTCACGGCGTAAGCAATATCTGGTCTTGTTAGAGTCAGGTATTGTAAAGAACCAATGAGCTTTCTGTAGAGAAGTTCGTCGAAACAGGGTGTATCCTCAGATTGCTGATCAGGAGGTTTGGAAAAAGATAGATTAGCGACCGAGTTGCATTTGTGCAACTCGGCAATTTGAAGAATAGAGTTGGCATAATTGGTTTGAGATAGGAAGTACTTGTCACGACCCGACCCGACGGGGACGGATCCCGCCCGAGCCGGATCGCGGCGAGCGCACACTTACTTGCTTATCCAGGATCTGGCTTTGGATTAGGTTGCTGAACTGAACTTCCCAAATACATAACTCAACAGAAAACACACAGAACAACAGAGCTACTAAAAACATCAAATGCAGCGGAACAAAACATCTAACTTTTCATTTCCTCAAAATAATCATCTACAGAACAGTACATGGCTTTCAACAGAAAGAAAGACAGAACAGGAAAGCCATGACTGTACAAAAATCAACAAGTACAAAAGTACCTAATCGGATCAGACTCTGAACTAATCCTGGACCTCCTTGCCCTTCCCAGAACCTGAAAACCACCAGAAAGCAAGGGTGAGCTCAACAGCTCAGCAAAGCAACAAACCACCAATCTAAATTCTCAGAAACCAAAACCAAACTCATCAGACAGAAATCAGATCAGAAATCGGAACAGAATCGGAAATCAGAACGTATACGGACAGATATCAAATCAGAATCGGAATCGTACAGATCATATCAGAACAAATCAATAGAGTCAGAATCAGAAATCAGAATCGTACGGAGCATATCATATCAGAATCACAATGTCGTACAGAACAGAACAGATACAGAAAACAAAACAGATACATATAGCTAAATGCCCTGACACTGACGGAATCTCTACGGATTCCGGCCCCTTATGCCTCCCTTCCCAGACACTGACTGAATCTCGCAGGATCCAGGCCCCTTATGTCTCCCTTTGTGCTCACGGCACCAAAACAGATGTGCTTATAGCACCAAAACAGAATTCATCGGATCCGGAACGAAACAGATATCAGATTTCAGATTTGAGCTCATTTCAGAATTTCCCTTTCACTAACTGAATCTCATAGGATTCAGGCCCCTTATAACTCCCTTTATATAGCTTAATCACATAGCATTTCAATTCAGAAGAAATTCGGACATTTCAGAAATTACCCAAAAATCGGGCAGCACAACGGCAGTATACAGAATTTACACAAAAATTCCTGCAAAGAAAATTCACCGAATTCGCACAGAATATAGATAATCACATTCCAGAACATTTATTCTACTGAACAGATAATTTCCAATTTCACAGAAAAATCAGGTCGACTAAAAACACAGTCGAATCAAAAATACCCGGACGAAAATCTTCAAAATATAATCAAAACGTGCACACCCGGCACGGCAACGATATACGGAAAGTTACGCGGTAAAAACTGAACCAATCAAAAGATACGGACGAAAAACCGTAACGAAAACTAAATCCGGACAGAAAAATACCGCCAACCGCGACGGAACTGAAAATTGAGAAAGACGGAATGTGCCTTACTTCGAGCACAGCAAATTCTTCAACAGTCACTTCGATCGAAAACGGCTCCGCGTCTTCCCGAAATCAACTTTTCCAAAATGCTCTTTTTCTCTCTCCTCAGACGAAAAATCAGATATTTATTTTTTTAATATTTCTCTCACTCCAAAATGTCTCAAATCAGCTTTATAATACACAGATCGGCCCGGCCGATCGTCCAGATCGGCCTGGACGATCAGACCAAAACCCATCGTCCTGGGACGATTTTTCAGGCCGATGTTTACTATTCATAGGCGATAAAAACCTCTACTCACTGACTTGTGCCATCCACTGATCGTCCCGGGACGATGCCTCGATCGGCCTGGACGATCCCTACAGGAAAACACTTAGAGCAAATTCTGGGCAAAACCTGGAGCTGAAATCCACAGATCGTCCCAGGACGATCCCAGATCGGCCTGGACGATACTGGAGCAGTTTGAAATATTACAATCTCCCCAACTCAGAAAAATGTCGTCCTCGACATTATCCAATCCAAACTCAGTCAAAACAAGTACGGGTACGACCGTCTCATATCAGACTCCTTTTCCCACGTTGCTTCCCGTGCAGTCCGGTGCTTCCACTGGACTTTAACCATCGGAATCTCTTTATTTCTTAACTTGCGGACGTCGTACGCTAAAATCAATTCTGGCTCTTCCTTGTACGCCAGATTCTCCTGAATCTCAACCTCCTCAGCTGATATCTTCTTCCCAGAGTCTGAAACCCACTTCCTCAGAGTGGATACATGAAACACATTATGCACATCAGGCATAGAATCAGAAAGCAATAGGCGATAAGCAGCTTTTCCAATTCTTTCCAAAATCTCAAATGGTCCAACATACCTTGGACTAAGCTTGCTTACCTGACCAAATCTGCTCACACCTTTCATCGGGCTGACTTTGACATACACAAAGTCACCAACCTGAAACTCAACAAATCTGTGTTTCTGATTATAATACTTCTGCTGACGATCTTGAGCGGCTTTCAATCTCTCTCTTATCAAATGAATCTTCTGAGCAGTTTCATCAGCAAAAGTGGCACCCAAAGTCTGTCTATCTCCGACCTCCGTCAGAGTCAAAGGAGTACGGCACTTCCTGCCATACAGAGCCTCGTACGGTGCCATACCGATACTGGACTGAAAACTATTGTTATAGGCAAACTCAATCAGCGGAATATGATCTTCCCAGCTTCCGCTAAAGTCCAGAACACAAAGTCTCAACAGATCTTCCAGTACCTGAATAGTCCTCTCAGACTGTCCGTCGGTCTGAGGATGAAAGGCTGTACTGAAATGCAATTTCGTACCCAAGCCTTGCTGAATGCCCTTCCAAAGTCTGGAAGTAAAGCGTCCATCTCGATCAGATACAATCACACGAGGCACACCGTGCAATCTGACTATCTCTTTCACATATATCTGTGCCAAGCGTTCAACTGAATCCGTCTGTCTGATTGGAAGAAAATGGGCTGACTTCGTCAATCGATCCACAACTACCCAAATAGCATCGTGTCCTTGTCGTGATCGAGGAAAACCCATCGCAAAATCCATCGTTACCTCCTCCCATTTCCACTCAGGGATAGGCAACGACTGCAACAGTCCACCTGGTCGCTGATGCTCTGCCTTCACTAACTGACAGGCTTCGCATCTCGACACAAACTCCGCCACATCCTTCTTCATCCCAGGCCACCAGAACAAAAGCTTCATATCAGCGTACATCTTACCACTGCCTGGATGAACAGTGTAGCCTGAATGATGAGATTCATACAGAATCTCCTGCCTCAAATCTCCAAACACAGGTACCCACAACCTGTTCTTACAGAAAATAGCACCAGAATCAGAAATTCGAAGTTCAGGAGTCTTACCAGATCCAATCTGAGCTAGCAACTTCGAATAATCAGAATCTGACTTCTGGGCTTCTTGAATCCTTGCTTCCAAAGAAGACTGAATACTCATCTGAGCCAACTCCAAATCACTGGAGGAAATCACCTCCAACTGCAATCTTTCCAAATCACGAATCAAAAAGTCATCACAGGTAAGCCGAATACCTGATAATCCAGAAGACTTCCTGCTCAAAGCGTCTGCTACCACATTCGCCTTCCCAGGCTGATACTGAATAGTCAGGTCATAGTCCTTGATCAACTCGAGCCACCTCCTCTGTCTCAGATTCAAATTCTTCTGAGTAAAAATGTACTTCAGGCTCTTATGATCAGTAAACATCTCACATGTGACGCCATACAGGTAATGCCGCCAAATCTTCAAAGCAAAAACAACTGCAGCTAACTCCAAATCATGTGTCGGGTAATTCTTCTCATGTGGTTTCAACTGTCTCGAAGCATAAGCAATTACCTGACCATGCTGCATCAGGACACATCCCAGTCCTTTCAGTGAAGCATCACTGAACACCTGAAAACCCTCCATACCTGACGGAAGTGCCAACACTGGAGCTGAAGTCAGACAATCCTTCAATCTCTGAAAACTAGCTTCACACTCCGGTGTCCAAACAAAAGGTACTGACTTCTGCGTCAGTCTCGTCAGAGGAGTCGAAATCTGTGAAAATCCTTTCACAAATTTCCTGTAATACCCGGCCATGCCCAAGAAACTACGTACCTCAAATACCGTAGTCGGCCTTGGCCAATCAGCAACTGCCTGAATCTTCTGGGGATCTACAGAAATGCCTTCTCCGCTAATCACATGCCCCAGAAAAGAAATACTCTTCAGCCAGAATTCGCACTTGGAGAACTTGGCATACAGCTGATGCCTCCTCAGAGTCTCCAATACAATCCTCAAATGTCTGGCATGCTCATCCTCAGAAGCAGAATATACCAGAATATCGTCAATGAAGACGATCACAAACTGATCCAAATACTCCCTGAATACTCGGTTCATCAGATCCATGAAAATAGCAGGCGCATTGGTTACCCCAAAAGGCATAACCAAGAACTCGTAGTGCCCGTACCGAGTACTGAAAGCAGTCTTCACCACATCAGATTCCTTCACCTTCACCTGATAATATCCGGATCTCAAATCAATCTTCGAAAACACCGAAGATCCGGAAAGCTGATCAAACAAGTCGTCTATCCGAGGCAAAGGATACTTGTTCTTGATCGTGGCCTTGTTCAAATCTCTGTAATCAATACACATACGGAGTGTACCGTCCTTCTTCTTCACAAACAGAACAGGTGCTCCCCAAGGAGAAACACTAGGACGTACAAATCCTCTGTCAACCAACTCCTGAAGCTGAACTTTCAACTCAGAAAGTTCTTTCGGTGCCATCCTGTACGGAGCTTTTGATATAGGAGCTGTACCCGGAAAAACATCGATAGAGAACTCCACATCTCTATCTGGAGGTAAACCAACCAACTCCTCAGGAAAAACATCAGCAAACTCCCGTACCACTGGGATCTCAGAAACAGAACCAACCTCCAGGTTCAGATCCCGCACCGAAGCCAAAAATACTGGATATCCTTTCTTCCACATTCTGCTCACCTCTAATGCAGAAATCAGACTGGAGAGAACACCTCGTAATCCCTGAAATACAACTCTCTCTCCAGCCACAAGCAAACTCACTTGCTTCTTCAGACAGTCAATCTGAGCCTCATACTGACTCAGCCAATCCATTCCCAGAATTACATCATACGAAGAAATCGGCAATCGAATCAAACTCGATTTCCACTTCTTGCCAGAAATCTCGATCTCACACAAACAAAACTGTCGAGCAATCAATGGATTCCCAGCCGGTAAAATCACAGACAAAGAAACCGGTAAAACCATCGAATCCAAATGTAAAAGCTCAAAACAATGCTCGGACAGAAAAGAATGACTCGCTCCAGAGTCAAACAAAACACGACAGGGCTGATCAGAAATGTAAACCGTACCTGTCACAACATCCGGAGCATCTCGAGCCTCCTGCTGACTCAAACTGTAAACTCGTGGCTGAACTGGAGCAGGAGCTGAAGCAACAGAACTACTCTGCTCCCTCTGAATCGTAGGTGGTCTCCGTGGTGCAGAACTAGAACCACCACCTCTACCAGCAAATCCCTCAGGACGTGGAGGAACAGTCCTCGGTCTTCCTGCTGCTGAACCAACAGGTCTGACTAAACCCTCAGATCGCTGATCATATCCCATCTGTGGACATTCTGCAATCCTATGTCCCGGCTGACCACACCTGAAACAAAGACCAGCTATCCTGTAGCACTGGCCATGGTGTCGCCGTCCACAACTCTGGCACACAGGTGCCGAACTGACAGATCCAGAACCAGTCGTACTGGTAACAGTACCAGACGATCCTCCGCTCCTTCTGGAATCTCCAGATCCAGAACCAGGAACAAATCTCCTCTTCCCAGAGGAACCACTGCCAGAAGTATCTCCTCCAAACCTCTTCCTACTCGCAGACCACCGCTGCTGAGTAGTCGTCATGTCGTTCTCAATCAGACGAGCTCGCTCCACAAGCTCAGAGAAATCAGAAATCCGGAACGGTATCAAAGGCTGCCTCAAAGTGTCTCGTAAGCCTCTCAGAAATCGGTAACACCTCTCAGCAGAAGTGCTAACCAGCTGCGGAGCGTACCTGGCTAATGCAGTAAACTCAGCCTCGTACTGCATCACCGTCTTGCTCCCCTGAACCAGCCTCAGAAAACTCTCCTGCATCTGCTGTCGTGCAGAAGGGGGAACAAACCAGTCTCTGAACACTTCAGTGAACTCTTCCCAAGTGATCAAAGAGTTCAATCTGCCCTGAAATCTGGCTGCCTGCTGGCCATCCCACCAATGCTCATCCTCTCCATCTAACAGAAAAACTGCTAACGGAACCTTCCTGTCTGCAGGACACTGCATCCCGTCAAAAGTCTTCTCTAATCTCCTCAGCCACTCCTCGGCTGCTCTGGGCTCAACAGCGCCCTCAAACCTCGGAGGCTTCAACCTCAAAAATAACTGCAGGTGTCGATCGATGTCCTCAGATCTAACAGTAGAAGCTCTGCTCTGAGTCTCGCTCATCATCTGAGCAACCAACGAAGCAAACTGGGACAGTGTGTCAGCACCGACCACTGGGGCTGTACTCCCCACTGGTGCTGCCTGATCATCACTCTGACCGTCTGTCATGTCTGGGTCTGGCTGATCCATACAGAAAAATCCAGAAAATCCGGAAAACTATCACAAAAACAACACAAAAATAACACAATAAAAAGCCAAACGACCCAAAACTACCTCCCAGACAGACTCACTGATCACATCCTAGAGCTCTGTTTTACAATCCAACCTGTTTCCAAAACCAGTGCTCTGATACCACAAAAGCTTGTCACGACCCGACCCGACGGGGACGGATCCCGCCCGAGCCGGATCGCGGCGAGCGCACACTTACTTGCTTATCCAGGATCTGGCTTTGGATTAGGTTGCTGAACTGAACTTCCCAAATACATAACTCAACAGAAAACACACAGAACAACAGAGCTACTAAAAACATCAAATGCAGCGGAACAAAACATCTAACTTTTCATTTCCTCAAAATAATCATCTACAGAACAGTACATGGCTTTCAACAGAAAGAAAGACAGAACAGGAAAGCCATGACTGTACAAAAATCAACAAGTACAAAAGTACCTAATCGGATCAGACTCTGAACTAATCCTGGACCTCCTTGCCCTTCCCAGAACCTGAAAACCACCAGAAAGCAAGGGTGAGCTCAACAGCTCAGCAAAGCAACAAACCACCAATCTAAATTCTCAGAAACCAAAACCAAACTCATCAGACGGAAATCAGATCAGAAATCGGAACAGAATCGGAAATCAGAACGTATACGGACAGATATCAAATCAGAATCGGAATCGTACAGATCATATCAGAACAAATCAATAGAGTCAGAATCAGAAATCAGAATCGTACGGAGCATATCATATCAGAATCACAATGTCGTACAGAACAGAACAGATACAGAAAACAAAACAGATACATATAGCTAAATGCCCTGACACTGACGGAATCTCTACGGATTCCGGCCCCTTATGCCTCCCTTCCCAGACACTGACTGAATCTCGCAGGATCCAGGCCCCTTATGTCTCCCTTTGTGCTCACGGCACCAAAACAGATGTGCTTATAGCACCAAAACAGAATTCATCGGATCCGGAACGAAACAGATATCAGATTTCAGATTTGAGCTCATTTCAGAATTTCCCTTTCACTAACTGAATCTCATAGGATTCAGGCCCCTTATAACTCCCTTTATATAGCTTAATCACATAGCATTTCAATTCAGAAGAAATTCGGACATTTCAGAAATTACCCAAAAATCGGGCAGCACAACGGCAGTATACAGAATTTACACAAAAATTCCTGCAAAGAAAATTCACCGAATTCGCACAGAATATAGATAATCACATTCCAGAACATTTATTCTACTGAACAGATAATTTCCAATTTCACAGAAAAATCAGGTCGACTAAAAACACAGTCGAATCAAAAATACCCGGACGAAAATCTTCAAAATATAATCAAAACGTGCACACCCGGCACGGCAACGATATACGGAAAGTTACGCGGTAAAAACTGAACCAATCAAAAGATACGGACGAAAAACCGTAACGAAAACTAAATCCGGACAGAAAAATACCGCCAACCGCGACGGAACTGAAAATTGAGAAAGACGGAATGTGCCTTACTTCGAGCACAGCAAATTCTTCAACAGTCACTTCGATCGAAAACGGCTCCGCGTCTTCCCGAAATCAACTTTTCCAAAATGCTCTTTTTCTCTCTCCTCAGACGAAAAATCAGATATTTATTTTTTTAATATTTCTCTCTCTCCAAAATGTCTCAAATCAGCTTTATAATACACAGATCGGCCCGGCCGATCGTCCAGATCGGCCTGGACGATCAGACCAAAACCCATCGTCCTGGGACGATTTTTCAGGCCGATGTTTACTATTCATAGGCGATAAAAACCTCTACTCACTGACTTGTGCCATCCACTGATCGTCCCGGGACGATGCCTCGATCGGCCTGGACGATCCCTACAGGAAAACACTTATAGCAAATTCTGGGCAAAACCTGGAGCTGAAATCCACAGATCGTCCCAGGACGATCCCAGATCGGCCTGGACGATACTGGAGCAGTTTGAAATATTACAGTACTTATCTGGAGTGGAGACTATTTTGATGCCAAGGAATTGATGGGCTAGACCGAGATCTTTCATGGTGAATTTGTGTTTCATGTGTTCTATGAGTTCCTTCATTTTGTTGTTGTCGTTTCCAGTAAGGAGAATATCATCCACATAGACCAATAGATAGATTTGTAGTTTGTCTCGATGCAGGATCAGCAGAGAAGGATCGGACTGACTGTGCTGGAAACCGATTTGAAGTAGATATGTTGTAAATGTTGTGTACCATTGTCTTGGCGCTTGCCGAAGCCCGTAGATGGCCTTCCGAAGACGACAGACGTGTGTTGGTTGTGCTGAATCTTCAAATCCCTTAGGTTGTCTCATATAGACAGTCTCGTTGATGTCGCCGTGCAAGAACGCATTTGCGACGTCGAGTTGATGAACATTCCAGCTGTGAAAAAGAGCTATTGTAAACAGAATTCGTATGGTCGGTAGCTTAGCAACCGGGCTAAAAGTTTCCTGGTAATCCAATCCGAATTCTTGTTGATTTCCTTGAGCGACGAGACGAGCTTTGAATCTAGCAACGGATCCATCAGAATTGTACTTTGTTCTGTATGTCCATTTTGAACCAAGGACCGATCCTGAGATCGGCGGGGGAACTAGCTCCCAAGTGCCTTGCTTTTGTAAAGCAAAGAACTCGTCTGCCATGGCTCTGCGCCACGTGAAATGCTTGCTGGCCTCGGCGTATGTCGTAGGATCCTTATGAGGTTGTTCTGTGAGAATGAGATTGAGTCTGTTTACCGGTTTAAGGTGACCTGTCCGAGCTCTAGTGGTCATAGGATGCTTGACAGGCTGAGAGGGAGCCTGAGAGGGATCCAACGTGTGAGCAACGTCCTGGTCGCAAGCAGCTTGTTCATTCAATGAGGTTCCGCTATTTGGGACACCAGAAGATTGAGTGTTGTTCTGTGGTTGACTGGTGTGCAATTGTCGAGGAATTGCGGATGCAGGAACGAGCAGAGGATATGGGATGGTAGTTGTATTTTGCGGTTCCTGCTGGCACCTAAATTTAAGCGGAAACAAAGATTCATTAAATTGAACATGTCTGGAAATAACGACTCTATGAGTGAGCAAATTTAAACATTTATATCCTTTCATAGTGTCGGCGTATCCAAGAAATACGCACGCCTCCGAGGTGGGAGTAAGCTTGGTACGATGAGTTTGCGGGGATAAAGGGTAACATTCACATCCGAAAATTCGAAGATGTTCGTATGAAGGTTTAACATTGAACATTCTTTGAATCGGAGTGATGTATTTGGTTGTAGCTGAAGGCATTCGGTTAATAAGATAAGTGGCTGTGTAGGCGGCTTCAAGCCAGTACGACGTAGGTAGACCGGCCGTGTGGAGAAGTGTTCTAGTCGTCGTGATAATATGCCGGTGCTTTCGCTCCGCAATCCCGTTTTGCTCCGGGGTATATGGACACGAGGTTTGGTGCAAAATTCCAGCGGCCTTGATAAATGATTGGAAATTCTGATTTACAAACTCTCCTCCACCATCCGTCCTGAGAACTTTAAGCTTGCGGTTTGTTTGTCTTTCAATGAATGTAACAAATTGCTTAAAAGTATTAAAGACGTCAGATTTTAGCATTAACGGAAATAACCAAACAAAACGCGAGTAATCGTCAACCAAAATTAGGTAATATCTAAATCCTTGATGAGAGGGAACCGGAGACGGTCCCCAAACATCAGAATGAACAAGTTCTAACGGCGCATGAGTTACAGTTCGAGAAATATCGAAAGGAAGTTTGTGTCCTTTACAAGTCAAACAAGATACACATTTAGACGCGTTGTTATGAATGTGCAGCTTGGGATTATTGCTTGCTATGGACTTAAGCACCCTTTGATTGGGATGACCCAATCTGCCATGCCAGACTGCAGAGGAAATCGAAGTTGCCGAGAGAGAAAATGTTGAAGTCTGCCGAGTCTTCGTGTGGATCTTGTATAGCCCATTATTGCAAGGTCCTGTAAGAAGAACCTGGTTGTTCGTCCGATCCTTAAAAACAAAGCCGTTAGCATCAAAAGTGATGGAAATAGGATTATCTTTGACGAGGTTAGAGATAGATAATAAATTGTGTGAGATCGACGGAATGTGTAAAATACGAGAAAGTAATAGCTTACTGTCCGGGGTTGGAAGGATACCCTTTCCTGTATGGGCAATAGGAATGGACCTTCCGTCCCCGACTGAGACCACGTCGTTGCCATTGTAAGGTTGATATTGAGCAAGATTTTCAGTTGAGTTCGTCATATGAGACGAGGCACCCGAGTCAATGAACCAGTCCGTGCCAAGATTTCCTTCGGTATGGGTGAGCAGAGCGTTGTTGTTCTTGGACGATTTCTGTAGCGGAACGTAGTTAGCATTAAGACGATGCCAGCACGCGTCCGCTTCATGACCCTTCTTTTTGCAAATTTGACAAATGGATGCAAGATGCTGAGGGTTCCTGGTTGCCGAAGGGAGATCAAGTTGCTGTCGTGGTTTACCGCGACGTCCTCTACCCCGAACTGTGTAGAGGGCCGATTGAGCATCGGGTTGACGAGCAAACTTCAGAGCCGATGATTTGAGGTGAAGTTCTTCGGTGATTAGAAGAGCGTACAGATTGTCCAACGTCATAGTGCTTTGCAATGTTCGAATTGTGGTTGTAAATGACTGATAAGCCGGCGGGAGACCGTTCAAGATGTAGATGATAACATCTTCCGGATCAACGGAAGATCCAGCCGAGGATATTTGATCTACAATCTTTTTGATTTCAGTTAAGTACTGCGTCATCGTCAAATTATTCATCGAAATGTTGTGGAGCTCATTTTTGAGCTGAATGACTTTGGACCTGTTAGAGGACTGAAATCTTGTGTGAAGCGTCGCCCAAATTTCTTGAGTTGAGTCAAGATGGATGACGTACGGCAGAACTTCGGCCGAGATGGTTGAACACATTGCTGTAGCAAGGTTTTGGTCAGTGACCAGCCATTGAGCGGCATCTTGATTTGGATCAAGATTCTCGGTGCCCGATTTGAGATCAAGAAACGTCGCAAAGCCGTTAGCCTTGAATAATTTGGCTATTTGCGTGCTCCAAATGGGAAAGTTATCCGGTGTGAGAGAATGAGGAACAAGAAATTTTAAATTTGAGATAACGAACTTGAGAGATTGCGAGATGGTCGGAGCCGGCGATTGTAGGCCTGGTGTTGCCGACGTCGAGGAGGAAGAGGCGGAAGCTTGATGTGCCATGGTTGTTGGCTCAGAATCTTGATTCTTCTGATACCATGTAGAAATGCATTCCTTCAAGAATGCCAACGAAGGAGATGGAGATGGATTGAACAGAGTAATTTTATTATCTTTTCTTGTTTGTTACAGCAGAGGATACAAGTATATATAGACAGCTATAGGGGTAATGACACGTGTAAGCAAGTGATTGGAGTACAAGATTAATTAACTAATAACTAGTTACTGTCTTAACAAATTGATCTCCTTAATTCTTCAATAGTAAGTCATTGAGCTGAAACTTATTTGGTTGAAAGAAGTGGCATTGTCACTTCCCATAAGCTTCAACCAATCCAATAGCAAATCAAATGTCTTTTCTTACCTTCCAGCCCAGCAACAGGAAGTGTTACATAACTCATAATTTTTATTTCATCTTCATTTGGGTGTTATTTGTTTAACTAACGAGCATTAATAAGATAGTTTTGATTTAACAACGGTTAATTTACCCATATAAATTAGTGTTATTTTATGAATTATGATGTTTGCCACTCTTAAACTTTGTCTTATTTTGAGGTGAAGCATGAAGCCGACATTCAACGCCCTTTATGTTTTTGTGATATCAAATTTAGGCTATATTTAGGGCATCTCCAACCGAATTCCAAACACTTGAATGACATCCGTCGCCAGCTCCAGCCGAATGGTAAAACTTTCGCTATTTGGTTGCGGGTGAATAGTGGGATGCCAATATTGGCGTTGCACTGTTCATCTCCGTCATTTTTATGTCTCTACCGAACTTGCCGCGTGAAAGAAGAGACGACCGTTACCTGCAAAATGAGAAAAAATGAAGTTCGATTGGAGATGAATCACGGCATTTTCTAGTACATGACATTGTGGCGTGAAAAATGAGATTTTCGGTTGGAGATGCTCTTAATTGCAGACAGCTGGCGATTGTGACACATTCAAAAAAATCTTAATCTGCATTTCATTATAGCATAAATTTTGGAGGAGAATCACTTTTATTTCTTATCTATGAAAATGAAAACTCATGGATTAAAAAACTCAGAGTAGGTGGCCGTAAATGCCCTCCTCAATAGAGTAACAGCATTAGAAGAAAGTAGAGATAATGACATTTTGGCATTTAGCTTTTCATGTTCAGAGAATTGATGTCATAATGGCTAGTTGGTCTTCTGTTACCTCTCTCTCTCTCTCTCACCTACTTTAAAAAATAATAAGAATGATATCTCCAATAAAGCCTTGGAGGAGGGTTAAAAGCTGTTTCCGGTAAAGAGAAAAGGGAAGGTGCTTTTGTAGTTGCAAAAGTAATGAGAAATCAATTCACCAAATTTTTCACATGAAAAAAAAAAGTTTATGGACAACTAAAGTTTGACTAAAGGTGTTAAAATATATAAAGATTACCCATACGCATAACATTAACTTAAAAATACATAAATAAATAAATAATAACTTATTTTGTGCTCAAATGCTGAGACAATGTATTTTGGAAGAGATATAGGCTTCATTTGGGACTGATTTTTTAATACTTTTTAAAACAATTTTTTAGTACTAAAATTTTTAAATTAAAAATAGTTTTAAAAAGCAATATGAAAGCTGTCTCATGACACAGGAACCCAAAATGATTAGTAGTTTTATAAGGCTACGAACCCAATATACATACAGTTGTGAGCTCACCAGACTTTTTCCTAGATAGAAATGAAAGGGATTCTTCTCCAAAATTGATGTATAATGAAATGCATATTAAGATTTTGTTGAAAGCATCAAAATGGTCGGGTGCCTGCGATTAGAGAAATTATTCTATGCAGATGCTGGACGTAGTTCTACGTTTGGATACTGTGGTACCAAGCAGTACCGAGCCACGATATAGTAAAAGGGTGATGTGGTGCATTCTAATTGGTCTCTGGACGACGTTCGGCATCCACACAATAATTTTTCCTGCGATTAAAGATGGCCTAAATTTGATATCACAAAAGCATAAAGGGCATTGAATATCGGTTGCATGCTTCAACTCAAAATAGTATAAAGTTTAAAAGTGGCAAACATCATAATTCATAAAATAACACTAATTTACATAGGTAAATTAATAGTTGTTAAATCAAAACTCGAGCTGATTTGACTCATTTACATCTCTAGCTATAATAAGCCCTGCTTCACTAAACAAATCTTATGCTTACATCAATAGCTTACCAATTGAATTCCAACATATCAACAAAAAATAATCAATTTTCTTCTATGGAGAGGATCTTCATTTATGCTTCGTCTTATGCTCATTGGCACCCTAATAATTTATTTGATTAATTACATACTGAGCAATACAAGATTATTAACTTTAAAGTTGGAAGTACATCTAAAAAAGATCAATGATATTTTGAAATAATTTTATTAGATATTATCCGAATAAGGTTTTATATTAGAGATTTTTTATCATTATTATTTAGTATTTTTATATTTAAAAAATTAATATTGTTTAAAATATTTATGCTGATTAAGGTATTATTTTGGTCCTTTCTTTAAGTTCGACATGACTCAGTGTATGATTATAAGAGATCCTATCTTCAAATTAGTTTAATTGATTTTTTTTTTAAAGTTATAGATATAATATTAAAATTTAGGTTTTGTTTGGGATGTTTTTCTTATTGTTTCTTAAAATAATTTTTTAGCATAAAAATTAAAATTTTAGTGCTAAAAAACTATTTTAAGAAACGGTAAAAAAGTACTCCCAAATGAAGTCATAATCACATCTATGTTAATTTTTTTTTAAAAAGCTGCTTTAAGAAACTACAAGAAAGTTGTCCCAAACAAAGACATAATCACATCTATGTTAAATTTATCTTATACCGAACATTCTCAATATATATAAGAATATAATGCAGACAACTCAACACAAAGACATTTAATTTTTTTTTAAATATTTCTCTTTCCATAAAATTGGATTTTAATGTGTTAAAAAAATTTGCCCATAAAAACAACTTCCTATTTAGAAAATATTGAATATAAATGAAAATGAGAAATGTTATTTTATCTAATTCTTATGTTGGTAAATATTTTCAGAAACAGTAAGCGGTGATTAATCTTGAAAATGAGAGTAATAGGATTGTATTTTTTTGTATAATCTCATATAAGGAAGGATCTATTTAATTGTTCTCAAAACACCTCGAGGAGAGGAAGCTTAAAGAAGATAGCCTTGCTGATGATTTTTTTAACAAAGAATTTGATAATTTAATGATGTTTTCTATAAATAGAAGAGAGCACAAAAAAAAAAAAAAAAAAAAAAGTGGAACTCTAAAAAAAAAAATTCTGGACTATTTATTAATTTGCCTCTCCAATATACCTTAAAATTTGCCCTAGCTGATCCTTTCTCCTCTATTTCCGCTTGCTTTCAGCTCTCCCCTTTCTGCTCGAATGCCTTCGTGCGGTCGTCTATTGCTGCTTGTTGTTTCTCCCCTAATCTCTGCTTGCTCACTCAGAGGAAGCGAGGAATTTGTTTTTCTTCGGCTTCTACGCTCTGGTACGTCGTCCTCATCCACATGTTCTTTATTTTAGTATTCTCTTGTTTTTGGAGAAAGAATCATTAAATTATCAAATCCTTTATTAAAAAAATCTTGCTTTGTCGTTTTCAAATTGCCAAATTCAACAGAAAAGAATTGCTAATCACAATTTCTATCATAATCTCATTCAGTTGCTACCTAATTTGTAGATGAAAAGAGTCTTTAACAAAAGGATGATCTGCTATTCTGCTACGATACTAAATGTTGAAGCTTGGCTGAGAACGAACATTGTACTGGTTGTGTAACACTTAATTTCTGAGGGATTTATTAATTCCTAAAGCTTGTTAGAATTTAATTGTATATTATAACCAATTCTATACTATCAATCTTAATCCTCACTTATAAATAGGAGATACATAGTCAAGCTTATGCACATTCAATATTGAACATTTAATCAAAACTCTAACACATCAAAGTCTCATATAAAATCTATCTAAATTCAAAACTTACAAATAATAATAATAATAATAATAATAATAATAATAATAATAATAATAATAATAATAATAATAAAAGAAATACATCATCCCTGTCTTAATGATCATATTTTAGCTATATATCCTTTGTAACTTGATGTGCTTGATTAGTCAGGGTCCAATTTTACCTAAACCCCGAAAAGAAATTTGAAACTGATTTGTCCCTATGTTGATGTGTATGCTATAATTATATTTTGTAACTTGATGATCATATTGGCACAAGGTCCTAATTTTCAAAATTGCCGCACTTAAAAAATTCACCCATGTTCTGAAATACATTTGTAGTTGAATATATTGCAGTTACATATTCTTCGTAGCTCGATATATGTGGTATGACAGAAAAAAAGGGACAAAAGTCAGGTTAAAAAAAAAAAAAGATTTTCGTCAGAGAAAACAGTGGGTTTGTTTCTTTCAAAGGAAATTTACATCTATTTTCTTCGAATCATGCTAGAAAATGGGTTGTGGTTGACTCCTCTAAACACTAAGAAAAGAAGGCCTATGATAATCAATGCTAATAGAAAAGTATTTTTCCCCACTCCTGCCGCTTTTGTGGGTTGATGTGTTGTGTGAAAAACTTATTTTATCTAGCTTTAGAAACTTCGCAACATAAATTTTAGCATATTTTTCAATTTTTTTATTTATCATCCAAATTGAATTCATATATATTTCCAAATTTTCTATTTAACCACATTATGACTTTCCTAACCTTAGGAATTTATGATTACTGGTTGATGTGTTGAGGTTTGGAAATCTACTTATAACTGGCCTAATCACTTATAATCAAAGAGCTTGGAATGCCTGGAATGCCTTTCAGTCCTATTTCTTAGGGGTTAAATATCAATACGACGATTTGCTATGTGGGTTAACTCCAATGAAAAGTGGATCTTAAGGTATGTGCTAAGTTGAGCGTCCTTTTATCAATCATATTAATTCCCCATTTGCTAATTTGTAGTTTTCTCTTATAGTGAAATTTTCAAATCAAACTGTAGCTAAGTTTATTATTGGCTTTATCACTCCATTTGAGAAAACTCATGTGGAATCCTTGCTAAGATTGATCATCATAATTCTCTTTTTAAGTAAAAAAAACTTAGGATATTTCAAGGTTTATTACAAGAGTTAAACCATGATATAGTAAACATTCCCTCTATCATGTGGTTTGATCTTCTCAAAATTAACTGATGGACCATGAATTGATACTAAGTCAGGTGACTTTATAAAGCCTTTGAAAGTTTTCTTCTCTTATTAGTGAAAAAAAGCATATTTGGGTTCACCCAATATTTAACCATATGTATTTTCTTTTGAATTAAGGTCTATATCAAATTGAATTTTAGATAGAAGTGGATGTCTTGTTCATTTCTTTGTTTTTATACATCTCATAAACATCTTGAAAGTTGATGAACCTGTTTCATAAATATTTCGGTTAAGTTGTTTTTTTTTTTTTTTCATTTACTACTATAGTATACTATACTATATTTCAGTTAAGTTGTTTATTTCTATTATAAGACAGGGTCAGATTTATAAATCTATCATCCTTGTATAAGAGGATTAATTTTTTGCTCTTATGCTTGGAAGATGATTTTACAATTGGAATAATCATTACAAGGTTTGAGAAAAGAAAAGCCTCCTCTTTTAGAGAGAAAAAAATATCTAAAATAATAACAACCAATGAATATGATAAATATGCCCTATATCATATGGTTAGTTAAGAAAAAAAGACACATACATAAAATGTATAACAAGAGGAACAAAATAAGAGGATGACTTTTCTTTCAAAATCTTGAATATCAGAGTATCTATTCATCCTTTAATAGTTTTAACACTTGATTGTGAGAATTTAGAATTTAGGATCATCATCAAGCATTAATGTTCTATTGGATATATATATATATATATATATCATCTAAAGGATTTAGAAAGATTTAATTTATATGCCCAATTTAATTCTCTTTGGATTAAATCTTAATTCAAAATGAAAAAATAAAATAAAAAGAAGGAAGCCTCAATTTAGCTTTTAAGGAGCTTTGATCTGGTCAACATAATTTAAATCTAGAGACCTCTCTAGTTAACAACTTGAGTAGGTCATTAAATATCATTAAATCAATTTCAAAGAAAATTATAAGGGTGATCAATCTAACTGAATTTATAATGATGCTAATTATGCCTGATTGAGTTTCATGTAACTAATCAAATTCTGATGCATCTTCAATAATACTTAAATATGATTCGATTGTCACTTCGAACTTAAAGAAAGGACCAAAATAATATCTTAATCAGCATAAATATTTTAAACAATATTAATTTTTTAAATAATAAAATACCAAATAATAAGGTTAAAAATTCTCTAATATAAAACTTATTCAGATAATATCTAATAAAACCATTTCTAAATATCATTGATATTTTTGAGATGTACTTCCAATTTTAAAGTTAATAATATTGTATTGTTCAGTGTGCAATTAATCAAATAAAGTATTAGGGTGCCAATGAGCATAAGACAAAGCAGAAATGAAGATCCTCTCCATAGAAGAAAATCAATTGGTAAGTTATTGCTGTGAGCATAAGATCTGCTTAGTGAAGCAGGGCATATAGTTATAGATGTAAATGAGTCAAATCGGCCCGTGAAGTAGCTCGAATTTCACTCGTTAAAAAACTTGTAAGTCGAGTTTATCAAACCACAAGCTCAAATTCGAGCTTAAATTCTATCTCATATAATACAGATGCTTGAGCTTGGGCAGACTCGGATCGTCGACTTTCGAACCAAGTTGTTAATATTAATTAGCACATCGGCAATTATACTAACCTAATTAATTATTTATTTCGAATTAAAAAAAAAATCAAGTTCGAAAAAAATTAGCCACAAACATTCTTATAGAGCTCCAACATTTGAGTTGAGTTCAAGCCTCAAATTTTCACTCAAGCCGCTCTAAATCAAGTAGACCTGTCAATTTCGGGTCACGGGTCGGGTTCGGGTCGAACCCAGAATTGACCCGGCACTATTCGGGTTCGTGTCAACCCGACCCGACCCGCTTTGGTTTGATTATTTGAGTTCCCGCGCGGTGCAGAGGCAGGCCGGCAGCGGTGCAGCGGTGGCAGTGGGTCTGATGCATGCGGCGATGCGACTCGCGAGGGAACGAAGCAGTCACGCGTGGGGCTCGATGCCTCGATGCGGGTTGTCAGGCAGGCGGGTAGCCCGGGTACACGGAATGCGGGATCGATGGGCAGAGCGGGGCAGCCGGGCAGACTCAGGCAGAGCCGACTCCGGCTCATTCCGGGTCAATTCCGGGTTTCCGGGTCAACCCGAACCCGACCCGATTTTGCAAAAGGGTCGATTTTCCGGACTGGAACCCGACCAGCTTCGGGTTCGAGTCAACCCAAACCCGAAATTTTCGGATCGGGTTTAGGTCGGGTTTTCGGGTCGGGTCCAATATTGACAGGTCTAAAATCGAGCTTGAGTTTAATATAAATTAAATAAGGCTTGATTAATAAAAAATACAACTCAACTCAACTCACTTACATCCCTATATATAATCAATACAATTAATTTATCTTTGACTGCTAATTATGGCTGCATTACCAATATAGGCAGAAAATGGTAGGCTGACAGTGAGGGCCTTTAAAAATGACGATATAAAATACGATTTAATATATATATATATATATATATATATATATATATATAAGTAACGCGATGTTCTTTTTTGCTCTGCTAGGGTTTCCGTCGCCTCCTTTTTCCCCGCGTCTGTGAGCGATAGTTCCTTTGGATTCTTATGGCTACCTCTAAGCTAAAGGATCCTGGTTTCTTGAGTGGGGTTTCTGCTCCGCTCTCCTTCAAAGATGCAGTTTCTGGTATTTCGCCTTCATCTTTTCCGGATTTAAGTTTTTCTTTTCATCGTGGCTTGCCGGCTTTGCTAATTTCTGAAGAAGAGGTTCGGTCTCTTGCAAAACCTTTCGAATTTTCGTTGGTTGGTCGTTTTCTGGGTAAGAGACCATCGGTTGATGCCATTAGAAAATTTTGCTTTGATTTAAAGCTGATTGGGGAGTTTTCGGTCACTGTGCTTAACCAACGCAATGTTTTGATTAAACTTGTGAATGATTTTGATTATTGCAGAATTTTTTCACATAGGTCTTATTTTGTTCAAAATTGTTTCATGAAAGTGGTTAAATGGTCTCCCATTTTGGATGTTGAAGTTGATTCTCCTATTGTGCCTATCTGGGTTTCTTTTCCCCTTCTGAGACCTCATTTATTTTCACATAGGATTCTCTTTGGTTTAGGTTCGCTCTTTGGTCGGCCTCTAAAATCCGATTTGGCCACGACATCTGGCTCTAGGCCGTCTGTGGCTCGTATTTTAGTTGAAATGGATGTCTCCAAAACACATGTTGATAAGGTTTGGGTTGGATCCGTTGATTTCGGGGTATGTTCAAAATGTTTTGTTTGATGATTTTCCTAGCTTCTGCATGCATTGCAACTCTTTAGGTCATTCAAAGGATTCTTGTTCTATTTTACATCCTAACCTTAAGATTAATAAACTGGTTCCTGTTCAGTGTGGTGTGCCTCTGTCGGAGTAGCATGTTGTCAACCTTGACTGTTCTAGGGATGAAAAGGGGGTTGTGGAGACTGGGGTTGTTTCGGAAGTTAAGGTTTTGTCTCCTAATGCTTCCCCTTTTATCCCTAATGAGGATTTGCCACTGAATGAGGTTGTTGAGCCTCCTAACGTTTATCTGGGTGAAAATTTGTGTCACGACCCGACCCGACGAGGACGGATCCCGCCCGAACCGGATCGCGACGAGCTGACTTACTTTGCTTATCCAGGATCTGGCTTTGGATTAGGTTACTGAACTGATCTTCCAAATACTTAACTCAACAGACACACACAGAACAACAGAGCTACTAAAAACATCAAATGCAGCGGAACAAAACATCTATCTTTTCATTTCCTCAAAATAATCATCCACAGAACAGTACATGGCTTTCAACAGAAAGAAAGACAGAACAGGAAAGCCATGACTGTACAAAAAATCAAAAGTACAAAAGTACCTATACTGATCAGACTCTGAACTCTAGTCCTGAACTTCCTTGCCCTTCCCAGAACCTGAAAACCACCAGAAAGCAAGGGTGAGCTCAACAGCTCAGCAAAGCAACAAACCACCAATTCTAAATTCTCAGAAATCAAAACCAAACTCATCAGACAGAAATCAAACCAGAAGTCGGAACAAAATCGGAAATCAGAACTTATACGGACAGATATCAAATCAGAATCAGAGTCGTACAGATCATATCAGAACAGAACAATTCAACAGAGTCAGAATCAGAAATCAGAATCGTACGGATCATATCATATCATAATCACAATTTCGTACGGAACAGAACAGATACAGAAAACAGAACAGATACATATAGCTAAATGCCCTGACACTGACGGAATCTCTACGGATTCCGGCCCCTTATGCCTCCCTTCCCAGACACTGACTGAATCTCATAGGATCCAGGCCCCTTATGTCTCCCTTTGTGCTCACGGCACCAAAACAGATGTGCTTATAGCACCAGAACAGAATTCATCGGATCCGGAACAGAACAGATATCAGATTTCAGATTTGAGCTCATTTCAGATTTCCCGTTTCACTAACTGAACCTCATAGGATTCAGACCCCTTATAACTCCCTTTTTATAGCTTATACACATAGCATTTCAATTCAGAAGAAATCCGGACAAATCAGAAATTACCCAAAAATCGGGCAGCACAACGGCAGTATACAGAATTTACACAAAATTTCCTGCAAAGAAAATTCACCGAATTCGCACAGAACATAGATAATCATATTCCAGAACATTTATTCTACTACACAGATAATTTCCAATTTCACAGAAAATTGTAGTCTACGAAAAACATCACCGAATCAAAAATACCCGGACAAAAATCTTCAAAATATAGTCAAAACGTGCACACCCGGCACGGCAACGATATACAGAAACTTACGCGGTAAAAACTGAACCAATCAAAAGATACGGACGAAAAACCGTGACGAAAACGAAATCCGGACAGAAAAATACCGCCAACCGCGACGGAACTAAAAATTGAGAAAGATGGAATGTGCCTTACCTCGAGCACAGCAATTTCCTCAACAGTCACTTCGATCGAAAACGGCTCCGCGTCTTCCCGAAATCAACTTTTCCAAAAGCTTCTTTTTCTCTCTCCTCAGAGCTGAAATCAGATATTTTTATTTTTTTAATTTTTCTCTCTCTTCAAATCGTCTGATTTCCCTTAAATCATACACATATCGGCCTGGCCGATCGTCCCGATCGTCCTGGACGATCAGACCAAATAGATCGTCCTGGTCAGCTCACAGGGCTATTGCACGGCCGATCCTTATGAACAGTGTCAATCGGCCTGGCCGATGTCCCAGATCGGCCTGGACGATACCTACAGAAAATCACCTGGAGCAAAACTGGGCAAATTCTGGAACTGATTTACAACTGATCGTCCCAGGACGATCCAGATCGTCCTGGACGATCCTGGAGCAGATTGTGATATTACAATCTCCCCAACTCAGAAAAATGTCGTCCTCGACATTATCTAATCCAAACTCAGTCAAAACAAGTACGGGTACGACCGTCTCATATCAGACTCCTTTTCCCACGTTGCTTCTCGTGCAGTCCGGTGCTTCCACTGGACTTTAACCATCGGAATCTCTTTATTTCTTAACTTCCGGACGTCGTACGCTAAAATAAGCTCTGGCTCTTCCTTGTACGCCAGATTCTCCTGAATCTCAACCTCATCAGCTGATATCTTCTTCCCAGAGTCGGATACCCACTTCCTCAGAGTGGATACATGAAACACATTATGCACATCCGGCATAGAATCAGAAAGCATTAGGCGATACGCAGATTTTTCAATTCTTTCCAAAATCTCAAACGGTCCAACATACCTTGGACTAAGCTTGCTTACCTGGCCAAATCTGCTCACACCTTTCATCGGGCTGACTTTGACATACACAAAGTCACCAACTTGAAACTCAACAAATCTGTGCTTCTGATTGTAATACTTCTGCTGACGATCTTGAGCGGCTTTCAATCTTTCTCTTATCAAACTGATCTTCTGAGCATTTTCATCAGCAAAAGTGGCACCCAAAGCCTGCCTATCTCCGACCTCCGTCAGAGTCAAAGGAGTACGGCACTTCCTGCCATACAGAGCCTCGTACGGTGCCATACCGATACTGGACTGAAAACTGTTGTTATAAGCAAACTCAATTAGCGGAATATGATCTTCCCAGCTTCCGCTAAAGTCCAGAACACAAAGTCTCAACAGGTCTTCCAATACCTGAATAGTCCTCTCAGACTGCCCGTCGGTCTGAGGATGAAAGGCTGTACTGAAATGCAGTTTCGTACCCAAGCCTTGCTGAATGCCTTTCCAAAGTCTGGAAGTAAAACGTCCATCTCGATCAGAAACAATCACACGAGGCACACCGTGCAATCTGACTATTTCCTTCACATAAATCTGTGCCAAGCGTTCAACTGAATCCGTCTGTCTGATCGGAAGAAAATGGGCTGACTTCGTCAATCGATCCACAACTACCCAAATGGCATCATGTCCTTGTCGTGATCGAGGAAAACTCATCGCAAAATCCATTGTTACCTCCTCCCACTTCCACTCAGGGATAGGCAACGACTGCAACAGTCCACCTGGTCGCTGATGCTCTGCCTTCACCAACTGACAGGCTTCGCATCTCGACACAAACTCCGCCACATCCTTCTTCATCCCAGGCCACCAGAACAAAAGTTTCATATCAGCGTACATCTTACCACTGCCTGGATGAACAGTGTAGCCAGAATGATGAGATTCATACAGAATCTCCCGTCTCAGATCTCCAAACACAGGTACCCACAACCTGTTCTTACAGAAAATAGCACCAGAATCAGAAATTCGAAGTTCAGGAGTCTTACCAGATCCAATCTGAGCTATCAACTTCGAATAATCAGAATCTGACTTCTGGGTCTCTTGAATCCGTGCTTCCAAAGAAGACTGAATACTCATCTGAGCCAACTCCAAATCACTGGAGGAAATCACCTCCAACTGCAATCTTTCCAAATCACGGATCAGAAAGTCATCACAGGTAAGCTGAATACCTGATAATCCAGAAGACTTCCTGCTCAAAGCATCTGCTACCACATTCGCCTTTCCAGGCTGATACTGAATAGTCAGGTCATAGTCCTTGATCAACTCGAGCCACCGCCTCTGTCTCAAATTCAGATCCTTCTGAGTAAAAATATACTTCAGGCTCTTATGATCAGTAAACATCTCACATGTGACGCCATACAGGTAATGACGCCAAATCTTCAAAGCAAACACAACAGCAGCTAACTCCAAATCATGTGTCGGGTAATTCTTCTCATGTGGTTTCAACTGTCTCGAAGCATAAGCAATTACCTGACCATGCTGCATCAGGACACATCCCAGTCCTTTCAGTGAAGCATCACTGAACACCTGAAAACCTTCCGTACCTGACGGAAGTGCTAACACTGGAGCTGAAGTCAAACAATCCTTCAGTCTCTGAAAACTAGCTTCACACTCCGGTGTCCAAACAAAAGGAACCGACTTCTGAGTCAGTCTCGTCAGAGGAGTCGAAATCTGTGAAAATCCTTTCACAAACTTCCTATAATACCCGGCCATGCCCAAGAAACTACGTACCTCAAATACCGTAGTCGGCCTTGGCCAATCAGCAACTGCCTGAATCTTCTGGGGATCCACAGAAATGCCTTCTCCGCTAATCACATGCCCCAGAAAAGAAATACTCTTCAGCCAGAATTCACACTTGGAGAACTTGGCAAACAGCTGATTCCTCCTCAAAGTCTCCAACACAATCCTCAAATGTCTGGCATGATCATCCTCAGAAGCAGAATATACCAGAATATCGTCGATGAAGACGATCACAAACTGATCCAAATACTCCTTGAATACTCGGTTCATCAGATCCATGAAAATCGCAGGCGCATTGGTTACCCCAAAAGGCATAACCAAAAACTCGTAGTGCCCGTACCGAGTACTGAAAGCAGTCTTCACCACATCAGCTTCCTTCACCTTCACCTGATAATATCCGGATCTCAAATCAATCTTCGAAAATACCGAAGATCCGGAAAGCTGATCAAACAAGTCGTCTATCCGAGGCAAAGGATACTTGTTCTTGATCGTGACCTTGTTCAAATCTCTGTAATCAATACACATACGGAGTGTACCGTCCTTCTTCTTCACAAACAGAACAGGTGCTCCCCAGGGTGAAACACTAGGGCGCACAAAACCTCTGTCAACCAACTCCTGAAGCTGAACTTTCAACTCAGAAAGTTCTTTCGGTGCCATCCTGTACGGAGCTTTCGATATCGGAGCGGTACCCGGAAAAACATCGATAGAGAACTCCATATCTCTATCCGGAGGTAAACCAACCAACTCCTCAGGAAAAACATCCACAAACTCCCGTACCACGGGGATCTCAGAAACAGAACCAACCTCCAGGTTCAGATCCCGCACCGAAGCCAAAAATACTGGGCATCCTTTCTTCCACATTCTGCTCACCTCCAACGCAGAAATCAGACTGGAGAGAACACCTCGTAATCCCTGAAATACAACTCTCTCTCCAGCCACAAGCAAACTCACTTGCTTCTTCAGACAGTCAATCTGAGCCTCATACAGACTCAGCCAATCCATGCCCAGAATCACATCATACGAAGAAATCGGCAATCGAATCAAACTCGATTTCCACTTCTTGCCAGAAATCTCGATCTCACACAAACAAAACTGTCGAGCAAGCAATGGATTCCCAGCCGGTAAAATCACAGACAAAGAAACCGGTAAAACCATCGAATCCAAATGTAAAATCTCAAAACAGTGCTCGGACAGAAAAGAATGACTCGCTCCAGAATCAAACAAAACACGACAGGGCTGATCAGAAATGTAAACTGTACCTGTCACAACATCCGGAGCATCACGAGCCTCCTGCTGACTCAAGCTGTAAACTCGTGGCTGAACTGGAACAGGAGCTGAAGCAACAGAACTACTCTGCTCCCTCTGAATCGTAGGTGGTCTCCGTGGTGCAGAACTAGAACCACCACCTCTACCAGCAAATCTCTCAGGGCGTGGAGGAACAGTCCTCGGTCTTCCTGCTGCTGAACCAACAGGTTTGACGAAGCCCTCAGATCGCTGCTCATATCCCATCTGTGGACATTCTGCAATCCTATGTCCCGGCTGACCACATCTGAAACAAAGACCAGCTATCCTATAGCACTGGCCATGGTGTCGCCGTCCACAACTCTGGCACACAGGTGCCATACTGACAGATCCAGAACTAGTCGTACTGGTAGCAGTACCAGACGATCCTCCGCTCCTTCTGGAATCTCCAGATCCAGAACCAGGAACAAATCTCCTCTTCCCAGAGGAACCACTGCCAGATGTCTCACCTCCAAATCTCTTCCTACTCGCAGTCCACCGCTGCTGAGTAGTCGTCATGTCGTTCTCAATCAGACGAGCTCGCTCCACAAGCTCAGAGAAATCGGTAATCCGGAACGGTATCAGAGGCTGCCTCAAAGTGTCTCGTAAGCCTCTCAGAAACCTGTAGCACCTCTCAGCAGAAGTGCTGACCAGCTGCGGAGCGTACCTGGCTAATGCAGTAAACTCAGCCTCGTACTGCATCACCGTCTTGTTCCCCTGAACCAGCCTCAGAAAACTCTCCTGCATCTGCTGTCGTGCAGAAGGGGGAACAAACCAGTCTCGAAATACTTCAGTGAACTCTTCCCAAGTGATCAAAGAGTTCAATCTGCCCTGAAATCTGGCTGCCTGCTGGCCATCCCACCAGTGCTCAGCCTCTCCGTCCAACAGAAAAACAGCTAACGGAACCTTCCTGTCTGCAGGACACTGCATCCCGTCAAAAGTCTTCTCTAATCGCCTCAGCCACTCCTCGGCTGCTCTGGGCTCAACAGCGCCCTCAAATCTCGGAGGCTTCAACCTCAAAAATAACTGCAGGTGTCGATCAATATCCTCAGATCTCACAGTAGAAGCTCTGCTCTGAGTCTCGCTCATCATCTGAGCAACAAGTGAAGCAAACTGAGACAGCGTATCAGCACCGACCACTGGGGCTGTACTCCCCATTGGTGCTGCCTGATCGTCACTCTGACCGTCTGTCATATCTGGGTCTGGCTGATCCATACAGAAAAATCCAGAAAATTCGGAAAACCATCACAAAAACAACACAAAAACAACACAATAAAAAGCCAAACGACCAAAAACTACCTCCCAGACAGACTCACTGATCACTTCTGTTAACCTCTGTTAAATTCCAAAAAATGAATCAAAGTAATACCTGTTGGATCCATGAATGCCGACAGAAATCCCGTCGAGGCCCTTCTGATCCCGCAAATCCCGCAGAAATCCCGTAGCAGTCTGCGAACGGCGCCGAATCCATCGCTTCTCCGAGAATCCTGCGACGAGTTCTCGATCGCTGCCCCATTCGCGGCTATAAAACGAAGCCTCTCCCGATCTTCTCCTGCTCAACACACGACTCTCCTCCCCTAGCTCTCTCGCTCTCTGCTTCTATCCTGATACCTCCCCTCTGTCCGACCTAAGCCCCCATCCAATCTCCCAAGGTCGGAATCCCACCTCAGCCCCGATCCACCGCCTGTTAGCTCAAACCGACCTGCCTCCCTCTGCTGAAATCCAAAGCCGACCTCCTCCACCTCTAAGCCGACCGGAAGCTCACGATCGAACCCCGTCTTCCTCTCCCACTGACGAGCTCAAGCCGATCCCGCGCACTCCATGATCTCCTTCTCTGATCATCACGCCGACTGCCCTAGCCTCCTCATTCGCCTTCTTTGCTCCTCCCGTAAACCCCTGTGCCGTGCCTAATCTCTGACCGAGAGAGAGAGAGAGAGAGAGAGAGAGAGAGAGAGAGAGAGAGAGAGAGAGAGAGAGAGAGAGAGAGAGAGAGAGAGAGGAGAGCTCCCTACCCGATTTCCTCTTCTCCACCTTGCCCGACCACAGCCCCAAGCCGATCTCCCCTCTACCCGGCTCTGCTCCTCCGGCTGCTCTCCCCTCTCCGATCGAAAGCAACCACAGGAGCTCGCTTGGTCGTGAAGGTAGCTTTCTCCCTTTCACGAGCTTCTCTCGGCCAAATCCTGTAAATAAAAAAAAAAAGAATTTTTCTTTTAAATTAATTATAATAATTACTAATTATTTTTAATTATTATTTAATTATAGACATAATTAATTAATTAATTATAATTAATTAATAATTAGTTATAAATTATAAATTATAATTATCTGATTAATTATAATTAATCTTAATTAATTATAATTAGTCATTATTTAATTATAATTATAATTAATTTACTAATTATAATTAGTTAATAATTAATAATTAATTATAGATTATAATTAATTAATAATTAGCTATAATTAATATTAATTATAATTAATGAAACTATGCAAATGCTATGTGATCTATCTCTCCTTGCCTCGATCCTCGAGCCTCCGCCTCCGCCACCGTCAAAGCCCGCGAAGGTACGGATCTTCTAAACTCAGATTTCTTGCGTCGTTGTTTGCAGCAAACCGGAAAAACTCCTATACACGCCTTTATTGCGCGTGGTGGGATGGGACGCCGGTCCGACGCTTACGACGAAGCAAGCAATCGCCTAAACTCTACTTCGGCGTTCGTGGCGCACCGGAAAACCGCCTATACATGTCTTTATTGCACATGGTGGGAAGGGACCCCGGTGCGGCACCTACGGCGAGGCGGGGTCGCTCATAAGTACCCCCGAGCGGGGGGAAAGCAAACTGCGCATTTTTAAACGAGTCACCGACAAAGCCCGCGAAGGTACGAACTCTCTAAACTCAGATTTCTCGCATCGTTGTTCGCAGCAGACCGGAAAAACTCCTATACACGCCTTTATTGCGCGTGGTGGGATGGGACGCCGGTCTGATGATTACGACGAAGCGAGCAATCGCCTAAACTCTACTTCGACGTTCGTGGCGCACCGGAAAACCGCCTATACATGTCTTTATTGCACATGGTGGGAAGGGACCCCGGTGCGGCACCTACGGCGAGGCGGGGTCACTCATAAGTACCCCCGAGCGGGGGGAAAGCAAATTGTGTCATTCATAAGTACCCCCGAGCGGGGGGAAAGCAAACTGTGCATTTAAACAGGTACCGTCAAAGACCCCATACACGCCTTTATTGCGCGTGGTGGGAGGAACAAAAAAAATCACGGCCGCGGTGTCCTCGTCAGAGGGCACCTACCATACACGCCTTTATTGCGCGTGGTGGGAAAGGCCCAGTTTTCTCGTAGTTTTCCCCTAAATGGGGGAGACGCCGGGAGGCTGCCGAAATTTCGGGTGAAATACTGCTACACTCGGACCTGTTTTTAACTCAAAGAGAATAAAGATGTGGACACATTTGAACAATCAAGGACTTGGAACTATGCTCAGAACTCAAATCAAAATGAACTAAATACACTTGAACTTAAATTTGAACTCAAAACTTGTGGACATCGAACTTGAACAAGACATTGAACACAAGAGACTTGATGAACTACAAAGGACTACGCTCAAACTTGATTTGAGCTTTAATTGAACTTGAACTCATACTTATGTGAGCAAAGACTTGGATCAGCTTTGGACTATAATGAACTCAAACTCTGACATTGAACTCTACTTGAACCAAATGGAACTTCAATCAAACTCAATCAAGAAGAATTTGATTTGGGCTCAGACTTAAGTTGAACTTAACAAGATTGTTTGTAGAATAAATCTTGAACTACAATAAGGCTTGGGTTTGAGTCTCATTTGATCCAAAAGAGTCATGATTCGAATTATTTGAACTCAAATTTGGAGCAAAACTTGAACTAGACAAACTCAAACTTGAGTTTGGACTTGATTTTGATGATGATCCAAAGAATTTCAAATGAACCTTATAAGATCTAACTTGTATAGATTACAAGTAGTAAGCTCCAATTTAAATGCAAAGGAAGATGTATGAGAGACTTATGATTCCTACATCCATTCCAACCAATGTACTTGCAATCAAAATGTGAAGCTCTCAAATGAATGTGGAAGAACCTTCATGCTAATTAGAATGCAAATTCCTACTAGCAAGGGACTTGAACCTTATGCAATGAATGCAACAGCACTCCGACAATTAAGATCAATCCCCTTGAGGAAGAATACACTGATCCCTTACAAGTGAAAGAAGGTCGATCCGAGTCAAGTGCAACCACTATAAATTGTCGTAGAATGCTTGCTACGAAGAAGACATGTATTCTCTACAAACAAGGAGTTCGATACGTAGAAAATTCAAGCACTTGCAAGAGAAACAGGAGATTAGTTAGTGCACTACGCTCCGCCAGTAGAAATCAACAAATTAGTGCACGACAGTCTACCTGTACGAAGCAGCGAACAATTCTATTCAGAAGCTGCTACGCCACGCCACCGGATCTGCAACCTCCGTACAAGCAGACAGAAGGCGTCTACAATTATTTCAAAGTACCCCTGCACGTGCACTATAAATTGTATACACATAGGTACACTAAAAGGGGTAAAAATAATTATAAAACCCGCATGGGCCCCGGCGAGCGTGTTATTGGTACACACGTGACGTCTAGGGATGCTGCGCGGGTTGACAAGTGAATTCTAGTTCGAACCCGATCCTCCTATGTGGGTCAATAAGAGTCGACAAGGTTTGAACTCTCAAATAAATATACGGTTGCTACGACCGGTATATTTGTCTTAATACATTCATATTAGGCCTTTAAGGCCTATAACAAAGAGAATTCACTAAACAAAAGGCACGAAGCCTACGAGAAACTCGATCCTCGAGCAAAAGCTTGATCGAGTTGACAAGGTTCAATCAACAAATGGAAATGACCTCAAAACACCCCGATGATGGCCGTGTTGATTGCTTATTTCAACCGGAGGGGTCCACAAAATATTTCAAAATGCCCTCAAACTTCTACAAAATCCAAATATTTTTCAAGTGACCTGGAGGTCACCCCGATAATGGCCGTGTTGAACGCTAATTTCAACCGGAGGGGTTCACAAATACTTTCAAATGCCACCCAAATACTCCAAAAAGCCAAAATCAATCCCAAATTCCAAGATATTTAAATTCGAAATCTATTCGTCAACGCTTAAAGCAAAATCCATCCACCATCCGCAACAGTTTGCCGAGGTGGACAAATTCAAATTTACTTCAGCTCACAAAAGAGCTAAAATGCCTAGTCGAAAATATCACTAGGATCCATTCTCAAACAATCTCCTGCCAGTAAGGACGTGGTACGTGTCCTCTAACCGGCGGTCTGCCGCTAAATGGCCACCGCAGGATAAACGGTTACGACGACCCGGGGCCCTCTGAACCGCGTGGTTTCGCCGCCAAATGGCACCACGATATCTCGGTTATGGCCAGAGCCAATACGCTCCTTATTGGCATCAAATCCTTGAGATATGAATCAATAGGATATGATCGATAGGGCACAAAGCCCTCTGTTAGCTAAGGTGGATTCAAATTTTTCCCCTTAGACAAACATTCAACCCCGGTCTACAAGGTCCCCTTGGACGAAGCAACCCATGGCTGCCGACAAGGATCCTTCTGTCAGGTTGGGTCGACTACCTCCTCTGACTAAGTAGACCAGGGACCACGATGGCCCGGGACGACGGAACCATGGGATCTTGATCGGGTCCATCATCCATTCCCCCACCATCCGCTTTAAGTGCACGATGGTGAAATTTCTACTTTAAATATCAAACTCTCCAAATTCCCAAATTCAAATCCAGTTCTCAAGTACCCAAATCAAAACCCAATTTCCAAATCCAATTTCTACCAATATCAAAACCCATTGCTGCTACTATATGCCAGATAACACGTATCTTTACGTATCTGAATGACGACTAGCCTTAATCGAAAGTTCTCTCTCGTGATCGGGAGGGGTAATTAACTATAGGGGCTTGCGCCTATAGGAAACCAGAACTCAGATCATAAAGTTCTCGCAAAATGAGGGCGAAATCTCTGGGTAGTGTCTTATCTACAAACCCATCTGCCTTCCAAAATTTACCTCGGAACTTAGTTCGTTAAAACTCCCTCGCCGAATAAGAAAAGCGAGCGGAGGCCGGGGCCGAATTTTTGGAGCCCACAACTTCCTAGAGCTCTGTTTTACAATCCAACCTGCTTCCAAAACCAGTGCTCTGATACCACAAAAGCTTGTCACGACCCGACCCGACGGGGACGGATCCCGCCCGAACCGGATCGCGACGAGCTAACTTACTTTGCTTATCCAGGATCTGGCTTTGGATTAGGTTACTGAACTGATCTTCCAAATACTTAACTCAACAGACACACACAGAACAACAGAGCTACTAAAAACATCAAATGCAGCGGAACAAAACATCTATCTTTTCATTTCCTCAAAATAATCATCCACAGAACAGTACATGGCTTTCAACAGAAAGAAAGACAGAACAGGAAAGCCATGACTGTACAAAAAATCAAAAGTACAAAAGTACCTATACTGATCAGACTCTGAACTCTAGTCCTGAACTTCCTTGCCCTTCCCAGAACCTGAAAACCACCAGAAAGCAAGGGTGAGCTCAACAGCTCAGCAAAGCAACAAACCACCAATCTAAATTCTCAGAAATCAAAACCAAACTCATCAGACAGAAATCAAACCAGAAGTCGGAACAAAATCGGAAATCAGAACTTATACGGACAGATATCAAATCAGAATCAGAGTCGTACAGATCATATCAGAACAGAACAATTCAACAGAGTCAGAATCAGAAATCAGAATCGTACGGATCATATCATATCATAATCACAATTTCGTACGGAACAGAACAGATACAGAAAACAGAACAGATACATATAGCTAAATGCCCTGACACTGACGGAATCTCTACGGATTCCGGCCCCTTATGCCTCCCTTCCCAGACACTGACTGAATCTCATAGGATCCAGGCCCCTTATGTCTCCCTTTGTGCTCACGGCACCAAAACAGATGTGCTTATAGCACCAGAACAGAATTCATCGGATCCGGAACAGAACAGATATCAGATTTCAGATTTGAGCTCATTTCAGATTTCCCGTTTCACTAACTGAACCTCATAGGATTCAGACCCCTTATAACTCTCTTTTTATAGCTTATACACATAACATTTCAATTCAGAAGAAATCCGGACAAATCAGAAATTACCCAAAAATCGGGCAGCACAACGGCAGTATACAGAATTTACACAAAATTTCCTGCAAAGAAAATTCACCGAATTCGCACAGAACATAGATAATCATATTCCAGAACATTTATTCTACTACACAGATAATTTCCAATTTCACAGAAAATTGTAGTCTACGAAAAACATCACCGAATCAAAAATACCCGGACAAAAATCTTCAAAATATAGTCAAAACGTGCACACCCGGCACGGCAACGATATACAGAAACTTACGCGGTAAAAACTGAACCAATCAAAAGATACGGACGAAAAACCGTGACGAAAATGAAATCCGGACAGAAAAATACCGCCAACCGCGACGGAACTGAAAATTGAGAAAGACGGAATGTGCCTTACCTCGAGCACAGCAATTTCCTCAACAGTCACTTCAATCGAAAACGGCTCCGCGTCTTCCCGAAATCAACTTTTCCAAAAGCTTCTTTTTCTCTCTCCTCAGAGCTGAAATCAGATATTTTTATTTTTTTAATTTTTCTCTCTCTTCAAATCGTCTGATTTCCCTTAAATCATACACATATCGGCCTGGCCGATCGTCCCGATCGTCCTGGACGATCAGACCAAATAGATCGTCCTGGTCAGCTCACAGGGCTATTGCACGGCCGATCCTTATGAACAGTGTCAATCGGCCTGGCCGATGTCCCAGATCGGCCTGGACGATACCTACAGAAAATCACCTGGAGCAAAACTGGGCAAATTCTGGAACTGATTTACAACTGATCGTCCCAGGACGATCCAGATCGTCCTGGACGATCCTGGAGCAGATTGTGATATTACAATTTGGTTGCCCCGATTCTGGATCCTGCTAGCTTAAATGCTGTGTCTTTACCCGTTACTTCAGTTTCTCCTTTGCTGGATGTTGGGGGGAACTGTCTTCAGACACAGAATGTGAATGTTATTGCTGACTGTGAGGAGAGTGTAAATATTAATTCAGTATGCTCAAACAATTTTGTTAATGTACCTGTTAATTTGGTTGGTTCGCAGACTTTGGAAAATCGTTTGGGGGATTTTTCTGGTATTGAATTGCGAAATCAGATGAATTGGCTTGGTGTTTCTTCTGAATATGAGTCGGAATTTTCAGATGCGGATGGTTTTTCACCGAATATTTGTGATGGATCAGACCCTGGAAATGATTTTACTTTGGTTAGGCCAGTTTCTGTGGCACTCGTGGAAGATTCCGTGGCAGGGGACATCGTAGAAGATAATTTTGTTTGTTTCTCCACATTTTATGATTTATTGTGGTATTTTTTGGTGGACTGGGCGATGATGTGGCTGGGGCTCGCATCCCTGGTCTGCCTGTGGCAACCATTGGTTAAGAAGCTGTTTCTTTTTGGAGGGTCCCTGCCAAACTATGGGGTGATGGGAGTCTCGGCTGTTCATTTACTGAGCCTTGTATTGGCTTTTTTTGTTCACCTTTGGTTGTTTTTTTTTTTTTTTTTTTTTTTGCTTTTGGTGTGTTTGTAGCTCGTTTTTTATTAATATAATATCTGTTTTGAATATATATATATATATATATCCAACTCTGTTTCGGTCTATTTCATTTTCTGGTCCAGCTGCCTTTTCCAAAGCTTTTGCTTTATCATAAGGCGACATGGCTGCCTTCACTGATAATCTCTGTTTGCAAACTTTACTTCTCTTTGGCATAACTTCACAAAAGCATTTAGATCCCATTTTTGTGTTTTCTTCACAAAAAAGTTATTACCTACCTCCTCCACTAAGGAACACAGCCTTTAAAGGATGGATTTGGAACCTGCCAATTACTACCATGCTTATTACATAAATTCCAATTGCAGTTTCTCTGCTTAACAAAATCTTGTATTAATTTGTTTGAGAGATACTTCTTTGACTTTCTTATTAGTTTTCAAACTCCCATGTGATGTTGGATAATAAATTTTTCACATAATGAGCTATCCATGTGTACTAATTGGTTTTCAAACCATCATATCCACATATGCTTGTAAGAGCCCTGACTGTTGTATCCACGCATGTATATCTAATAAACTTGTCACGTATTATTTATTTATTTTTTTATGAGTTCAATGTGTAGCTTCTCCGACCGCGCTTAAAACTATATAAGGCTTCGTTTGGGACAGCTTTTTTATTGCTTTCTAAAACGGAGTTTTAGTTAAAAAATAAAAAAATTTGTACTAAAATTCCGTTTAAGAAAGCAGTAAAAAAACCGTCCCAAACGAAGCCTAAATGTAGGGCCAAAGAGTTATTTTACATACATATGATTAATATATATATCTTCTGCTCGTAATAAAATTGGTAAGCCTTCTCTCTGTAGAACTATTTCTCTATGTACTTCTTATTCTGTTAGAACTATAAGAGTCTTGGAAGTAGGATTTTGATATTACCACAAATAAATTTGAATCCAATATTTTTCAAAATAAATATATGCATAATATTTAATATTTATATCACTATATTTTACCTTAATTTTTTTTGAAAGATATTTTAGAAAATTCATAGTGGACACAAGGTTGTGAAAATCGGACCGGACACGTTGTGATGAAGGAGAGGTTCACAGTTCCATCGGTCAAACCGGATGACATAATAAAAAATAATAATTGACATGCTATTAGAAAATTATCTTGACCTGGCACGAATCTCGAGGCAAAAATCAAGTTGAAAAATTCAAAAATTAAATCCGGGATCACCTGAATTTCGATTCAGCAAACTTACAATCAAATTGATCGTCTTAGAAATACAAACCCAACGACACCAAATTCAACTCAATCCAAGCCCAAATGAGTCCAAATCAAGGGCCCGAAGTGATGTTGGATGGTTCAAACCACAATTTGGATTACCAAACGGTTTCTAAACTTGACATGCTTATAGTCAAATCGAGTGGCTCGACGAGATGAATCCAACGAGCCCAATATCGCCAAACTCCGATGTCATTAAGACCTTCAAATGTCTGACGAACGGTCCACAATCAAAGGATTCAATATCGGCCGTCCATCCGAACCACTCCACCTTTGCCCTTGATCCTCCTCCTATTTACAGGTCATATCATTTTCAAAAAATTATAAATAGCCCCTCATTTCTCTCGAGAGGGGAGACCCAATGAAGAGAAGAAGAATAGAAAAGAAGATTAGGAGGGAAGAAACTCCTCGATCACAACTGCCATAATTCTGCCCGACCTACGAACGACGTCGGAATTCCGCCCGACTTCTAAGTGATGCTGGAATTCCGACCGACTTCCAAGTGATGTCAGAACTCTGTCTGATCTCCAAGTGACGCAGGAGTTTTTCCTGAATACTATCTAATGCCGGAGCTTTCCTTGGCCACTAACTGAATTCGGACTTCTACCCAACGACGGACCTCTGCTCGTCGCCAAATTTCTACCTGACACCGGACTTCTGCCTGGTGTTGGATTTCGTCGGATAACTATCCAATGCTGGATTTCTATTCATTGTTAGACTTTCTACTTGATACAGTCATTCCGACCTCTGTCGCCCGTCGACTACGGTCTTTCTGACTTACATCGCCCATCGACTACAGTTCTTCCGACCTCTGTCACATACCCGCCAACTACGGTCCTTCTGATTTACGTCGCCTACTGACTACAATCCTTCCGACCTCCGTAGCCAGCCGATTACGGTCCTTCGGACTTACATCGCCAACCAACTACAGTCCTTTCGACCTCTGTCGCCCATCGACTACGGTCCTTCTGACTTACGTTGTCCACTGACTACAGTCCTTCCGACCTGTGTCGCCCGCCGAATACGGTTTTTCTGACTTACGTCGCCTACCGACTACAATCCTTCCGACCTCCGTCGCCCGCGTACTACGGTCCTTTTGACTGACGTCACCCACCGACTATAGTCCCTTCGACCTCCGTCGCCTGCCGACTACGATCCTGCCGACTTACGTCGCCTATCGACTACGATCCTTTTGACCAAATGAACACGTCAGCAGTGATTCTTTGTATTTCTACCATGGTATGTACTCCATATGATGTACATCAAGTTAAGGCTTTCCCCTAAGGAAGGGCCTCATTTGTACTCGACTATAAATAATAGTGGATTAATTCAAACTGGGTTAGGCACCATGATTTTTCCTCCTTTTCAGGGGATTTCCACGTAAAAATCTTAGTGTCTCATAAATGCTACACATTCTCTCTTATCTGATTGCGTGCCGGATTTTCGTACAAAGTTAAGACATTAAACTTTATATTTCTCTACCGCCGCGAATACTCCAGAACGCAACAATAATATTGTTGAAAATTCATAAAATTTACTTAAAAATATATAGGACAATCTATGTATATAATATTTATTTTAGCAAATATTATAATTAATTTATGCTTGATTTCAACAAAACATAAATGTAATTTCATCGCATACAAAAGTAACAAAATACAAATTCAGCAAACCTGAATAACAATTTCAACAATTAAACTTAAACACATGATTTAAAATCACAAACCGAAATGACACACCTTGCGGCTCCAGGTTCCCGCACGAGATGGTCCAGCCATGTCGGGGCTCCTGGTTCCCGCAAAGGTGGCCAAATCAGCTAATTATATTGTGGGAGGAATGCATACCTTAAATTTTTTTAGATCCTCTTCATGATAGGAAATAGTAAATACACATTTTGCACCAAAGTTTCTTATCTCTTCCTCCAATAGGTGATATTCTAAAATTATATGAAGAATAGGTAAATAACAACTAATCATAGCAACTAAATAAGTAAATAACATGAAAAAGAAATGATGCGATTTTTAGTAAAATAAGGAGAAATCATTAATGGTCTTAAAATGAAAATAATAAAAACTATAAAAATATATATGATAAAACTCTTGAAGATAATGAGAAGTGGAAACACATATTCATGAAATAAAGACAAAATGAATACTTCTCAATTAAATATTCTTAACAATTCACAATGCAAAGTTCAAATAGAAGAAAAATAAAAAAACATCTAAGTAAATCTAAAAATTGTATCCTATATTTGTATTATTAAATGCCGGTCTCAAGTCAGTATGAAAATTGTTAGGGTGATTCTATATTGATCACAAAATGATCAATAATAGATACTATATTGATCACAAAATGATCAATCGATTAGGACCCCTTGCATTGCACGTTAACACACTTTTTACTTTTAATATAAGAGACTTCTAATGATTGTAAATGGAGAATAAAAAGTTTAAATGCCTATTTATTATGTATAAATAATGCGTAAATATTTAAATATTGCATGTAATATTATAAAGACTTAATTATCAAGCATATAGCATTGCATAAATTAATTTTAAATTTTAAGATATAATTTTTATTTTTTAAACTTTTATTCAAGTTCATCATGTACACGTACATTTTACTGGTGCACTATAAAATATAGATATATATGGGCACATAATAACTATTGTGGCTGGCATCCACGTCTCAAAAGAAAGAGATGATTTTCTTCTAAAAGAAAAATGACATCAACCATCATTATTTTCCTAATTTTATTTTCCAAACCACGAATTTATTCATTTTTGAATTTAGTAGTACATTGTGATGACTGATTATGATATATATATATATATGCCATTACAAAAATTAAAATACTTCTAAATCAAGTATTAATTTAACACGCTTTAATAAATTTCTATAACAACTTACTTTAACAGAGTCAAAAGCGCCTAAAACTACAGAATGCACACTAGCGTGTATCTTAGGGCACAGAGATGCACGAGCACGATCAGAAAAACTTACGAGTTCATCTGATCATTTCCTTTCAAGAATTTCTTTAGCATTGTCAAGTTCTTTCATATCAAATTCAGACTTTAACGCATGTTTGAGTTTATATTTTTCAAATGTCTTTGCAGGATAGCATCATTCATTAGCAAGTATACAAGATTTCCATTTTGTAATATTTTGAAATAAAAATTATCATCATAATGTTTTCCTTGAAACTCAAAACTCAACATGAATGTGAAAAATTTGTTGTACATTTGACAAAAAAACTACTTTATATCATAAGCCGACTAAAAGAGAACTAACTAATCAGATCACTATTAGCCTGAATAGAGTCCGGATCGTAGTTCATAATCCAACTAATGAATCAAATCTAACTTGGATTAAATTTGAATTGAGTAGAATCTGGATTAGATCTAGATAGCTCGTGACCATATGAAACCACATATTTAAGCATGAATTAAAATTAAGGACCCATGACTAAATTGAATATAAATATTGCTTAACTCCTACTAAAACCCTGCTATCAAACAACCACTGATTGCATTTCCTTAAAGAAAAGAAAGGACATTAATTTGAGTAAGAAAGTCAAAGAAGTATCTCTCAAACAAATTAATACAATATTTTGTTAAGCAGAGAAACTGCAATTGAAATTTATGTAATAAGCATGATAGTAATTGGCAGGTTCCAAATCCATCTTTTAAAGACTGTGTTCCTTAGTGGAGGAGGTAGGTAATAACTTTTTTGTGAAGAAAACACAAAAATGGGATCTAAATGCTTTTGTGAAGTTATGCCAAAGAGAAGTAAAGTTTGCAAGCAGAGATTATCAGTGAAGGCAGCCATGTCGCCTTATGATAAAGCAAAAGCTTTGGAAAAGGCAGCTGGACCAGAAAACGAAATAGACCGAAACAGAGTAGGAATTTTTTTTTTAAATCGTATTTTATATCATCATTTTTAAAGACCATCACTGTCAGCCTACCAAATTCTGCCTATATTGGTAATGCAGTCAAAGATAAATTAATTGTATTGATTACATATAGGGATGTAAGTGAGGTGAGTTGTATTGTATTTTTTCTTAATCAAGCATCATTTAATTTATATTAAACTTGAGCTCGATTTCGAGCGGTTTGAGTGAAAATTTGAGGCTTGAACTCAACTCAAATATTAGAGCTCTATAAGAATGTTTGTGGCTAATTATTTTCGAACTTGATTTTTTTTTTAATTTGAAATAAATAATTAATTAGGTTAGTATAATTGCCGATGTGTTAATTAATATTAAACAACTTGGTTCGAAAAGTCGACGATCCGAGTCGGCCCAAGCTCAAGCATGTGCATTATATGAGATAGAATTTAAGCTTGAATTTGAGCTTGTGGTTTGATAAACTCGACTTATAAATTTTTTAGCGAGTGAAATTCGAGCTACTTCACGGGCCGATTTGACTCATTTATATCTATAACTATATGCCCTGCTTCACTAAGCAAATGATATGCTCACAGCAATAACTTACCAATTGAATTCCAACAATTCAGCAAAAAATAATCAATTTTCTTCTATGGAGAGTATCTTCATTTCTGCTTTGTCTTATGCTCATTGGCACCCTAATAATTTATTTGATTAATTACATTTTGAGCAATACAATATTATTAACTTTAAAGTTGGAAGTACATCTAAAAAAGATTAATGATATTTAGAAATAGTTTTATTAGACATCATCCATCATTATTTTCCTAATTTTATTTTCCCAACCAAAAAAAAATTTATTCGTTTTTAAATTTAGTAGTACATTGGGATGGCTGATTATGATATATGCCATTAAAATTACTTCTAAATCAAGTATTTAATTAACAATTTTAATAAGTTTCTAAAACAACTTACTGTAACAGAGTCAAAAGAGACAAAACTACAGAATGCACACACTAGCGTGTATCTTAGGGAAAATTATTACTCACGGAGTCCAAATTCGTGCGGAGGTGAATTCAGTCGCGCAACATTACCCAGATGCACTTGACCCTGGGTGACGTGGCGCGTCCGGATTCACCTTCGAACGTTTTGGACACCGCACGTAATAATCTCTCATATCTTAGGGCACAGAGATGCACGAGCACAATCAGAAACACTTACGAGTTTAGGGAATCAAATGCATCGAACCGGACCGGCTGGCCAGTTCAACCGGTTTAACCGTGAACTGGTCTGGCCAGTGGCGGAGCCACATGTTCCTTAGGGGGCGAATTGCCCCCCTCTCAAAAAAAAAAAAAAAAAAAAAAAATCTTTTATAGGGAAAATTTTTTTTGACCCTCCTAATAATTTTTTTGGCCCCCCTAAAAAATTGTCCTAACTTGTCCTAAAATGTTTATGTATTTCTTCACATTAACATTTTTTGAAATAGCTTTTCGTTATATATATATATATATATATATATATATATATATATATATATATATATATATATTATATATATATATATATATATATTGTACTTGTCCCTTAAAATTAAAGTTGGTTCCGCCCCTGATCCGGCGGCCGATTTGAGATGATGAAATACTTGGGTAAACAACAAACCGGCGAAAAAACCAGTTATGAATTGGTTGAACCGGAGAACCCACGGATCGGACGATTTTAGAAGAGTTGTTTCGATTCTTAAAATCACAAATCTTAAATCTCATCCGCGTGGCTAAGATTGCGTATTTACTATTTTGTTTGTCAAAGTCACATGTTTTGTCTGGTTCTTAAATCCACGTTGCTGAGATTTATTAGGGAATTACCTCAAACGTCTGCCCTAGGTCGCGTATTTGGTCTCCTAGGCCCGACGGGTGTTTTTCGTCTTCTCTCCGTCAGGAAATCGAAGGTGTTCTCGCGCTCTACGTCCCGCTCGAACAGTTGCCGGCGCTGCTCGTCGTGCTCGACTGCTGGTGTCCTGAACTCGTAAGTGTTTTCCTTGCATCTCTGAGCCCCTAAGATACTTAATCCAGAAATTTCAAATCAGTTTGCACATCCTTAACAATAAAATATATTAGTTCATCCTTTTGCTAACTATTTCACTGTAGCTAAAACGATTTTTTGACGAAGCGTTTATCTGTTTAAAGCGATTTTATTAACCATCACTGGAAGGATTCAACAGTATTTCTTTTTCATTTTACTTACTTTATGTAAACTACTTTTGTCTCATATTCTGCCTTGCTAGACTGAATTACTGCTCTAAACTGTTGTATAAAAGAACTATGTACGAAAGTGAGCAATAATATCAACGATGTAGCTTTGTTATAGCAAAGTGAATTCCAATTTTATGTTCGTCACATCAGTTTGTTGCATTACCCCTTGCTTACAAGCCGAATTAACGCATTTTTTAGTTTTAGGGGGTGTTTGGTATCAGATTGGATTTAATTTTAATAGGATTTACTAAATCTTGTAAATCAGGATTTAGTAAATCCTGTGCTCATAAATCCTAAAATATGTTTGGTATGACAACTTTTAAATCCTATTATCCAGCGAAGTTGTTTGTCAACATATTACAAGATTTAAAACATTTAGAGATTTAAATTGTATTATTATCAAGATTATTAAGTTCAAATTACTTATTAATTTTTATTACACTATTAATTACACTATTATATATTTAGTAATATATTTTTTAAGTTATATTAATTAAGCTAATGATATTATATTTAATTATTAATATATCATGAATTTTTCAATTAAGTTAAATTAGATAAATATTTGATGCACTAATTATACTATTAATTTACTCAATTATTATTATTTTAACTTATATTAATTAAGTTAAGCAGTAATAACTTCAGAGGCGTATGGGGTTTGCCTTTCATCTTCTCTTTTCCTAGTAGCTGTTCGGCTTCGTTGCTTCACTTCACAGGAGGTGTAGAGATTGCACGCGTCGCTCCTTCGTCCTTCGTGGCTGTTCGACTTCGCTCCTTCGTCGACTTTCCCTTCCTGTCGGATCGGAAGTTACGACATTTTGATCGGATTGAACAACGGAAGCTCGCTGGCTTTGAAGGTAACTTTCTCCCTTTCGCTCTCTTCTCCGGCCAAATCCCGTCAATCTTTTTAAATCCGGGAAAGGATGGGATTAGGATTTACCCGGATTACCGGATTTATGCCGTAAATCCGTAAATCCCGGATTTAGGGAGTCGCCGGATTTAGATGCGCGCGAAATGGTGTTTGACTGGATTTAGGTTAAATCCTACAAATCCGATACCAAACACCCCATTATTATCACACATGATTCGTTTTTTTTTATTATTACATTTTTTATACTTAATCGATGCTTGGCAAATTAAAACTCTGAAACCTGCGCTACAATATGACACAAATCTCTCCTCCATAATCCTTGAATATAATTTGGTAGAATCATGGTATTTGCCTTCATAAGGTTGTTAATAGTTGTATATATATTTGTATAGACAGTTAATTATGCAAAAATGGAGGCTATACATTATGACTTAAAGTCTTCCTTGCTCCAGAATAGTGTTCTTGAAAATAAATTGTGATACAATGAGTAGCGAAATGACTCCAGATTTGTTCTTCCAAAATAATTATGATACAGAAAACAGGGAGAAATGACTATGCCTTATGGAAATATAAGTATACTATATGCTCATTTAAATATTGGCGAATTAAAAGCTTTTTTTGTTTTAACTTCTCAATATCAAAATGATATTTTAATTATTCTGAGATAGTTGAACTATACTTTTAGATAAGAAATGAGATGCTCTCAGAAACAACCCAAGAAGTAATGGCATATCTCATTGATTAAAAGGAAGACTATAAGGAGAAGATGTTACAACTATCAATTATCTTCTAATCTAGTTTCATAAGCATTTCTAATTTACCATTTTTCTATGATTAAACTCCCCTAAGAAAGACTGGAAAACCGTTATCTCTACCTGTCAGTCACCTCTCCCACATGATTCATTCCTTATGCGCTGCTAATAGGCTGTTGCCTACTTCATTCCTTTCGCGGATGGGGGATCCATTCATTTGTTGTCTCCGCTTACTGTTACTCGAGCCGCTCGTCAAGCACTTGAGCCTGACGGAGTCTGTATTGAACTCGAGCTCGATAATTAACTGAGCTAAAAAATTTTGCTTGAACGTGAGCTCGATACTTGATAAGCTCGACTTGCGAGCTTGTTAACGAGTCAAGTTTGAGCCGGCGTGCGAATCAGCTTGGCTCATTTGCACCCCTAATGTCAACCTTCCTCTATGGTTCTCCTAGAACTTAGGGATCCTTACTATAGTGTAGAAGTCGCCTCTAGGATTTCCCTTAGGTGGACGCCGAATGACACAATGTTGACTCAAACTCAATCGCATTGATTTGATCTCAATCAAATAGGTTTACACCAAATTGAATTTATTTAATTCGACTTCAAGCTAATGAATGCTAATTCAATCTAAATCTTTTTAAATCGTGCTATGTCGAGTCAATTCAACTCAATGTATGTTGGCTCGACTCGACTCGACTCGTGGTCAATTAGACTTCGACGACTTTGATGGGCCTAAATTAATTCATCTTCAATTCACTAAAGTTAAATCAAAGCTATTTAAAATGTTAATTCAGCTTGTAAATAAGGGGTAATGAAACAAACTGATGTGAAGAACATAAAATTGGAATTCACTTTGCTATAACAGAGCTACATCGTTGATATTATTGCTCACTTTCATACAGATTTCTTTTATACAGCAGTTGTGGAAAAGGAAAAAAAAAAGTTTTGAGCAGTAATTCAGTCTCGCAAGCTAGAAAATTAGACAAAAGTAGTTTACATAACGTAAGTAAAATGAAAAAGAAATACTCTTGAATCGTATTAAAGCGAACAAATTAATTCAATAAAACTTCAGGCGAGGTATTAAAATGACTTAGATCTTATCCATACCTCTCACACTCGACCAAATGGAGAAGATACAATAGCCGGCCGCCCCCTTGCCCTCTCACACTCGATCAGACAAAATACTACAAAGAATCGAAATGTCAGATGAAGAGAGGAAGAGACACATACGCATGCCGCTGCCTTGCCCTAGGTTCGGTCAAATGGGGGAGACACGCACGCACGCCAGCGCCCCTCTCTGGCTCTCTCATTGTATCACAATTTCTTTTCATGAACACTATTCTGGAGCAAGGAAGACTTTAAGTCATAATGTATAGCCTCCATTTTTGCATAATTAACTGTCTATACAAATATATATACAACTATTAGCAACCTTATAAAAGCAATTGCCACGATTCTACCATATTATATTGTAATCAGAATATTCACTTACTCACATACAATATTTCTATTTGTCGAAACATATGTCACTTATCATAAATAGAGATTGTATTTTTCATTTGTATTTATGATTAACAGAAGTTCAAAGAGCTATTTTGGTATGTAATGGTTACTTGTATTTGCCCGTAATTGTGTCCTAGAAATGAGATTTTGATTAAGCAAAAATTGTCAAGCCTTCTTTCATTTTATTTGGAGAGGTTCTTGTTTGTATTATGTAAATGCATTCCACCATGCACTTAAGGTTACTATTTTTCTGTTTAATAAATTGCCATAACTGGTCCTTGTGTTGTAGTTAGATATTACTAATTTGATTCAATGTTTACATGTCTTGCTTTGATAGAAGCTTCTTAGAACTTGTTTTCTAAAATATTCATGTTTTTCTTAGGTATATACGATAATCATGATGCTATAACTTGATATCTTTTAGGTAAAAGTGTAATTTGAAACTCTCTTTGTTTCATCTACAATGTTATGGATATACTCTTTTTCATGTATATATTCCTTACAACAAAACACTGACCTTCTATCTGTAGTAATTATACTATGACACCTCATATCATATGATTGAATATATGTAGGTTCAACTATATATTCGTTCATAGATTATAATGAGTCGGAATACAAATCCACTTCACTTGTGACCCCAATAGGTGATGTAGAGTGTAGATCGAAGCCTTAGGCACCACGTTTATACTAGCCTTCATTATTCATGAATATATACATATAGTATAAGGTCGACACCCTAGGCTAGATAACATAGACATATGTTCACCATCCATAGCCTATGCACCTTCTAATTGGCAGCCTAGGATTAGGTTCTCTAACACCTTAGCATATGAGGTCCCATTGGATGAGGTAACCCATGTTTACTGACAAGGATCCTTAGGTTGACATTCGTCCAGTAGGTTATGTACATTGAACTCGGGATGATGGACAAGTGGACAACCATGAGATCTTGACTGGGGACGTCATACCTATCAGGTAGGGTAGTTTGCAATTTTCAAACATCTATCTACCTAAAAATCCAACATACATTAGATGTTAACTTCAGTAACCTTAAACACCAGGTTAAGGGATTAAGTTCTTTAGTTCTTTTTTAATATATCTCTTTATATACTGTTCATTTGTTTTATCTTTAACTATTCATACTTTATATCATTTATCATTTTCTTTTCATTATAAATTTTAAATCATTAATTGCAAACTCAAATCCAAAATAAAAATAAAACCCATTTGATTACAACTTTGACTAGAACTGAAAATTGAAACGTTTAGTAGGAAATAAAATAATTGTCACTAGAACTTTGACCGACATTTCAAACTTTGTGTTTTATACACTAGAACTTCTCTGATTTTACATAAAAGGAAAACATAAACTGGTGTACGATAGACACTTGCATGCTTGCCTTGAGATTAGTTCTCGCCAGTGTTTAGGGAATATTCTATAATCCTCTGATCCTTGCCTTAAACTTTGAAATTCTAAAAATATTCATCACTACTTTAATCGAGAGTGTTATCAGGAGATTAACTTTTCTTGGGATGTAATTAATCATAAGGGCTTGCTCTTATGGAGAACCTGTAACTCCATATAAAATAACCCTATTTTACTCTCGTAGGTATGAGAAAGATCTTTGGGAACATAGAAAGTCTTTCCAAAATCCATTTCTATTTTCAAATACCTTTGTAGTATTTCGTTATCATCTTTCAAGATGATACTATATTCTCTTTGTCGTATTTGATTGTAGAAATGACGCAAATTTTAAAATCCATGCTTGCTTTCATATCCTTTCCAGAATATTATGTTCATCTCCCAAGATGATATACTATTCTCATTGTTGCATTTGATTGCAAGAATGATAAAACTTCAAAAACTTATTTATCTTTTCAAATATTTCCATAGAATATTGTGTTCATCTTTCGGGATGATATTTTGTTCCTTTGATTGACAATATTTAACTAAATCAGCTCGGTATAACCCGATTTAACATAATTTGGACCACATTGATTTTATTTTAATTTAAAACCCACTTGATTAAATAAATGGAAGCCGATTGAGGTTATTTTAATTTTAAAATTGAGTATGAATTTGATCAAGTTCAATTATTTTCAAACTTAATTTTTATTTAAATAGATTTGATTTAAATTAAGCCCATTTGATTTAATTAACACTAATTTGATTCAAATTAACTTGAAACGAGCTGGCCAGCATCCATCGAAGTTGCTGACGTCGGATTGGGTTCGAGTTGGTTTAATTTGTGTTGATGTAATTTCAATTAATTCAAAGTGTATTAATTTGAACCGATCAAAGTTGTCGAGGTCGAATTGAACACAAGTCGAGTCGAGCCAATGGTCATTGAGTTGAATTGACTCGACATAGCACGATTTAAAATGATCTAGATTGAATTAGCCTTCATTGACTTGAAGTTGAATTAATTAAATTCAATTTGGTGTAAACCTATTCAATTTAGATCAAATCAATGCGATCGAGGTTGAGTCAATATTGTGTCATTCGGCATCCACTTAAGAGAAATCCTAGAGGTGACTTCTACACTACCGTAAGGAGCCATTAAGTTCTAGGATTTCCCTAAACTTGAGATGTGGCCGACAGAGGGAGGAGAGCTTTCGAGAGATCCGAAGGAACCAAGAGAGGAGGATGTTGCGTGCTTATAGAGGTCAATCTAGCAAAGATTGTTGCCATCCATACCTCTCACACTTGACCAAATAGAGAACATGCAATAGCCGACCGCCCTCTTGCCCTCTCACACTCGACCAGATGGAATACATGAAATAATCGAAGGGTCAGAAGAAGAGAAATTGACACATACACATGCCGCCACTTTAGGTTCGGTCAAATGGGGGACACACACGCCACCGCCCTTTTCTCTCGAGTGTGCGACTCGGATAAATAGGGGAAAACGCACAAACCGGTCCCCTTGATGCCCTAAATGCATGAAGAGAGCTCAATTGCCATCTTGTCGTTCTGCTTACCTTACCTTATATTCCAAGCTATGTTTTTTTTAAGTAATTTTCTTGAGATTTTCATTTATGGGTTTTTTTTTCAAACTCGTTAGGAGAGTTTGAATATTGGACAGTGATTCATCTTAAACATCTAGTATTTAGGCTGTAAAATTGTATGTTTTCCCTTGTATTCATAAAGAAAAATTCTTTATTTGAACCATATGGCAGTGTATAGGTTGAATTAGGGCATGATTTTTTCAGCTAAATGTTAGATAACATTAAAGATTGGATTAAAGTTTATCTTGCTATGTTACATGGTTTTTCCACCCATACATGAGGCAAGTATAGAAATTCATACCTATTTCTTTATAATGTTTTGTAAGAAGTACTCAGATACAATTATTGTATGTATATTTTTAATCATTTAGATGTGTAAAAGTTGCAGAGAATCTTTGTTATCAGGAATGGAGTTCAACACATGATGCATTAGTATGGTGGTAAAAGTTGAGAAATTCTCCCTCCTTGCTTGCATTCGAAGCATGCAATTGTTTAAACTTGAGATTATTCACTCCATATTATTGTACGATAAAAAGGAAGATAAATCACATAATTGTCCTTTTGTGTAGGTTAATGTTGTAGAATATCTTTTGTTTGGGTTCATTGCTTTACCTTAGGTCTAAATCAATAATAAAGGGGGATTAGAATGACAAACATGAACATCCGAATTTTTTATGTACCAAATTATAAAAATTTCATTGGAGCTTTTGAAGTTTGGAGATATTAATTTATGAAATTTTTATTAGGAAAAATGAGAACGAGAACATTAGATCATGACGCATCTCAAATATTTAAAATTAGGAAAAGATTTTGATTTTTGTCCATATTTATGGGGAGTAAGGGTTTGCAAGACAACTTTTTTTATTAAAATTTATTTAATATTTATATCATATTATATTATTAAAAAAAAGTAAAAAAAAAAAAAAATCAGAGTAGGTGGCCTTAGATAGTTAGTAGGGCTTCAAGCGAACCAAACGTTCGATGAATACTCCTTGTTCGGTTCGATTAAAGCTCGTTCGTGATCGTTTAATTAACTAACAAACGAACTTGAACAATATTTTTAATACTCGATTCTTAGATAAACAAGCTTGAACACTAATGCGTTCAGCTCGTTTATGTTCGTGAATAACATCAGTTGATGTTCATGAACAAGCTCGATAAAAAGCTCGATTCGGGTTTGATTAAAACCGCTCGATAAAAACTTAAATAATATGTTATTATAAAATTGATAAATATACATAATATAAAAACTTTAATTATAACATAAGAATATAATTATTTTTTATTAATAACAAGAAACATTTCATATTTGTTCATATTTGTTAGATTGTTTGTTTAGGATGTTCATGAACAAATTTAAGGTTTGCTTGTTCAATAGATTGTTTGCGAAATATGTTCACGAACATAGCTTGTTTAAAGCTCGATAAGCACTAAACAAACGAACATGAACACCCTTAAATTAAACGAACCAAACATGAACACAAATAATAAAGCTCGAATCAAACACGAACCGAACATGAACACCCTTAAATTAAACAAACACAAACATGAACACTCACATACTCGGCTCGGTTCGTTTGCAGCCCTAATAGTTAGATGCCTTCCTTCCCAATAGAGTAACAGTAACCATTAGAAGAAAGCATACATAATGACATTTTGGCATTTGGTTTTCATGTTCACTCTGACAAGGCAGTAGCCATTCATGTTTAACCAACATTCTCATCAGACTCACACGTGTAAACTACATAAGCTCGGACTATATAGCCCGAATTTTTAAAAGAAGTATGTTTAAAACCTAATTAAGTAAAAAAAAAACATAATTGATAAAAATTTAAAAAAATAGCGAATTTATCAAATTATTAATGATTTGTCGAGTAAAGAATAAGCTAAATCATTTGGTAGTATTTGCCCAGAAAGAGAAAAAGTGAGAGGGAGAAGAGAGGGCGGGAAGAGAGAGAGAGAGAGGGCGGGGAGAGAGAGATGAAGAGTAGTGATTAATATAACTTAATATAATTAAAAATTAATAGTTATAATAACTTATAAATTAAATATAAAGTTATTAAATTAAATTAAGTTATAAAGTTAGTTAAATTAAATTATAAATTTAAATAAATGTAATTAAATTAAAGTAAAATATAATGTCATTAAATTAAATTAATTTATAAATTTAAATGAAGTTATTAAATTTAATTAAGTTATATATTTGAATGTAATTAAATTAAATATAAATAAAGTTATCAAAATTATAATGAAATTAAATTAAATTAAGTTATAAATTTAAATAAAGTAATTAAATTTATAAATTAATAACTTTAGAACTTAATTTAATTAAAATTTATAACTTAATTATAATGTAATTAAATTAAAGTAAGCTATAAATTAAATTATAAATTTAAATAAAGTATTTAGATTTAATTAGTCATTAATTAAGTTAAAATTAATAACTAATTAAATTTAATTTGATTACATTTATTTAAATTTATAACTTAATTTAATTTAAGAAAGTTATTATATTTAATTACTTTCTCCCTTTCTCTCTTTCCGCTCTCTCTCTAGGGCATCCGTTTTTCTCTCTCTAGGCTAATACTCCAAATGATTTGACTTAATTTGGACCTTTTTAAAATTTTCATTAACTAAGCTTTCTTTACTTAATTAGGTTTTAAACATACTTCTTTTAAAAATTCGGCCAACTCTATAAACACGTACTGTTATCAGCTATGGAATAAGAAAATGACTATTCACCTAATCCCCCTTCTTCTCTACGCTGCTGCTTTCCTATTTAGCTAAGGTCGCGGACTCGCGGAAGCCGAAGGGGCGAAGGGCGGAAGTCGGAAGTGTTTGACGCGTAAGGATTCAGCAGTTCAGTGGGTTCAGACGAAAAGCTTTCTTCTAATCTCGTTGGAACGCCGAAAGCCTACCCTTCACCTTCAGCGGCTCACGGCGGCTTGCGACGGGTCGGCGACAGTGGGCAGGTAAGCTAACAGTTTTCTAACTCTCGGTTTTTCCGGCTTTCTCTCCGTTTAAATGTTTAATCCATTTTTTTTTAATGACTTGCACAAATTTTCGCTGATTTCAGACACTTTTTGCTACTCGCTCTCCCAACAAATCAAACGGATCCGATCATCCAGGGTTTCTTCTTCGGACGGTAGGTGAGTTTTCAGCTTTTTCTTTCCTCAAAGGAAATATTATTTAGTTTTGTTTCTTTTTTATTGATATAATTACTCTAGCTATGCCATTATGTTTGTTTGCAAGAACTGCAAACCATTTTTCCCTGTTTGCTTCTCAAATTAAAACCCTAAGAAGAGTAGTCTAGTAGCTTTACAGAAAAAAAAAAAAACAGAAAATTTAAAAAAAAAAACAGAAAATTGAAAAAAAACGAGCTTCAACAAATTTACGGTAAAAAACTGAGTAGTGACGCATTTTAATCGGTTTAGCTCCAGTGAAATAGTTAGTAAGAGGATGAACTAATACATTTTATTGTTAAGGATGAGGAGACTGATTTGAAATTTCTGGTTTAAGTATCTTAGGGATTTTCACTGGCCTAAGGGTAGTACTTCCTCGTCGCAAAAACAAAAACAAAAAAGCAAAAGTATCTTAGGGACACAGAGATGCACGAGCATGGTCAGAAAAACAAAAACTTACGAGTTCAAGACACGAGCACGACGAGCGGCGCCGGAAGCTGTTCGAGCGGGACGTAGAGCATGAGAACACCTTCGGTTTCGAGACGGAGAGAAGACGAAAAACACCTGTCAGGCTTGGGAGACCAAATACACGACCTTAGGGCAGACGTTTGAGGTAATTACCTGATAAATCTTTTTGGGAAATACTCCAGTCAATTCGGTTTAATGATAGTTGAGTGATTAAATACACGCATTATAGCTTCCAGTCAATTCGGTTTAATGCCTATGTTCCAAAAGAGATATAAGGACAAATAGCAGCAGCTGCTAACTAATTAGTTAATTAACTGCATATAGGCACTAATGATAGTTGAGTGATTAAAATCTGACGCTAATTATGGTGGCGTGTTGATCCGAATCTATTTCCCCATTTAATGCTAATATCTCATTTTAATTGTGATTAACAGCTAACAATTCCCTAAACAAGTGATTAAAAGCCGTCTCTCTCCGTAGCTCTTTATTCTAATCATAAAGAGAATTTCATTTTTTTTTTTTAAATTGTCCACCGCCACCCCTTATTTTTTGCGGTATTAGAAATTCTAAAAAGTTATAATTTTGTGCTAATACAAATATGCTTATATAAAGGCCAAAGAATAAAATAATAATGGAAATGCAATAAAATAGAATATCCTCAATAATAAGGATATATTACATGAATAAATATGATATTTTTTACTATAAATGTTATATGACAATGAATAATTCTAATTATTCTCTTTTGGTCAAGTTTTAAAAAAGAAAGTTTATTGTCAACGCTAATGTTTACGATAGATAAATTGCGCTAATATTTTACCTTTGTTGTTTAATATAAGGTTCCGTTTAGTATGATTTTTTTATTGTTTTTTAAAATAGAGTTTTAGTAAAAAATAAATTTAAATATTTTTAGATTAATCATATTATCATTTTTATTGTTTTTTTTTATCACAGCATTCCTTAATTTTTGAGGGATGGATATCAAGTGCTCAAGGCATTATATAAATGAGCTACACCAACCAGCTACGCCATCATCATGATCATCGTCTTCCTCTTCCTTGTTATAGTATGATGTCATATTCGGGATCTGGCCAAACTATGCAGAAACCATGCGTCAAGTCCGTCAAGATCCGCGATCGGCCTCAACCTACTGCTGCTCAATATGCCTTGACGACTATGACAATGATGAGTAAGGGGAGGATAATCCATTGAGGCTTTTATCAGATTGCGGTATATGTTTCATGCTATATGTGTGGATCAATGGCTGCGATAACATCCAACTTCTCTGATGTGTCGCTCGTCATGCTTGGATGAGATATTGCTTGAAACTGAACAACTACTATTTGACTCTCTCTTTGTGATTATTTGCCCTTGTTTGATTGGGTTGGTGCTGATGGATAAGTTTGTTTAAAAGCATTTGTATGGAAAATTTCAGAGCCAAATGCAAAAATCTCTCTAAAAAGAGATCTGGATCACTAAGGCATTCCATTAATATGTTCATAATTGTTATATCAGTAGAAATAATTTGTTCGGCGAGTGTTAGCTTACTGACACAACAAGCTAGCAATTGCTTCACAAAAATACCGCGTAATTATTAACTGTACTCGTTGATCTTTCTTTATCAAAATTATTTTCTTGGAGTATCAAATCTTTTCTGATTAATCATATATACATATTTGACAGTATTCCTTAGTTTTTGAGGAGCATCTAAGGCCTCAAGGCATTAAATAAATGAGCTACACCGACCCGAGCTATGCTACCATTATCATTATGTTTCGTGCATGCTCAAAATGAAGAAAATTAAACAAGGACAATATGTTTCCTCCATTCATCATAATTCTCTTTATACTTAACAAAAGTTTCTTCGACTTAATTGTCATGCTCGCGTTGTTACTTGAATCATATTCCAGCTTCATCTTTGAATACCTTGGCGACTATGATGATGAGGAAGGGGAAGATAATCCATCGAGGCTTTTGCGAGATTGTGGGTATGTATTTCATGTTATATGTGTGGATTAATGGTTGCGACAAAATCCAACTACCCCGATGTGTCGGTCATCATGCTTGGATGAGATTTCCCTTGAAACTTAATTTAATATTTTTTAAAAAAAATTTGAGGTCACTTCGACTTAATTTAATTTTTTTTAAAAAAATATATTATTTAGTGATCTTATTTTTAGTTTTAAATTGAATTAGCTCTAAATATAATGAAGATTTTCACAAGAGGTAGTTCTATTCTCATGATGATTTCATAAATTTTGAAATCAATATAATTTGTAGAATTTAAAAAGACATTTGCATTTTTGTAGAATTTAGAAGAAAAGCAGAACCTGTAAATATGTTCAGATCAAAAGCGTTCAAACTTCTGTGATCATCTTAGCACACAATTCACAACTCGTACACAAACCAATAAACTACCCGATCATAACATCAAGAATTGTGGTCTATTTCACGAGAAATTATTCTGTGTGGAATTCGGATGTAGTTTTACAACTGTACTGTGGGGTACAGACTATGTACAAATATACACTATATGTTGTATGGAACTTTACATCCGGACTCCGCACAAAATAGATTGAAGAACAAAAATATCATGCGGATTGACCATCTTCAAATCACCTACGTATAAATGCCTAATGAAAGAGTAATATTAGATCAGTTAATGTTATTGCTGATATTGTAGAATTTCAATGAGAAACCCCTCTGCTGCACAAAACCTTGCCCTAAGACATCAGCTTGAATCGTATTCAAGCTTCTTCTTCTTGTTCAGATCAACATTAATGGTAGAATTCCCTTCACTGGAATGTTAAAAAAACTGTTTCTGAAAGAGAAGAAATTTGGAAAACATTCAAAGAGTAGGGGGTTACGTTTGAAAGCAAGGAATTTGAGTCAAAGAGGAACACATCCATAATCATTAATCAAGCAATAATTTTTTAGATTTTCATTTTGATACGTCACAAAAAAAATAGTCTTCATAATGCACAAATCTTGAGGCATATTCAAGTTGGAAATTTCAACAATTAAATCAGAGACCATCTAAACTTTGATTTCAGCAAACTTATAGTCGAACTAAATGCCTCAAAAATAAGAACCCAACGACACCAAATTTGACTCAATCTAAGACAAAATGAGTCCAAATCAAAGACTCGAAGCGTATTTGGAAAGTTCAATCCATAATTCATATTATCAAATTTCCAAATGTGACATGCTTGTAGTCAAATCGAGTGGCTCGACGAGACGAATCCAACGAGCCCAAGATCTCTGAATTCCGACATTGTTAAGGCAATTAAATAGTTAACAAACGCTCTATGATTAGGGGAATCAATACGGTCCATCCGATTAAGCACTCTCCTGGCCCGAATCTTCTCTATATTTATTGGGTGTGCCACTCACAAAAATTTATAAATAGACAATCACTCTTTATACGAGGGGGATCTTAACTAGAGATTAGAGAGAGCTATGAGGCTTCAAGAGCTCCAGCACCACCGCTGGCGAACCCCCATCGATTGTTGTTGAACCACCACTCGACCGTCGATGATAGTCGAACTTCCACCCGACTGCTGCCGAACTTAAACCTGACCATTGTCAGATCACTGCTCGGCCGCTGACTGCAGCCGGGCTTTAGCCCGACCGTCGTCGGGCTACCACCAGGTCGCCGACTGTCGCCAGACTTCAGCTCGACCGTTGTCATACCATCGCCCCGCCACTGAACACTGCCAGACTTCCACCCTGCCTCTGACTGTCGCCAAACTTCAGTCTGACCATCGTTGGACCACCACCTAGTAGTCGACTACCTCTATTTCTACCAGACAGCCGACCTCTGTCGAACTTTAGCCCGACCATCGTCGGACAACCGCTTATTCACCAACTGCCATATTTTATTGGAGTTATAGAAGACCAAATCAATTATATAGCATTTCGATTTAAATTGAATCAACAAATTTACATTCTTCGAAGTTAATCTGACTTGAAAGGAATTGAATTGAGCCGATTAATGTCAATAAAGTTAATTTGCACTTGATTCAAGTCTGGACACACTAAATTAAATCGATCGAAAGCATCGGGGTGAGTAGAGTTCAAATTGAGTCGAACAAATTTAACGTCATCAAATCTAGTTCGTATAATCAAATTGACTTCAATTAATTCGAATGTGGTTCAATGTTGATTATAAGGAAAATTGGCGAGGTCGATTATAAGCAAGATTGAAAAACTCGGATGATTGTAGCACAAGGTGGCCTTATACAAAAATGAGGTCAACAGAATTTTTTATCGGTGGAAAGTTATTCCCATTTTTTCAATAACGAAAACAAAATTTTAATAAAAAAAAATTCTATAAAAATTACATATTTTTAAAAATTAAGATAGACATAGTGTGAACTACCTTGAGAGGAAAAAAATTAAATTTTCTTGAGAAGAAAAAATTTAAATTTTCCAACTCGGATGATATTAGCTAAGTATGTCCAAAACTCTTTGGTAAAATCGGTTTACAAAACGGACACCTAACAATCCAATATTCCCATTTATACTGACAAATACTAATTTCTTAAGGAAATATACTAGTGTTCAAAAATTATGAAAAAATTAGTGAAACTAAAATATAACAATATCTATGTTATGGTGAAGATGATTTGTGATTTAAACTTATAATAACTCCTAAAGAATTTTTTTTACTGTTACAAGTAAAAATAGCTCTTTTAAAAAAATTAAGGGTTTTCACATCATATCCTACCCACCTTAAAAAAAATCATCATCGACATTTTTAGACCAAAGTAAGTCAGATTAAACCTAGATATAGCTATCTCATCTCAAATCAATTCTCTCAATTTAGCCATTGTTTATAAACTGCTTTGGAATTTAATTAACAGTAGTTTTCTAGAGTCCCTTTATTTAATTTATTTTTAAAGCAGACATTAGAACTTTCTTATTACATTTGTTATATATTTTTTTCTTCAGCAGTATATCAAGGCATTAAAAGAAATGACCTACATCGATCCAAGCTATGTCACAGCCATGGCAATCGTCATCATCTTACTTATCATTTTCATCGGCGTCAACGTATACTTGTTTTTCCGTCGTTCCACCGCTCCCCCTATGCTTGAGCTCACACTCGGAACCTGGCCTAACTATGCAGAAGCCATGCGTCAGGATCCGCGGGCAGCCTCCAGTGACTGCTGCTCAATTTGCCTTTCTGACTATGATGAGGAGGGGGAGGATGATCCAGTGAGGCTTCTACCTGATTGTGGGCATGTATTTCATGTCAGATGTGTGGATACATGGCTACAACAACATCGAACTTGTCCGGTGTGTCGGTCATCAGTGATGCACGGATGAGATTATGCTTGAAATTGGACAACTATTATTCTACTATGTATTTGACTCTCTTTGTGACTCTTTGGCCTTGTTTAATATGGTTGTTGTTGATGTATAAATTTGTTTAAAAGCATTTGTATAGAAAATAGCATTTAAAAAAATGGTGTATGAATATTGGAGTTTAATCTTATTTGTGGAATGAAAACAAAGTATTGCTGCATATAAATCAAATGTGAAGTCTATTTAGTAAACTAGTAAAATGCAGGTGCTTGATATTTCAGTCTTTATGAATATTATATATAATTTATACATAATAAATAGACCTATAAACTTATATTATTTTTCATAAACAATAAAGAATATATGAAAAGTAAAAAGTGTGTTAATGTGCAACGCAAGGGGTCCTAATCGATTGAATGTATGATGATAAAAGTTAATAGGAGAAGAAGAATTGGAGCATGAATATTTTTTTCATTCGAGCTCAGAACATTCTCTATAAATTTGAGAAGCTTAAGAATAAAATAAAAACTGTGCATAAAATAAATAATTGTAGTGAATTAAAATTAATAATTAATAGTCGATATTAATAAAAGATAAATTAAACTCTAACTGAAGCAATTTTTTAAATTTTCGATCATTATAAGAGATTTAACCCTAAGCTCTAAATAAAAAGCCGAAGTGAAGTTATTTTTCAAAACTTCAACAAGAAATTCAGATCTTTGGCCAGCTGAAAAATACAATGAAAATCAATTCCAAACAAAATCACATCATTTTGCAAACAGTATATGCTTATTAAAATGTTGCAATGACCTTTTAGGATCAAGGATTATATTTTAATCAAAGATTAAAATCTGTGTTCAGTACTTATATATATATCTGTATATTTAGTTATTGAGATTTTGATTGGAGGTAGAGTTCACCGAACTACAAGTCTAAATTATTAGGTGCTGATGCCGAACGTCATTCGGAGACCAATCGGAATGGGCCACGTCACCTATGTGCTTGGTACCACTCGTTACCGTACTGCGTCTCGGTACCACTGATATAGCGCATTCTGATTAGTCTCCGGAGGGTGTTTTGCATCTAGTCCCCGCACGGAATAATTTATGTGCGACATAAATTATTTGTTCTTGTTTGATTCTTTCAGCTGAATTTTTAGATTGATATATGTGCAGGAATCCATTTTTAGTTCTGCTTGAAGTGAGTCCTGTTTACTGCGGTTTAAATATTGAGCAAGAAATAATTTGTTCAGCCAGTGCTTACACGAAAAAGCTAGCAATTGCTTCTTAAAAATACTGTGTAATCATTAAATATACTCGTTGATCTTTCAAACATGAAGCAAATAAAGAAGCGGCCATGCAAACAATTATTATTCTTCAAATAACACATAAAAATCAAATATATTTAAGTAAATTTAACACATAGATCGAAGTACATTACTGTAGAACACTAAACAAGCTGCTTGTTAAAATAGCTGACAACACCGTGATAATATATGCCGAATAATATTAATAAATTGAAGGCAAGCAATTAAGCAACCAATGATCGATCTCTAGCTATTGTTTGTCCAGAACTTAGCCTGAAGTATTTCCACGGTCTTCTGATAAAGCTGGAAAGCCTTCTCTAAAATATAGGGAGAGATAGGCGGCTTTGATCCAAAGACTGCATTGGCAATGGTAATCACCCCCGGATTCTGGCTGCTGAGCCCGGAAATAGACACTGCATTTGTATTTCCAATGTTGAGCTGAAAGTGGATGAGACCTTGTGGAAAGACAAAGACATCTCCCTCATTAAGAACCTTTGTGAAGAGCTTGTTGTCCGGGTTATTGGATGCCACGAAGCCAACAGCAAGAGTGCCCTGTATCACCACAAGTATCTCGCTGGCCCTCGGGTGAGTGTGAGGAGGAATGAGACCATAAGGCGCAAAGTCTATGCGAGCAAGTGAGATGCCGAGTGTGTTCAAACCTGGGAGTTGCGTAACAAAAACAGGTGTCACCTTTGATCCCAACTGGTTTGCTGTGTTGCCGGGTTGGTTTAAGCCCGTGAAGAGGAAGTCGTTCTCGTTCACCAAGTTGGGGTCCTTGCAGACGAACCCATTCACAAATACTGCAAGATCATTATTTATTTACATAAGCATATATATGTATGTTCTGCATTGCAAATGATGAATAAATGAATGAATGCATGAGAGACATATATATAGATCGTACTGTTTGACGTGTTGTCTGCAACGCAAAAGTCTTGAAGTTGTGTGGGATCAGTGGCTATTGCAAGCGAGGAAGCCAAAGCAAACAAACCAAGAAAGAGCTGGAGGTCATGAGACATAGCCATTTTCCTTAATTTGTAAATATATGGCTGATCTCTCTCTCTCTTTCTCTCTTATACCAACCTTTACCTTGCTTGTGGTGAATTTCCTTTAGGGTGTATAGGATTATATATAATGTGCTATCTAGAGAGATCGGCAATGCTTGGAACTTTCATGGGAAGAACAAGTCTTAAATTCACTTCTCCTCATTGTAGAAACTCAAGATAATACTTCTTGAATCGTAAAGGGAAAAGAAAGGAATGAGAGAAAGAGCTAACAGTGAATACACAGAACTTTAGAAACAGAAAATATATTTCTTGTCTTCGCTTAATACGGTACAGGTATCTATTTATATAATTACAATAGTAAGTTGTATATACGGCAATACAGAAATACAAATAGTTATTTTAGTCCTGTTGCTCTAATATACCCCCGCAAACTGATGGATTATTGATAATCGTCAGTTTGGTCCTGAGTTCTTGAAAGCGAGGAGTGGACATAGATTTGGTTAGGATATCCGCCGTTTGATCTATAGTGCTGATGGGTAATAGACGAATGGTGTTTTTATGAATGTGATCACGAATGAATCTATGATCGATCTCAATGTGCTTCGTTCGAGCATGAAAAACCGGATTGTTGGCTATAGCAATAGCGGATGTATTGTCACAATAGATGTCAGTGGGAGACGTAGGAGAGATGCCGAAGTCTGAAAGAATCCTTCGAAGCCAAATAATATATGCTGTGAGAGCTGCTAATGCACGATATTCGGATTCAGTAGAAGAGCGAGCAACCGTTGTCTGCTTCTTGACTGTCCAAGAAATGATCGTATTCCCTAAAAACGAGCAATATCCGGAAGTAGATTTCCGTGAGATTGGATCACCCGCCCAATCCGCATCTGAGAAGGCATGAAGACACATATTAGATTTTGTAATTGGAATTCCAAAATCAGTAGTACCTTTTAGGTAACGAAGCAGTCGTTTGAGCATATATATGTGTTGAGGTAAGGGATCTTGCATATGTTGAGACAGGAGATTCACGCTAAAAGCGATGTCCGGTCTGGTTAGAACCAAATATTGTAAAGAGCCAGTGATCCTTCGGTATAAATGAGGGTCCGAAAGAATAGGATCGGGAGAGAAATCTGGAGGAAGTTTTGTGCAGGTAGGGTTGGCCAGCGGTTTGCAATCGCTGAGTTGAGCCAGTTGAAGAATTGATTTGGTATAGCTTGGCTGTGAGAGGAAATACTCATTGTTAATGTGAGAGATTTGTATACCGAGAAAAGAATGTACCTCCCCCAAATGTTTCATTGTGAATTTAGTATGAAGAAGTTGAATGACGTGAGTAATAGCTTCAGAATCATTACCCGTTAGTAATATATCATCAACGTAAATTAATAAAAATAACTGAATATGATTTTTATGAAATATAAAGAACGAGGGATCAGAAGTACTTGATGTAAAGCCTATCGATTCAAGATGCGAGGTGAACGTATTGAACCATTGGCGTGGTGCTTGTTTCAAACCATAGATTGCTTTTTGAAGTAAGCAAACATGATTGGGAAGATTGGTGTCAATGAATCCGATCGGTTGATGCATATATACGGTTTCGGTAAGCTGTCCATGCAAGAAGGCATTTGCTACGTCGAGTTGATGGACCTTCCAGTTTTGATGAAGAGCAACGGTGAGCATGATCCGGATTGTGGGTAATTTAGCCACGGGACTAAATGTTTCGTTGTAGTCGAGTCCGAATTCTTGATTGTTGCCTTGGGCGACCAGGCGTGCTTTGTAGCGAGCAATTGTTCCGTCGGCATGAAGTTTGGTCCTATATGTCCATCGGCAGCCAAGTATTGGTTTGTCAGGGGGACGAGAAACAAGACTCCATGTACCTTGTGTTTGCAGAGCAAAGAATTCTGACGACATAGCGTCACGCCATTCTTTGTGTTTATTTGCTTCATGAAAAGATGTCGGAACATGATCCGCGGAAGAAGCAGTGGTTTGATGTAGAAGGTTGAGACGAATCCGAGGTTTGAGCGATCCCGTTTTCCTTCGTGTTTGCATGGGATGAACAGCAGGTTGAGGAGGTGCGGTGATATGTTCTTGTTCAGTGCTAGATGGTATAGAAGCAATAACAGGAACCGTCTCAGATGAATTTGATGTTGGTCTTTGCTGATGACTTGGAACCGAGTTTGTAGCACATTTGGACGGTATGTGTTTAGCCGGTTGAATAGTAGAGAAGGGAGTTAGAAGGAACGGAGATAGTTCTTGCTGAGAAGCGTTATTGGTTGGATCGGTCATAGTAAAGGGAAAATGGTGTTCATCAAAAGTAACGTTACGGGATATAGTAATTTTGTTAGTGTTTAGATCTAAACACTTGTACCCCTTAGATTTGAGCGAGTAGCCGATAAACACACAAAGATTAGCTTTTGGTTGAAGTTTGTGGCGAAGTTGAGCCGGAATATGAGGAAAGCAGGCACATCCAAAAACCCGAAAATCTTTATAGTCCGGTATCCTGTGAAAGAAAAGTTCGATGGGAGATTTTTGGTTAGTATTAGGTGAAGGCATACAGTTTATAAGATATGTAGCAGTGAGCATAGTATCAGGCCAGTAGATGAGCGGAACGTGAGCCGTATTCAACAGTGCCCGAGTGGTTTCAACGATATGTCTGTGTTTTCTTTCAGCGACGCCATTTTGTTCAGGCGTATATGGGCATGATGTCTGATGCGATATTCCGTGTTGATTAAGAAGTTGCAAGAAAGCTGAACTAGAATATTCGCCACCGCCATCAGTGCGAATGCATTTAATTCTTTGAGAAGTAGCATTTTCAATGTGTCGAAGAAAATCGGTAAAAATATGTGTTACTTCAGATTTACGTCGCATTGGATAAAACCACGTAAATCTAGAGTAGTCGTCCACAAATATAACATAATACAAGTAACCAGAGTTAGAAGCAATAGGGGCCGGTCCCCAAACGTCGGAATGAATGAGTGCAAGAATGGAAGTTTGTCTAATTGCAGTATGATCAAAACCAAGCCTATGAGTCTTGGATTTATTACAGGGATGACAAGTGTTAGAGTGAATGTCAATTTTCAAATGTTTATTACAAGAAGAAATAGAAGTAAGTGTTCTTTGATTGGGATGACCCAATCTTTGATGCCACAGAACCGAAGTCGGAGAGAGAGGTGTGAAGGGCCGTAGGTTGTCCGGATCCCGCCGGAGCCCGTAGCGGATAGAGTCCGTCACGGCATGGTCCCCGAAGAAGTTCTTGATTGGTCTGCATATCCTTAAAAACAAAGCCACTAGGATCAAAAGTTATGGAAATATTATTATCCGTAGTTAGTTGAGAAATGGATAACAAATTGTATTGAAGTTCAGGTGTATGAAGAATATGAGATAAGTTGAACTTACGAGAGGGAGTCGGTAACAAACCTCGACCAGAGTTTGTAATATTAACCGAACTCCCGTCACCAATGATGATTCCATCAGAACCCTGGTAGGGGTTGGAGATGGACAAGTTGTCAAGTGATCGAGTCATATGCGCGGATGCACCTGAGTCTAAGTACCAATCCGTATGAGATTGATTGGAATCCACAAGCAGTGCTTTGGCTGGTTGTTTGGCCGATCTTGGAACGTATTGGAGGTTAGATCGGTGCCAGCAATCCATCGCCGTGTGTCCTTGCTTGAGACAAATCTGACATTGTTTTACTGTCACGGGTGGAGTTTCAGATGTTGGATTTGAGCTAGCTGGTGGACGAGTTCGGTAACGCCGACCACGACCTCTGTTAACGAACAGAGCATGAGATTGATCCGTTATTGATGCGAAGCGGACATTGTCAGCGGCGATATGAATTTCCTCGCTTATGAGCAGGGAATATAACTGATCTAGACTAAGCGGGTTAGTCATCGTGCGGATGTAAGTCTTGAAAGACTGGTACACCGGAGGAAGCCCATTGATGATATGAATGATGATTTCTTCCGGGTCAAGTTGAGTACCTGCTGCCGCAATGTGATCTACAAGAACTTTCACCTCATTCAAATATTGCATCATGGTAGAATTCTTGAGGGAGACATGATAGAGTTCATTCTTGAGTTGGATCACTTTAGAGCGGTTTGTGGCTTGAAATCTAGTTTCAAGTGTCTGCCAAATTTCGGAAGTAGATTCAAGATGTAAGACATATGGGAGAACAGCTGCTGAGATCGTTGAGCATATGGCCGCCGATAAATTTTGATCGGTTAGAAGCCATTGCTCATATGCCGGGTTCTTAGAGGTTGTGCCGTCCTGGGAGGTTGTGAATGCTTCAGGAATCGGAAAAGAAGTGTCAAGAAATGTAGAAAATCCATTTGCGCGGCAGATCTTCATGATCTGAGACCGCCATAGGTGGTAGTTGTCCGCCGATAGAGGACTTTGAACTATATTTTTAAGATTGGAAAGAACAAACTTAAGAGAAGAGGAGATGACCGGAGTTGAGGATGACAGAGTCATCATGTCACCGGCTGTCTGGGAGGTAGAAGAAGACGCCATTGTTTTGCCCGGGATCAGAAAGCCCCGTCTGATACCATGTAGAAACTCAAGATAATACTTCTTGAATCGTAAAGGGAAAAGAAAGGAATGAGAGAAAGAGCTAACAGTGAATACACAGAACTTTAGAAACAGAAAATATATTTCTTGTCTTCGCTTAATACTGTACAGGTATCTATTTATAGAATTACAATAGTAAGTTGTATATACGGCAATACAGAAATACAAATAGTTATTTTAGTCCTGTTGCTCTAATACTCATGAGATACAATGAACTTCAAGAGTAGCGAAATGGTCTTCAACTACTTGCAGATTAAACATGGTAGCCGGTAATTAATGACCAAATCAGCTAAGAACTTCATGAACGATTGCATGTTAGGAGTTATTTGTTATTGAAAGCAATTAATGTTTGGTGTTGATTTCCTCTTTTGATTACTTTTCCATTTAAACTTGTTAAATACTAGCCCTACTTGCTACGTACGTAGAAAATAGACCCTAATGCCTATTAATATTTTAGTTTATCGGTTCTGATCATAGAGAGGTTGGATTATTTGTATTCTCACAATGATTGCTATATCATTGTGAATTGTTGCAGCAATTGCATTATTTGAGCCTAAAGGAAGTATGTCCATGCATTTCTTTACATCTTAATTAATAGGCTCGTTCACATCAAAAAACTGCATTGCCAGCTTCTTAATTAGTTGGTTCTGCCATAAGAACTTTGTACAAATTTTAAAATCTTACTGTAAGAGTGCTTTCTTCTTTGAGCGTACAACAACTCATCTTTATTATTTGTGATCCTCTTCTCAACATTCTTGCTTATTCTAATGAGAAGTAAATAAGCTCAGCTTCCTAACTTACTAATTAAGTAGATTAGATAAAAAAATAATTTTGATTTCAAAGTTATTCAACAAGACACCTATAAGATACATTGGAGACTAAAAATAATTTCAACGCCCCCAAATCACATGCAAAATTAAATCATCGATAAAATTATTGGAAGCGTACTTGAATCCATTGAAAATGCAGAATTGAAGTTTTGAGGTTTTCATTCTACCACGTTTGAAGCAGTGTTATTCAAGAGAGCGAGAGATCCCTTATTTTCATTCAAGATGGAAATTAAGATAAATGAAAACTTAACTGCTTAAACTGTGTATCACGATCTTATTTATACTTTAGGGTATTTATTTTATTTTAGCTCTTCATTAAAATAAAATACTATATAAGGTTTTATTTACAATATTTAATTCCATACAAATTTTTTGAATTGTAATATATGATGGCCTAATAACTCAAACAATAATGCCCTAGTTCGGGATGGTGTCGCGTCGTCGCCCTGCTGACGCAAGTCTATAGCTCTGCCTCGCGGGAGAGGGGGCCAGCGTGATCCATTATGGGAGGCCGGCAGCCCTTGTCGTCGCCGGTGTCGCGGGAGTGGTTCGGCCAGTGGGATCAAGAGTGGGAGACCGGCAGTGTCGCCGGTCTCTAGCTGGCCTGGTTCGCGTGGCTTTGCCGAACACTGATTTTCCACAGCATATTTGAGCTATCAGTTTCTTGGAGTTCCCTAGCCAATCTCTGCCGGTGGTGCTTGGCTTCTTCCTTCGCATGATGAGGGAAGTTCTTTTTCCCTTTCTTTTTCTTTATTTTTTGTCGTAATGGCGGTTTGTTGTTCTTCCGATCCTGGCTTTCTGGATGGATCAGCTAGGTCCCGTTCATTTTTGGAAGCTTTAACGGGTTCATCTCCTGGTAGATTTCATGATCTTATACGCTCTTCTTTCCATAGCGTTCCAGCTCTTTTGGTTTCGGAATTTTTTTCTCTTGCCAAACCATTTAAGTTTTCACTTGATGGCTTCTTCCCTTCGCGGCGGCCTTCGCTTCCGTCGATTCGAATTTTTTTTTCAATCTTCGTTTAAATGGCGCTTTCTCTGTGACCGTGTTTGATTCTTCTCATGTTCTCATTAAGCTAGAGAATGATCAAGACTATAGTAAGGTGTTTTGTCATAGGTCTTATCTAGTTTTCAATTGCTTCATAAAGTTGTCTAAATTGTCTCCATCCGGTGACATTGGGGATGAGTCTCCCATTGTCCTAATCTGGATCTCATTCCCTAATTTGCGACCCCATTTTTTCTCTCATTGTATATATATTGCATGGATTGGGGCTTCTCTTTGGTAACCCGTTGAAGGTGGATAATGCCACCGCATTGGGGTCTCGCCCATCTGTTGCCCGTGTGCTAGTGGAAATTGATATTACGAAGAAATTTGCGGACAAGATTTGGATAGGACCTGATAAATTTGGGTATTTTCAGCAAGTTACTATGGAGGATTTTCTCTCTTTTGTCCCAAATGTAAGCGTCTTGGTCATTCTTTTGGTGACTGCCGACCTACTCTTGATGCTAGCTTGTCTGCTGCTCCTTTGTCTAAACCGAATTTTCGGGTTTCTGATGTTAATGACATTCATGTTGGTAATGGGGATGTTAATGATTTAGGGGACGATACGGGTCTTATCCTTCCTAATCCTACTCTTGCTGATCCGTCTCCTATTGTTTTACCTCCTCTGTATCAGGACAGCTCTGTGGCTGTGTCTCCCGTATATTTGCCCGTTATTGGTGATGTATGAGTTGAGTTAATTCCGTCTTGTCAATTTCAGTCTCCGGTTGTCTCTACTTCTGTTGTCAGGATTTGTTCGAGTGGCTCTCCTGTTCTTTTGGTGGAGCCTGCTACAGTGCTGGATTCCCCTATCCATGCTATTAATGGTTCTACTGTGGGTGTGCCTTCTGCCGGTGATATTTAGATTATTGGTGATGATGCGGAATTATCTGTTGATTGTGGTGAGGAAACCTTGGTTGCTGTTGGGGATGAAGGTAGTTTGACGATGCTTCTAGTGGATGTGCCTATCTCTATCATTTCTAATGCTAATATGTTAGTCCATGTTGCTAGAGATGTTAGATGGCAATGTGATTGGCTACATGATGACATGGCTATTGATAGTGGGAAGGACTTTATTGATAACACCCTGGATACGGGCTCGCTCGATAATTTTGTTAGGCAACGTAAACGGAATTCCAAGAAGAAATGATTTTCTTCTTTTGGATGGTTTGGGTTGTGCTATTTTATTCTTCCGATTTTGTCTTTCCTACTCTCAATTTGCCTTGCTCCTACTTTTCTTTATTTTAGCATTTTGTAATTCTATTGTTGTGGCCATTTTTTTGGTCTTGTCATGTATCTTTCTATCTTAATGGAATTTTTTGTTCTTAAAAAAAAAAAACAAAATTAAATTGATATCATATAAGTTAAAAAATAATTTAATTTTTTAAGTAGATCATGCTTTTTATTGGCTTAATTTTAGATAGCTACTAATATATATATATATATATATATATATATATATATATATATATATATATATATATATATATATATATATATATATATATATATATATATATATATATATATATATATATATATATATCGAATTTTCCTAATAGCGGGTGCTATTGAAAGGCAAAGGCATGCAGCGATGGAGGGGGGCAACAAATGAGGAAACTTCACACATGTCGTGTATTTTGAATTCTTACAAATCAAACAAATTTCAAATATATTAAAAAAGAATTAAGTTAGAAAATCTAACTCCCTCAAAAAAACTTCACATAATCCTCTTTTCTCATAATTCAATAACTAATGTTTCATTTGGGATATCTTTTTTTATTGTTTTCTAAAACAACTTTTTTAAATAAAAAAGATATAAAATTATAATATAATTTAAATAATATTTTTTTAGGCCAAAACTATACAATGCATAATTAAATATCAATTAAAATTTATAAAAAAAATAAGTATAATAATTTATCTATGGATAAATTAGAATTAGAATGGTAATTAAAATTATAGAATAATTTATACGGATACAATAAGCATATTTTAAACAAAACAAATTTAAATCACTTCTATCCATAAAATTAAAGACTAACCGGCACGCATAATCAACATAAATAAGCTATCTTTGGATTAATTATATACATGATTAAGATTAATTACTTTGTTTAAGGGAAGCATTTGGACGATTAATTCTTGGTTTAGGTGAGGTTGTTATTAATCTAACTTTCCTAATAGAAAGAGTAGTTGGTCACTAAAGCCAGAGTATTTATATTAATTAATCAGTAAATACCAATTCAAGACCTCGTGCTGCTTTGAAACTGTTATGTAATTAATTACTCAAATAGGATACTGACTTAATTAAAAAATTGGAAAAAATTGTGAAAAAAAAATTCAAAACAAAATAGCAAAAATACGATACTTAAATTATTATAAATTAAAATTTTTTAGCTAAAGGGTAATTAAGAAGATATTACAAGTCTTAATCCTACCAAAAATAGGGCTATCGCATCACAATTTTTTACCAATCCCAACAATTTTAACTGCTACTATTTTTATTGTAGCGGTTTTAGAATCGTTATACTTCCGATGTGATTGTAATACCCTGCAATTACATTCCGCAGCGGTTTGAGGACCAGCGGGGTAGACATGCTTACTTTAGCAGCTATTCTAACCGGTGCACATATCCAGAATTGTACCAATTATAACCGCAACAAATACTCTCAATGAAAACGATGTCCAGTAAGGTGGTGGTTTTAACCGCCACCATTCTGGAATATAGTAGCGGATATAACTGCTACTACAGTCATAAAACAAATATGAGATATTCAGTCATATATAGCAGCGGTAGTTATTATAGAAATACTGATTCTTTGATTTGGAAGAGACTTTGCAATATTAAATGGGAAGCTGACCAGTACATTCAATGGGGTTTAGGACAAGGTGATGTTTTTTTCTGGCAAGACAACGGGTTAGGCTACTCGTCTATTGACTCTTTACTTAATACGTGTTCTTTAAGCAATATCAAAGTCTCCTCTTTTATCACTAATGACAGTTGGGATATTTCTAAGCTTTTGGAGATGGTTTCTCCTTTCATTGTTGAGAAAATTTTAAAAATGCATGAAAAAGATATTATTTTATGCTCTCTCTCTTCTTCTGGCAAATTTATGTTGAAAGAAGTTTGGGATACTTTTAGAAGCAAGAACGATATTTCGGTTTTTATTTTCGGCTATATGGCATAAAAATTTTCCGCTATCTCATTCCATATTAGTTTCGAGATGCATTAAAGGGTACATTCCGGTTGACTTTATGCTTCAAAAGAAAGGTATCCATCTTACCTCTAAATGTTTTTGCTGTTCTAACATTGAGAGTATTGATCATCTTTTTGTTAGTGGCTTAATTGCACAAAAAGTGTGGAACTTCTATGATATTCTAGCCAATAAATCGCTTCACACTTCTTATAACAATTTTAATTCGGTTATTAAAAGTTGGGTGATGTCTCCAAAGCTCACATTTTTAATCTTATTGTCTGGTACATTTGGAAAGAGCGTAATGAGGCTAAGCATCATGGGATTAAGATGGATGCTTCTATCATTATTTCTAATGTGAAGCATAAAATTTGTCAGCTTCATTCTTACAATCTTCTTTCTATTAACAATTTTAGAAACTATAAGGATTTTGCTAATAACTTGGGTCTTACTTTTTCCGATATTTCTATTAATTCTTCTAATAAAATTGTGAAGTGGATCAAACCCAAACCTCCTTATATAAAGCTTAATTCTGATGGATCGGTTGGTCCCAATGGTGCTGGTGCAGGTGGGATTATTAGAGACTGTATTGGTAATGTTATTGCTGCTTACTCTGCCCCCATTCAAAGTTGTATTGGTAATGTAATAATCAACAATTACATCGGTATTTCTTAAATCAACAACAATTAAACTAAATGTGATGATGAATATTGATAATAGGTGCAGAAATAGACTTTTTTGCTTTTGATGGAGTATGTTGGAAAGACTTTTGATCAAATACAATGACTCCAGCTTGAGCCACAACCCACTCTTGTGTGGTTGTTTCTATAAGGATTTTTTTATCCAAGACCTCTGTCAATATCTTGTTATCCAAACACAATCGAATTTCTAAAAGAGATTTTCATCTATCATTGCTTTGACTTCTTCACTTACCATGCAAAATCAAAATGCCTTGCATGTTGGTTCTCTAAACGAAAAAAACTCTTTGACGAATAAAACTTCTTGATCTCAAATTTCATGGCCATCGATCTTTGCCATGCTCTGATCGAAATTTGTTATAACTAAAATACCAAAACTCAATACAAAAGCATCATCAATGGAGGACGGAATAAAAATGAGCGTTGGATTAAATTTTTGAAAATAATCAGTGTCGGTTTACATCAACAAAACAAGAAGAAGAATGAGAAAAAGACGAAGAGGAAGAACCAGAGGAGACTCGATCACAATGAAGCCAGCCAGATGTGTTGTCATGTGAGGAGAATACCGAGCAAAATGCGAGCGGGATGTGCGGTTTGATCCTCTCCGATAGTGCGACACTCCGTTCGCTCTGCTTGAGTCGTGCGCAGGAAGGAAGAGGGATCGGAGACGAAGCCTTGAGTGCTCCGCTTGAGTCGCGCGCAGGAGGAAGAGGGATCGGAGACGATGCCTTGAAAAAGTTCGTGCGCATATATTGGGAATTAGGGCTTCTGGCGGAGCTTTATAAATTAGGTGTTATTTGCATCGATTTAAACCGGTGCTAAAAGAGGTTTTTAGAAGCGGTTCAAAAACTGCTCCGAATAACCGGTGCAAAAAATCCAACTTTCTAGTAGTGATCAGTGATCACCTGTTAAACTTATTTGTTTAGACAGTAGCAAATTTGAAAATATAGATTAAGGCAGGGATTTTGTTTTTTTCTTTTTAAACATATGTAAGATATAATTAAGAACTAATTTCTCTTTATTTTTTATCTAATTTCTCTTTATTTTTTTATGAGAACTTGATATTACAGACACTACATTAAATGCTTTGTTTGAGATAATTTTCTTACAGTTTTTTAAATTAGATTTCTAGCACCAATTTTTTAGTTTTTTAGAATCAAATTAAATAATTTTTAATTGTGCATTTAGTCCATAACCAAATTAAGAAAGATTAACAGAAAAAAAAAAACACACAAACACACTTTTCTGCAATTGCAATGACAGAATTATTCGATCCATATTAAATCACAAGAGATTTTTAAATAAAAATTTATGAAGAAAATTTAGGTCAAATATTCTGATTAAATTTTAAATTATGATAGATTTTAAGACTTTTAAATTTAATTAAAATATGCTTTCACAAATTTTATTTTCTAAATAAAATGTCTATGTAATCGTATGGGAGATTCCTGGATGAATGATTATTTACTTGCTTATATTGAGAAGAATATATTTAATAGTATTGATAATGAATTGATTGTACAACGGTTTCAGAACACTGGGACACACAAACCCAGATAGTGAGAGAACCCCCTACAAGGCAAGAATCCCCCAAAGAGCCCAACAAATAGAATTGATCCCTTGCATTTTTCGACTGTCACCTCTGATGACTACCACTAGAAACCACCACCACCATTCCCAAACTTCTATATGTATTTAACATTGTTATTAGGTTTTAATAGTTAGCCCGTGAATACCAGATTTATGCAATCCCTATAAGGAAATAAAATATTTATTCTCAAATAATCTCAGACTCTTCAACTAAGAGGAAATGAGCATCTTTGTACTTCCTGTTATATATTGGATTATTTAATTGGGCCAAATCCTTACATTTTTTTACATTCCCAATTTTTCATATAAAAATTTTTCGGCCTCCTGCAAATATTTTTTGTAAGTGCTGAATTTTTGACAAATTTTCTAGCGCGTAACAACTGATTTGATCATTAATTAATTACTGGCTACCACCATGACTAATTAACAACTACTTTAAAACCATTTCAACATAACTGAATGTGTATCTAATAAGAAGCAGGTAAATTTAAGACTTGCTCTTCCCATGACAGATTCAATGACTTGTAAACTTGGAATTAACTCCATCTCGAAGCATTGTAGATCTCTCAAGCTAGCACCCTATATATACTCCCATACAACCCATAAGCAATTCACAAAGCAAGGACTTGTTAGTTAAGCCAGTTAACAGAGTGAGAAAGAGAGAAGAGATAACACAAAGAGAGAGAGAGATGGCTAAGTCTCATGACCTCCAGCTCTTTCTTGGTCTGCTTGCTTTGACGTCCTCGCTTGCAATAGCCACCGATCCCACACAACTCCAAGACTTTTGTGTTGCAGACAACACGTCAAACAGTAGGATCTATATACATTTCTCTCATGCATTCATTCACAATTTCTTACTAGTTGATTAAACTTTTTTTAAATTTTCATCATTTACAAAGCAGAAGAAGCAAATGCTTATGTAAACATATATATGTAATGATCTTGCAGTATTTGTGAATGGGTTCGTCTGCAAGGACCCCAACATGGTGAACGAGAACGACTTCGTCTTCACGGGCTTGAACCAACCAGGCAACACAGCGAACCAGTTGGGATCAAAGGTGACGCCTGTTTTTGTAACCCAACTCCCGGGATTGAACACACTCGGCATCTCACTTGCTCGCATAGACTTTGCGCCTTACGGTCTTAACCCTCCTCACACTCACCCGAGGGCCAGCGAGATACTTGTGGTGATACAGGGCACTCTTGCTGTTGGCTTCGTGGCATCTAATAACCCGGACAACAAGCTCTTCACAAAGGTTCTTAATGAGGGAGATGTCTTTGTCTTTCCGCAAAGTCTCATCCACTTTCAGCTCAATATTGGAAATACAAATGCAGTGGCTATTTCTGGGCTCAGCAGCCAGAATCCGGGAGTGATTACTATTGCCAATGCAGTCTTTGGATCAAATCCACCTATCTCTCCCTATATTTTAGAGAAGGCTTTCCAGCTTGATCAGAAGATAGTGAAAACACTTCAGGCCAAGTTCTGGATGAACAATAACTAGAGGTCGATCGATCACTTGGGTTCTTGCTTGCCTTCTATACCACACAGTTGTCAGCTTTTTTAACAATAATACAGTTTCTGCAATCTTGTGTAATAATGTAAGCTTCTATGTGTGTTGATTTTACTTAAATAAGTTGAGTTTTTTTATGTGATATTTGAAGATGAGTGCATGAATGATCATCTCTTTGTTCGTTTCATGTTTGAAAAATCAATAAATATTTTTAATTAAGACGTGATGTTCCCTCTATTACCTTGCTCTTCCTTATAGCTTTATGCACCTATGTAGTTTGGCTACCTAATTAGTCATAAAAAGAGCTTCTAAAATTAGTTTTGAAAAAAAAAAAAGTAACAGAAAACATTAAAATAAATTTTTTATAAGATAAATTATAAATTTGTTAATTTTTTTAATATGAGTGCAATATAAATTTTAATTGATTATTCATATATTATATTATCTCAAAATAAATTCAACTGAATTGATATTTATTCTTATAAATATTTAAATTTATTTAAGAAAACATAAATTAAATTTTGCCATTTATTTATTTATTTTATTAATAACAATCAAATTCAACAATTTTTAATCATGCATTTAGTCCTTAACCAAATTAAGAACGATAAACAGAAAAAAAAAAACTCACTTTGCTGTTATTGAAACTGTGAGGACAAACTCCTCTTGACCTTCATGTTTTTACAATTGCCATAACAGAATTATTTAATCCATATTAAATCACATGAGATTTTAAATAAAAACTTATGAAGAAAATTTAGGTATGATTATGGCATGATTGTGTTATTTTTTATTAATTAATCTAAAATTTATTGTTAAAAAAATTATTATTATTTTTTAAATCAAAATGAATTATCAGGTTGGGTTCAAATCATTCAGGTTGGTAGAGTGGGTTGGGTTCAAGTTCATTTTTTTTACACATTAAATGGGTTGGATTCGAATCAATTTCATGTCAGATCCGAACCCTGTGTTGAGTCATGGACCCATTTAAACACCCTCTACTTAAAATCACAATACCTCCTCCCCCTTGGGGAAGTAAAAATCTCTCTTCGGCAAACACTTGAAAACTCATCACTTCAATATTCCCTCAATTAGCTTCCTATTTCTCCTTTCATTTCCTATTCTGTGTGTTTTGTTTTTTTCCATCAAGTTCTAGGATTCTCATTGATCATTTGAATTATCTTCATTTTTGTGTCGTCTTTGTCACTTTTTAATGAGAACTTTGATTAAAGAACGTGTTTGGTAGTATCTTTTTTTTTTTTTTGTTCATAAGTCATTAAAGAGCCCATTAGTTAGTCAACAATCATTGTTTCTAAATATTTAACTTCCTCAATAGCTACAACAATATGCTGAAATTTTTCATTTACTGATAGTGAGGTTAGATTATTTGCATTCTCACAATGATTGCTATATCATTGTAAGTAATTGTTGCATTTCTTTACACCTTAATTAATAGGCTCGCTTGCATCAACAAACTGCATTACCAGCTTCTTGATTAATTGGTTCTGTAAGAACTTTGTTCAAATTTTTAAATCTTACCGTAAGAATGCTTTCTTATGATGTCTTCTTTGAGCGTACAACTCATCTTTATTAATTGTGTTCCTCTTCTCAAAATTCTTTGGTATTCTAATGAGAAGTAAATAAGCTCAGCTTCCCATCTTACTTGAGTAAATTAGATGCATAGTAATTTTGATTTCAAAGTTATTAAACAAGACAACTGGGCTCTGATACCAGATACATTGGAGAAAAATAATAATAATTTCAACGCCCCCCAAATTACATGTCAAATCATCCAGAAATTTATTGGAAGCATATTTGAATCTATTGAAAATGCAAATTGAGTTTTTGAGGTTTTCGGTCTTCCACATTTAAAGCAGCGTTCTCCAACAGAGCGATAGTCCCCTTATTTTCATTCAAGATGGAAAATAAGAAAATGAGCACTTAACCGTTTAAACTGGAGACTACGACCCTATTTATACTTTAGTGCATTTATTTTATTTATCTCTTCATTAAAATATAGATCTCTACACAATATTTAATTCCATAAAAAATTTCTATTTCAAAACAATTTTGTAACAAAAAAATGTTTTAGAAAACAATATGAAAGCTGTCTTAAATAAAATCTAAATTTAAAAATTCTTACATTTGGCTTACTCTACACTACTAATATTCAGAACAAAACAACCCATTGGAAAATTTGAAATTAATGTCTGTCAAACTATACTGAAACTTTGAAATATTTAAATATCATTTAAAATTTATAAAAAAAATAAGTATAATAATTTATGTATAGATAAATTAGAAATTGAATGTTAATTAAAATTATAGAATAATTTCTACAGCTATAATAAGCATATTTTAAACAAAACAAATTTTAATTATCACTATCCATAAAATTAAAGAGTAACGGGCACGCATAATCAACATAAATAATCTGTCTTTGGATTAATTTTACATGATTAAGATTAATTACTTTGTTTAAGGCAAGTATTTGGACGTTTAATTATTGGTTTAGATGAGGTTGTTATTAATCTAACTTTCCTAATATAAAGAGTACAGTTGGTCACTAAAGCCAGAGTATTAATATTAATTAATCTGTAAATACGAATTCAAGACCTTGTGCTGCTTTGAAACTGTCATCATTGGTCCCGCGGTTCTGGCTGATTCGTGTGGACGAACGGGCATCGGAGAAGACGAAATCTCGACCGTCCAAATCAAATAGATTAAAACAACAATCGTGATTTTCTCTTCCTCGCGTACACACCGAAACCCTAGGAAAATATTTGATCTTAAACACCCGATATAATGAGCTAAATGGTTTCAAAATTTAAACAGAAGTATAAAAAGACTGTAATAAAATTTTTGAAGAGTTCCTAAGGTCATCTCCAACCGAGAACTCTATTTTTCACGTCAAAGTAGCGCAAAAAACAAAAATGGCGTGGTGCTGCTCAAATCCAACGCCATTTTTTTGCTTCTGCGCCAAGGTAACGACCCTTCTCCTTTCCCGCATTTTTCCGGTTGACAGAGAAAAATGGCATAGGTGAACAGTGCAACGCCAATATTGGCGTTGCACTGTTCACCCGCAAGCAAATGGAGGACTTTTTGGCGTTCGGCTGGAGCGAAGGAATGATGCCAAATGCTCGTTTGACGTTCGGTTGGAGATGCCCTAATACTTTTGATGTAATATTCACAGAGTTATTTAGAAACATACTTAGAAGCCAAGGGCTCGAGTTTTACCTCTGCACAAGCGATCTCAGAAGGATTTTAATGATTCTTTTTCTTCGTATGGAGGTCCTCTGCCACTTTGTATAAGATCTCAAACTCGGAAAAACAACGGATGAGAAGTTCGATTTACTGGAACAGATGATCTCTCCGTTGCCTCCTCCTCTCACCGGCGGCAGCTTCCAAACAACGGTAAATCGTCTGGGAAATGTGCAGAAGACTATAGGGAAGCAAATGGATACTTAAAAAGGTCTGGAGAGATGCTAGGGTGTGAGTCTGAACGGATAAGATCAATCAGAACTATTTTATTTTTCTGAATTTAAACAATAGTGTTTATTATTGTTTGTATACATTTCTTATAAACTAATATGTAGAATGTAGTGTAAAATTTTTTATTATTAACTTGAAAAAAATGCATAATTAGTTTGGATCTGCATATATTGTAGTGGAATTAGGAGATATTTTAATTGACTATGTTTACTTTAATTTTATTATGGATTCTTTATGATAATTTTTTTTTTTTTATAATTTGAATAATTTTTTTGGGTGATGTTACTTGTAGTCGCAGTTTCGCAATAAAATAGATGATTTAAAATTTGGCTTCTATTATGCTCGTGCATAATGGGCAATTGAGTGTGAATGAGCAGTTTTCACCTATGTATAACGAAAGTCAAACTCATCCAATAAAAGTCCTGAGAAATAGAAGTGTAGATCAGCTGAAGTTACGAGTCTTAAGGGCATGTAAATATGATATATTAAACACCAAAGTAAATTTGATATGTCATCCCATTGGAAATGATTTTGTTGCACCAAAAGTTGATGATAAGAAACATGTGAAGGTTTATTAGAGAAAGCATCTAGTGAAGCATTATCTTTATGTTTAAGTTCAAACGTCGGACACTGAGGTGATGGATGTTGAAAATAGAAACGTCCGTATGACGCAGTCCTATAACTTACTTGATATTCCTAAAGGACGTCGAATAAGTCATTTTGAAATTTCAGAAGTCAATGAGCATATGCAGTAAGTGTTCCACAAATTTTATTTATGTTTTATATGTCATAATTATAATGCTGAGTGATAGTATATATGTTCAATAAGTTCATGAGAGATGAAGTTGATATAAATATTGCAGCACCATCAACACAATCATCTTGGCATAACTTTGATGAAGAGGAAGGTGTTGGGTGTCATATGCCAATATTTGTCGAAGGCTATGAGACAATGAATAGAGATTATAATGATGAGCTTGATGATAATATAAAAGAATATTCTTCTGATGCAGTTTTTCCTAACACAATAGATTATTATGCTATGCAAAACTTGATTATAGACAGTTGTCTAAGGTCTAAAAATGCAGAAGAACAAACGATTTGTAATACTAACATTGTGTGGACCTCCGAAAGGACACCGCCGGCAGCAAAGTGCAGAGGGTACACGACCGCACCAATCCAATTTTCCAGACATTTTCTCGATCCAACGGGAAAATCCAAATCAATAACTAAACTTTTTGAACCTACATTAAATGTTGAATCAGAAGATCTCACTAATTTGAATTTTCTTTAAGTCTAACATAAATCCTAGATTATTGTGGATTAAAAGGTGAAGGAACCTAACTAAGAACCCACACTCATTTATATATCAATTCTAACATTTCAAACCTTTGACCATTGCCTTTAGCAGCAAATATGGACTCCTTGGACTCCACCTCATCAATTTAGATCCATTGAATGGTCAAACCAGTCAAGGCATATCCCAAAACACCTCATAGTAGTCAAAATACCCAACCCAACCTCCCTTGTTGAACTCAAACCCACCCAGCTCACTTAAACCCTTCTAGAACAACGTTGAACTCTCACTCGACCCAAAGCAGCCCCTTGTTCAGCCCATCCAGCAAGTGGTCTCCTCCATGCTCGAAAATAACACCAAGTCATTTTCCCTCTGCCCAGCTTGTCCCTCTACTACCTAACGGCCTGGGCTAGCTTTCAAGCATCCCAAAAATATCCCTAATTAATCATAGCCATTCCCGGTAGCTCTAGCATATGAATTAAGCTAAACTTCTTTAAACTCTAATTCTGAATTCATTCACACCTTAGCAGGTCTCTATACTTTTTTAGTATCTATTTGCTTCCCTATAGTTTCCTACAGATTTCCCAGATGATTTACCGTTGTTTGGAAGCTGCCACTAGTGAGAGGAGGCGGCAACCAAGAGATTGTTCATTCCTGTAAGTCGAACTTCTCATTCGTTTATTTCCAACGTTTGAAATCCTCTTCAAAGTGGTAAAGGACCTCCACATGAAGCAAAATAATCATTAAAATCCTTTTGAGATTGCTTATGTAGAGGTAAAACTAGAACCCCATGGGTATTTAAATAACTCTACGACTATTGCATCATAAACCTTAGGAATACTTCACCTTTTTTATTCTAACCCTAATCTACCTCAGTTTAAATTTTGAAACCATTTAGCTCATTATATTGGGTGTATAAGATCAAATATGTTCTTAGGGTTTTCGGTGTATACGCAAGGAAGACAAAATCATGATCGTCCTTTTAGATTTCATCGTCTCTGATGCCCGTTCAAACGCACAAATCATACAGAACTGTAGGATTGAAGCTAGCTATCAGATTCATCATGTATGCAATCGAACAGCTTAGAGCAATGCCCTGCTAGTTAAGTGATCCAGTCACTTGACCACCGCCATCCGCTTGGACTAATTGTTTACTTCTGAATGGAAAGTACCTGCACAGTCAGCGTCGCCAGGTGAGTGTGTAATATAATATATAAAACTTCAAAAAATCATAGAAAACTCACTTTGAATCTATTTTGTGCGATTGAACTCCAAGGATTAAGAATAAAGATTACTTCATTTTAAAAATAAAATGAAGTAAATTAGATTAATATTATATAAATTATTTCAATAATATAGAAAAATTTATTTAAATTTTAAATAAAAATTTATAAATCATTTTAATCTAAATTTTGACAGGGTTAAATTAGGTTGTAGGAGGAAAAAGGTGTTTTGTTTTATTTTATTAACTTATGGTATTTTGACGTAATATTTTTTGTTTATATTTGCTAAAAGTTACTTAAAATACTTTTTTTTTTGTGTTCTTATATTCTACCATTGGCCATGAAATTCCTTACTGCTTTTTACTCTTGTTGATAATGGTAGAAAATTCATTGTGGAAGGTCTCAAACACCTAGCCAAAATTGTTGATGATTTATTGTGAAATTATTCATCATATTGGTCCGTTTTAGTTTTTTTTAGAGAAACCTATTGACTAGGAAGGTAGCCCACTGTTCTACTACTTATAGCTTTTTTTATCCATTAGGACAAGGATAGTTTATCTATCAAAAACATTAGCATTGATGATAAACTTTATTTTTTATTACTTAATCAAATAGAGAGTAATTAGAATTATTCATTGTCATATAATGGAAAGATGTCATTAAAATTTGGCGGTGGCCACATAATTGACAAAGTACACAACTTATCTTGGCCTGTTGGTTGAGAGTTTAGGCTTTCAACTAAGAGGTCTTGAGTTCGAGTATTTGTGTAAGTGTTTTGTGTACGAATTTGCTTAAATGACCTAAATGTCCAAAAAAAAAAAAAAAACGATTGACAAAGGTTCGCATTGTAGAAGAAAATATATGAATTCTCTTCACAAATCATATCATGACAATTGTAAAGGTTCAATCTATTTATTCTAATTATCATTTTCTATTTTTAACCCCTAAGATTAAATAAGAGGCGGACCCATGCTTTGCCCAAGTGAGCCAATTTAAAAAAAAAATGAAATTCTCTTTATGATTAGGATAAAGAGCTACGGAGAGAGACAGCTTTTAATCACATTGTTTAGGGAATTGTTAGCTGTTAATCACAATTAAAATGAGATATTAGTCTTAAATGGTAATATAGATTCCAACCAACACGGCACCTCGATTTAATTGTGCCAGACTTTAATCACTCATTCTTAACTACCCTTAGAAATTATAAGTAGTTAATTAATTAGTTGGCACCTGCTGCTATTTGTTCTTATATCTGTTTTGGGAACGTTAGCATTAAATCGAATTGATTGGAAGCTGTTATACGTCACTTCTTAGTTTTTGACCGTAATTTTTTTTAGAAGCTCACATTTTTTTTAATTTTCTGTAAAACTACTAAATTACCCTTCTTAAGGTTTTAATTTGGGAAGCAAACAGGAAAAAATGGTTTGCATTTCTTTCCTAGGAGAGGGGAATATGTCTAAATTTGGGGAAGAAGAACATAAAAATTTGCAAATAACTACTAAAAAATTACTAACAAGCTACTAAAAACTTGCAAACAAACATAATGGCATAAGCTATGACCATAACAAAATAATGAAATCCTAAAAACATAAAATAACACAAATATTTATCATAAAATCAAATTCAACACAAATATCTGTCATAAAACTTACTTGATCCCCTCTGTGTCTTGTTTATCGGAATGACCGGTGAAGCTCAATCAATCGATTATGGGGAGAGAAATATGTAAAGAGGCGGAGACAGAAAAGGGAGAGAGAGAGGACCATGGGGAGAGAGACTGGTTTGGATCAGACAGAATAAGAGAGGAGGAGAGAGATGGCATGGGGGGTATTTAAGTATTTTTTATATAATACAATGAACTCGTGGGTTTAAAAAAACAGAGTAGGTGGCTGTAGAAGCCCTCCTTCCTAATAGAGTAACAGTAACCATTAGAAGAAAGTAGACATAATGACATTTTGGCATTTAGCTTTTCATGTTCAGAGGATTAATGATGCATGTAAATATGATTAATGTATCCATTAGATTGATACACATAGTTCTTAATGGCTAGTTGGTCTTCTGTCATCTCTCTCACCTCTCTTTATCTCTCTCTATATATGAAGGAATATGATTAAATTAAATGACATATTCTCAATGCCTCAAATAATTTGATTTAATTTGGAACTTATTTTTTCTAAATAATTTTTTAATACAAAAATTTAAAAAAAATTTATGCTGAAAATTTACTTTAAAAAATACTAAGAAAACTATATCAAATACCTATTTTTTTTTAATAATTTTCTTGAGGTTTTCATTTATGGGTTTTTCATTAGAAGTTTAGAACTCGCAAGGAGAATTTTATAAAAAGGAGAGTATTTTAAATTTAAATTAGTTTAAAGATCTGATTAAAAAAAAATTAAAAAGGAGCAAACACAGAACTCAATTATCTGATTTCTGTTTCGAACGGAAACCGAATTTTTTTTCTCGGGTTTCTATATTTTTAATTTTTAATTTACTTCTCCAATTTTTTTGTTTTCTGAAATTCTATTATTTTTTAATTTAATGACAAGAATGAATTAATCCAGAAAATTAGAAATCAGAATATTGGAAAAATGGGATATTTAATAATTTTCTAATTAATGGGCACATTGAAATTTCAGCCGATGAAATTATTAATGAATAATATTAAAGAAAATAAGTTTCTGAATTTTCAATTACACCATTTTTTATAAATTGGCCATAATGATTAAGTTTCAAAAAAGTAAAATTAAATTAGTTTTATTTTTTATATACACTTTTCGATAAAATAAGAAAAATGAAACAAAAAGTCTAGTAAAATTAAATTTATTCATTCTTGTCATTATAAATTCAAATATTATTTATATCAAAACTAAAATATTATTTATATCAAAATATTCTATAAAAAGAGTTTTTATAAAATTAATTATTTACATTTAATTATTATATTTTATTTAAATAATATTTTTTAATTCTTTTAATATAATTCTTATTTAAATATAATATTTTAAATTTAATGGTTATTATATTAAATCAATATGATATTTAATATAATTATTATTAAATGGTTATTTAATATAACTATTATTTAAATATAATATTTTTTTTAAAAAAATAAAATTTAAAGGTTATTATACTTAAAATTCAAATATATAAATAAAAAATAAATTATAATAAAAATTTAATTTAATTTTTATAAAATTAAATTTTAATTTAATTTATATTAATTTATTTAATTATAATTTATTTTTATTATATATATGTATTATTTATTTTAATTTTTTATTTGATATATATATATAATTTAAAATTTAAAATTATAATAAAATTTACTTTTATTTATTATGCCATGTCTTCACGGCTGAAAATTTTTATTTAATTTAATTAATAAAAATTTTATTTATTTTTTATAAGACCGGTGAAAATTGTGATAACAAATAAAACTCTATCTAATTTATTTTTTAATAAAATGGTAATAAAACAGCTATAATTTTTAAGGTATTGGATTTACTTACATATTTAAGAACAATTATAATATCTTAAATAATCTAGATTCTTAAGAAATCGGATTAATAGGGGCAAGAGTGATAAATAGAAGGGGTATTAATAGGTTCATGAAATACAGTAAGAGAGAGAGAGAGAGAGAGAGAGAGAGAGAGAGAGAGAGAGAGAGAGAGAGAGAGAGAGAGAGAGAGAGAAAGATTAGTTCAATCAAGCAAGAGTGACAAATAGAAGGGGTATTAATAGGGTCATCATATACAAGAGAGAGAGAGAGAGAGAGAGAGAGAGAGAGAGAGAGAGAGAGAGAGAGAGAGAGAGAGATTAGTTCAATCAAGCAAGAGTGACAATTAGAAGGGGTATTAATAGGGTCATGAAATACAAGAACAGAGAGAGAGAATAGTTCAATCAAACAAGAGTGACGTCAAATAGAAGGGGTATTAATAGGGCAATGAAATACAAGGAGAGAGAGAGAGAGGGGGGGTGCAATGGAACAGGGATCACGTTTTCTCTCATGGGGTGAGGATCGAGGGTGACCTGGATGACAGATCACACTCTGCTAACTCTCACCACTTGCTGATGATTTGGCATTTGGTTTCTAGTTCCCCTCCACATCACAGCCTGATGTAGCACAACTAAGCACCCTCTCTCTCTCTCTCTTCTTGTATATGATGACCATATTAATACCCCTTCTATTTGTCACTCTTGCTTGATTGAACTAATCTCTCTCTCTCTCTCTCTCTTACTGTATTTCATGAACCTATTAATACCCCTTCTATTTGTCACTCTTGCTTAATTGAACTAATCTCTACAAATTCTGATTTCTAGAAATCGGAGTTTGTTAATTTGTTTCTTAAGAAATGGAATTAATTTATTCCTATTTATTTTTTAAATTAAAAAAAAATAGAATTTTAGGAAATAAAAAAAATTAAAAATATAGAAACCGGAGAAGCAAGATCCGTTTTCCCTTCGAAATAGAAACCGGATAATCAAGTTCTGGTTTATATTGAAACCAGATAATTGAGTTCTGTGTTTGCTCCTTTTTAATCTTTTTTAAAATCAAATCATTTTACTAATTAGATTTGAAATACGTTTTTTTATATAAAATGACCATTTGGACATTGGACGGTGATGCATCTCTAACATCTAGTATTTATGTTGTAAAATTGTATGTTTTCCCGCTGTTTTCATAAAGAAAATCTATTTATTTAAATCATATGGCAGTGTATAGGTTGAATTAGGGCATGATTTTTTCAGCTAAATGTTAGATCAGAACATTAAATATTGGATTAAATCTTATCTTGCTATGCTACATAGATTTTCCAACCAGACAGATTATTTAGTAGTTATTTCACCTTTAAATAAGGGAAATCTAAGTCCTGTAAGATATTTTATGGAATGTATAACATTCTTTACTAATTCCTATTAAGGACACGTCCACGTCGACCGTTCAAGAAACGGCCACGTCACCATCATATGTACTTTCTTGCAGCCATTTTTTTTTTTTTTTTTTTTTTTTTTGGGGAATTTTTGGGAGCAGCCATTTCTTCATCAGCCTCTATATATACATGTACCCTGTAATAGATAGATCATCATAATATACATTACTTTAGTTTTCTTCATCTCCTTCTTCTGCTTTCCCATTCTTGTTCTGGCTCCGTCCAAGCCTCTTCTCATGATATCAGAGCTGCAAAGCTCCACAACACATTTTTTATTTCTCATGGCCGAAGAGGACAACGGCAGAACAACGTCAAATGTATCCAATCAAGAATCCGAGCTACTCATCCCTTCTCATCTCAAATTCCTGATATCCAATATCAAGAGCCTGGTACCGACTCTGCTCACCTCGGAGAATTACGCAATCTGGAGGCTATAACTCCATCAACATTTCTCTGCGAATGGGTATGGTGAGCATCTCACCGGTCTTGATACCTGCCCACTGGAATCCGCCGGTCCAGAACACAATCGATGGAAGCTTATAGATCGCAAAGTCGTGTCCGCTTTGCTTTCCACCATCTCCCCGTCAATTCTTCCATACGTGATCACCCTAAACATCGCCCAAGACATTTGGCACACTCTCGAATGTCGTCTTCAACCCACAAATCGATCTCGCGTTATACAGCTCAAGAATGAGCTACATCAAATCCAGATCGATGAGGGATCGAACCATGCAATAATATATTGATCAAATCAAGACAATCGTCGACAACATTGCGGCGGCTGGTTGTACAGTTGACACCGAAGACATAGTTCTTTATATCCTTAATGGGTTGCTTTCAGCTTATAATCCCTTTAAGACGGCGATCATAACATCTCTTCAACCCATCAATCTCGACGATCTTTACTCCCTACTCAGCAGTGATGAGATAAATCTTCACCATCAACATCTCAAAGAAAGCCAGTAGTCAGACTCTATGGCTCTATACACAAATCGACCCACAAGCTACTGCAGGAAATGCCTCGCGGTCAAGGATTCAGTCAGAGGCAACAATCTAATGAACGTCAACAGCCCCTGATCGAGGCACAAACTTCCGCAAGAAATCAACACCAGCGTCCATTATGTCAAATATGCGGGAAATCCGGTCACTCAGTCCTGAACTGCTGGCACAGGTGCAACCTCAGCTATGTGCCGCCAACAAATCCAAGAGCTCTCACTGCCCAACAACAATACGCCGCAACAAATGACTGGATCTTGGACTCCGGCGCATCTTCACATCTCACCGCAGATGCGACGAACCTTCAACAGTCAACACCATATAACGGCTACGACTCAGTCTCCATCGCAAACGGTAGCACTCTTCCCATTCAGAACTCGGGCCAAGGCCTATTGCCTCTACCCGAGTCTAACCGTAAGCTTCATCTCCGCAAGATTCTTCACGTTCCATCGTTATCACATAATCTTTTATCTGTTTCTCAATTAACCTCAGACAATAATGTATCGATTTCTTTCACCGCTAATGAATTTATTATAAAGAGTCTTCAGGACAATCAGGTGCTTCTCCGCGGTCCCAAACTCAATATTCTGTACCACATCAAGTTCCACAGCTCCTAAACGCAAGTAGGTAAATCCTTCTGGTTGCCAAACAGCTCCTAAGCTTTTATTTTCTTCTTCCACAAATTTTGACATCTTCCCCTCTCCTCGGAAAGAACTGCAAACCATTTTTCCCTGTTTGCTTCTCAAATTAAAACCTTAAGAAGGGTAATTTGGTCCGAATCTATATTCCCATTTAAGACTAATATCTCATTGTAATTGTGATTAACAGCTAACAATTCCCTAAACAATGTGATTAAAAGCCGTCTCTCTCCGTGGCACTTTATCCTAATCATAAAGAGAATTTCAATTTTTTTTTTTTTGGCTACAAACTTGTTTGTATGTTCATTTGTAAAAGTTAAAAAGCAAAAGAAGAGTAGAACAGAAGTACAGAACAGAGAAGGTAAACAGAGAGATGAGCTAAGCTTAGAAAATCATTACTGCAGCTTTCACTATTTTTACAGCCATGCCAAATACCGTAGGTGAGTATATTTATACTAGAATATGTGCAGTTGGCTTTACAGATGTAAGGCTATGATTGCACGGGTTTGTTATGAGTTTATGGTTTTGATGCTGTAATCGTTCATCTTGATGCTGCTCAGTGGTAGTGGAGTAGCTGCTTTTACATCCCCGCAACTAATGGTGAGGGTTGAACTATTAGTTTGTTTCGAAGCAGATGGAATTGCCATGTTAATAGTGGCTTGGCGAAGATTTTCGTGGTTTGATCAATAGTGCTGAGGGGTAGTACTCAAACTTTTTTGGACTGAATGTGATCACGAATGAAGTGAAAGTTTACATCGATATGCTTGATCCTAGCATGAAATACTGGATTATTTGCTAAGGCATTTGCAAAGGTGTTGTCACAGTGTATATTGGTTGGTTGATCTTGAGGAAGATTTTGAGAAGTCGACAGAACCAGATAGTACCTGTTGTAGCTATCGCTAATGAGTGATATTTTGCCTCTATGGAGGAACGAGCAATGATTTGTTGCTTTTTACAATCCAAGAGATGGCGGTGTCGCCATGAAAGCAACAATATCCTAATGTGGAACTACGGGTGTCAAGGTTGGTGGCCTTGTCAGCAGCAGAGAAGGCTAATAGATGTAGACTAGAGTGTGAAATGGGAAGGCCAAAGTTTAAGGTGCCTTTGTTGTAGCAAAGAAGACATTTTGAGAGTTGATAATGAGAAAGAGAGGGAGCGTGCATATGTTGTCATAGTGTGTTGATAGCAAAGGAGATATTGGCATGAGTGATCGTTAGGTATTGAAGAGATCCAGTGAGATGATGATAAGTAGTAGGATTGAAGAGCAGAGGTAGAGGGATTAGCTAGTGGGTTAAATCTGTCAGGTCTTACTTGTTGCAGGATTGAGTGGGCATAGGAGGATTGTCATAAAATGAGCATTTTAACTATCAAATCTTAACAAGTTATTTTTTAAATAACAAATAAATATATTGACAAACATAAATGAAGGAATGAATAAATATTTAAATTTATTTTTTATATTTCATTTATATCTTTATGTTTTATTAAAATTTATGTAATATTTACATCATATTATATTATTTAAAAAAGATGATGTAAAAAACAATAAAAAAAATCAGAGTTAGGTGGTTGTGTGGATGGCCTCCTTGCCAATAGAGTAACAGTAACCATTAGAAGAAAGCAATGCATAATGACATTTTGGCATTTAGTTTTCATGTTTAGAGGATTGATGCAAATATAATTAATGGAGCACAAAACCGTTCACTCTGACATGCCACAGTAAATCGAGAAATTATTAGGTGCGGAGTGCGGACGGGGTGAGAACCGTCCGCACAGACACAGGGTACCAAGCGGTACCCAGTGATACCGAGTGGTACCGAACGGTACCGAGCGCGGTTTTATACTAGTGTGCGGACGGTTCTCCCGTCCGCACTCCGTACATAATAATTTCTCCAGTAAATCGCAGCCATTCATGTAGAACAAACACTTTCATCAGGCTCACATGTGTAAACTATCTAAGCTCGAAACTATATAGCCCGAAATTTTAAAAGAAACATGTTTTAAGCTTAATTAAATAAAAGAAGCAAATTTGATAAAAAAATTAAAAAGAACAAATTTGTCAAATTATTAATGATTTCGCGAGTTAAGAATAAGCCAAATCATTTGATCATATTTGCCTAGAAAGAGAAAAAGTGAGGGGAATGACGAGAAGAGAGAGGGTGTGAAGCTTATCCGGCGAGCAAAAGTAGAGGAGAAAGGGAGAGTAGTGGTTAATATAAATTAATATAATTAAAAATTAATAGTTATAATAACAGTTAAATTAAATTATAAAGTTATTATATTTAATTAAGTTGTAAATTTTAATGTAATTAAATTAAATTTAAATAAAGTTATTAAAATTACAATGAAATTAAATTAAATTAAGTTATAAATTTAAATAAAGTAATTAAATTGATAAATTAATAACTTAATTTAATTAAAATTTATAACTTAAATTTATAATGTAATTTAATTAAATTATGTTATAAATTATATTATAAAATTAAATAAAGTTATTTAATTTAATTAAGTTAAAATTAATAACTAATTTAATTTAATTGAATTACTTTTATTTAAATTAATAATTTAATTTAACTAAATTTATAAGTTAATTTAATTTAATAAAGTTATGAAATTTAAAAACTTTATCTCTCTCTCTTGCGCTCTCTCTCTAGGGCGTCCGTTTTTCTCTCTCTAGGCTAATACTCCAAATGAGTTGACTTAATTTGCACCTTTTTAAAAATTTCATTAACTAAGCTTCGTTTACTTAATTAGGTTTTAAACCTGCTTCTTTTATATTAATAAGAAAAGGACTTCACTTAATACCCTTCTTCTTCACGCTGCTTTCCTATATAGCTTAGGTCGCTGAAGCCAAAGGGGCGAAGGGCGGAAGTCGGAAGGGTTTCACGTTCAAGGATTCAGCAGTTCAGCGGTTCAGACGAAAAGCTTTCTTCTAATCTCGTTGGAACGCCGAAAGCCTACCCTTCACCTTCAGCGGCTTGCGACGGGTCGGCGACAGTCGTCAGGTATGCTAAAATTTTTCTATCTCTCGGCTTTTCCGGGTTTTCTTTCCGTTTAAATGTTTAATCCATTTTTTTTAATGACTTGCACAAATTTTCGCTGATTTCAGACACTTTTTTCTGATTTCGGCAGCCTGCAGCTACTCGCTCTCCCAACAAATCAAACTGATCCGGTCATCCAGGTTTCTTCTTTGGACGGGAGGTGAATTTTCAGCTTTTTCGTTCCTCAAAGGAAATAATATTTAGTTTTCTTTCTTTTTTTTGTTATGATTATTCTAGCTTATGCCATTATGTTTGTTTGCAAGTTTTTAGTAGTTTGTTAGTAAATTTTTAGTAGTTATTTGCAAGCTTTTATGTTCTTCTTCCACAAATTTAGACATCTTTCCTTCTCCTCGGAAAGAACTGCAAAACATTTTTCCCTATTTGCTTCTCAAATTAAAACCCTAAGAAGGGTAGTTTAGTAGTTTTACAGAAAATTAAAAAAAAAAAAGTGAGCTTCTACAAATTTACTGTGAAAAACTGAGAAGTGAGGCATAATAGCTTCCAGTCAATTCGGTTTAATGTCTATGTTCCAAAACAGATATAAGAACATATAGCAGCGGCTGCCAACTAATTGATTAATTAACTGCACATAGGCCCTAATGGTAGTTGTTGGTCCGAATCTATATTCCCATTTAAGACTAATATCTCATTTTAATTGTGATTAACAGCTAACAATTCCCTAAACAATGTGATTAAAAGACGTCTCTCTCCGTAGCTCTTTATCCTAATCATAAAGAGAATTTCTTTTTTTTTTTTTAAATTGGGCCACTTGGGAAAGCATGGGTCCGCCCCTTATTTAATCTTAGGCGTTAAAAATAGAAAATGATAATTAGAATAAATCGATTGTACCTTGACAATTGTCATGACATGATTTATGCTGAGAATTCATATCTTTTCTTCTATAATTCGAGCCTTTGTCAATGGCTATGTATGTGATGCAGGATGGAATTAGTAGTTCTCCATTTATTGGGTGATTGGGGCATTCTTTTGGCTTATATGCGTCCTTCGATCAAACATGAGTGAAGTTCTAGGGCACTGATCAATGGGTTGTCACGAACCAGGGAAATAAGTTGGGGGCTTTCTTTCGTCTTGTTATTAGGATGAGGTCTTGCTTTACACGTACACCCAATCAAAATCGTCTAGGCCGGGCATGACCGATTCACTTAAGTTTTTGGAGTATGGCGAACTCGTTGGTATACTTGCTCAGGAATGAAGACTATGCTCGCTCGTTGATTTTTCACCTTCGTGGCTTCAATCTTCAAGGACAGTTGTTGGACAAGGAAAGTTGGGAGCCGGGAGGGGAGAGCTGCTTGCGATTCAGGAAGTCACGCATGAACAGGATCGTCTAGGGAAAAAGGGAAGAATATAAGATATAGTATTTTGGTATACCAGAATATGAATCATCCAAATGTTATCTATAGCATTTTAATTTGGATCTGAAAGCTCCTTCCAGCTTTTCAGCCTCGTATCATTTCTTACTCTTTAACTGCATTAAAAAAGGCGTGGAAGATGGTGCAAGGAACTGGAAGCATGAAATCAACCTAAACCTGCTTGACGTTGATATATAATCTACTTTGAAGACCAATGAATTTCCATTACAGCCTTTTAACGTAAAATGTTTATTTCGGCTTTGTTTGGCTTGGTGTGGGATGATTTTTTTTATTGATTTTTAAAATGGAGTTTTAATAAAAATAATAAAGTATTCACGTAATCCTTTTGAAGCCTTCCATTTAATTATTTCAAATATAATTGCCTTTCATTAATTATTAACTATTTTATTACAGCATTTCCATACCAGCTAGAGTATTCATTCAACTCCAATCATGTAATGCTCGGTATGCCTTGTCGACTATGATGATGAGGAAGGGGAGGATATATAAGACATTTTAAGGCTTTTTTACCGGATTGTGGGCATTTATTTCATGCCATGTGGGTGGATCAATGGTTGCGATAACCTCCAACTTGTCCGATGTGTCGGTCATTGGTGATGAATGGTGCCGCACCGATGCCTTTAGTTGGATCGAGTACAAACCTTGGAAGCCTAAGCTCCTTCTTTGGTTGCTGGTATCAAGTTTGCACTTCAATCTGTACAATCTGTTCAGGTCCATTTAATTATAAATTCTATATGTTTCAGGTTGCTTGTATTTTAACAAAGTCTATCGAGATATTTCAAAAAGTCTCACCAACCAACATCTATAAAGGGAATTTTTTGAAAAAAAATAAATAAATGAGGCATTTACCTTACTGCGGACATTTATTTCATGCCATATGCGTGGGATACTTGATTGTGGGAACATCCAATTTATCCGATGTGTCGATCGTCAGTATTGAAAATTTTGCAGCTCTAATAGATCAATGTCTCCCACCAAAATTACTCTTATTTGTTGCAGTATTAGAAATTTGTAAATGTTATATTTTTGTTCGAATGATTTTGTGTTGATACAAATATATGCCTATATAAAGGCAAATGAAAAAGATAATAATGGAAATACAAAATAGAATATACTCAATAATGAAGATATATTACATGAATAAATATGATAAATTTTTTACTATAAATATTATATGACAATGAATAATTCTAATTACTTCCTATTTTGTCAAGTATTAAAAAAGAAAGTTTATTGTCAATGCTGATGTTTATGATAGATAAACTATGCTAATAACCTTTATTGTTTAATTTTAGGCTTTGTTTGGGACGATTTTTTATTTCTTCTTAAAATGGAGTTTTGGGATAATTGCTTCTTTAAATTGAGTTTTAGTACAAAAATAATATTTTTTTAGTATTGATTCTTAAAATGGAATTTGACTAAAAATTCATTTTAAAAAGCAAGAAAAAATTTGTCCCAATCGAAGCCTTAATCTCTAATTTTAACTCTTAAACTTTCTCAATCCCTTGAAATATGAGACATGAATATGTACTACAAAGAGAAATAAAGTAAATCATAGCAGAAGATAAATTATGATTTAATATGATGCAACATTATAGGAAAAATTATTAGGTTCGGACACCAGACGTAAAGATACGTCCAGATTCTAATAAAATATTTACACGTGGATACTTTATAAATTAAATGTGTCCATATATTTTAAACCAAGCACATTAAAAGCGCAGGTAAAACACATGTGAAGTACAGATAAAGTGCAGCAAATAAAAAAGTCAAAGCATAGTTAAAGCGCAGTCGAAAAGCACAGTAAAAACGTATTAAAAGCACAGTCAAAATGCAGTAAAAAAGCACAATCAAAGTGCAGACCACATGTTAAATTTTAATTGGATATCTAGACCTATTTCTAGGTCCGATATCCAGACCTAATAATTTTTCACACTCTGGACCTGGCCTGAATTCGCCAAAGCCATGTGTCAGGATCCACATATGGCCTCAACCAATTGCTACTCAATATACCTTGACGACTGATGATGAGAAATATGAGGATAATCCATTGAGGCTTTTACCAGATTGTGGGTATGTATTTCATGCTATATGTGTGGATCAATAGCGGCGACAACATCCAACTTCTCCGATGTGTCAATTGTGAATGATGCTTGGATGAGGTTCCGCTTGAAATTGAACAACTACTATTCTACTATTTGAAAGTGTATCATATTTAATCTCTAATTTTAGCTCTTAAACATTCTCTATCCCCTGAAATATGAGAGATGAATATGTAACTTCAAAGAGAAAGAAAACATATCATAGTAGAAGATAAAGTATGATATATTTTCACATTTTTTTCATCATATGTTGAGAATATGTTGGACAATCACAAATATTTTTACTTATAAAATTTATTTTTTTAGCAATATTAGTTGAGATTTAAATCAATATTCTCCAATTTGCATACTAAATTCGCCGCTGGAACTTAGTCAATTCTGCAAAGCTTGGTAATTAATTAAGCCATAATTAGAAGCTAAAGATAAATTAATTAGATTTTGTGCTTCACTTGCCCTGTATACTTTCATTAAAGTTGATAAGATGGAATCATACATAAAAAAAAAGGAACCAGATAACATCATGCCCCTACTTCAATCTTAGAAAAATATAGCAAAATCCATCATCATCTTTCCCATTTTCACTCCGAAATAGATAATGATTGTAGAAGATCATCCGATCATTGATGCTCTACCTTCACTAATTGACATGCATCATATTTTTAAATAAACTCCACTTTGTCTTTTAATCCAAGTACTAAAATATACAATTCAAATATTCGTACACCTTGATACTTTCTAGATGAATAATATAACCTAAATAGTGAGCCTAATGCAGAATCTCATATTTCAGATCTTTAAAAAGAGGAACCCACAGTCTATCCTTGTAAAAAATAATGTCATAATCTAAAACTCGTAATTCAGATTTCTTACTATATATGTTCAAGTCAATCAACTTTGGATACTATGTATCTGGCTTATATGATTCATGAATCTTTTCTTGCAAAGAAGGCTGAATGATCATCTGAGCCAATATATTATAATCCCAATGAGTAGAAAAAATCACCTCCAAATGTAATCGCTCCATATCTCATTTTAAATACTCTCAGAAGTGAGTTGTATATAAGATAATTCAAAAGATTTATTGCTCAGAGCGTCTACCACCACATTAGTCTTATAAGGCGGATACTAAATATTCATATTATAATCTTTGATAAACTCAAGCCATCTCCTTTGCCTCAGGTTTAGATCTTCCTGAGTGAATATATATTTCAAACTCTAATAATCAATGAAAATCTCACACCTAATATTATAAAAATATTGTCTCCAGGCCTTCAAAGCAAAAACTGCAGTAGCAAGTTCCAAATCATGTGTCAAATAAATGAAAATAATTTCTCTCATGTGACTTCATTTATTTGGAAGCATAAGTTAAAACTCGACAGTGTTCATTAGAACACACCCAAACCTCTAAGTGAAGCATCACTGTATACATGAAAGCCTTATATACCAGAAGAAAGAGCCAAAACTAGAGCAAAAGTTAAACAATCATTCAATCTTTGAAAACTTGCCTCACACTCTAGTGTCCATGCAAAAGCTACTAACTTAAGAGTCTATCTCACTAGAGATATATAAATCTGAGAAAATTCTTCTACAAATTTCTTATAATATCGAACAATGCCTAAGAAATTGCATACCTCAAACATAATAATAGACTCGATCAATCAGTGACTATCTAAACTTTTTAAGGATCTATAAAAATAATATCACTACTCACGATGTTTCCTAGAAAAGAAATACTCCTCATCTATAAATCACATTTAAAACTTTTGGCATATAAGTGATGATGCCTTAATGTCTCCAAAATAATCTTTAAATACTTGACATGATCTTCATCATAAGTGGAATATACATAAATATCATCGATTAAAATTTCTCTGAACACATTATTCATTAGATCCTTAAAGATAGTTGGAGTAGCAATCATCTTAAATGGCATAACCAAAAACTCCTCGTGTCTATACCTCGTACTCAAATCTATCTTCATCATATCAACCTGTGTCACATTCACCTGATAGTATCCAGAATGCAAACCAATCTTAAAAAATATAGAAGATCGAACAAGCTAATCAAATATATCATTGATCCATGATAGAGGATATTTATTCTTGATAGTGACTTTTGTTCAACTAATTGTAGTAAATACATATATGCTTCAAACCATCCTTTTTCTTCACAAACAGAATAAGTACTCCCCCACGGAGACACATTAAGATGAACAAATCCACTATTAAATAACTCTTGAACCTGAACTTTCAACTCCTGGAGCCTCTTAAGTGTCATTCTATATGCAGGTTTAAAATTTTGAGTTGTACCATGAAATACATCAATACAAAATTCAATGTCTATATCAGGAGGCAAACCGACTAACTCCTCAAGAAACACGTCTGAAAAATTTTGTACTATCAGAACATCATAAAGAAAAATAGAATCAATAATCATATCCTAGACTAATGCCAAAAATATCATATAAACCATCTTCCAAAATCCATTTGCTTCCATAGTAGAAATCAAACAAGACAAAACATCTCTAACTCTTTGAAAAACATAAATCTCACTACTAAAAAATAACTTCAAGCAATTAATTTGAGCCTCATACTAAGTCAACCAGTCCATATCCAAAATACATTAAATTGTAGAAATGAGTAATAAAATCAAATTATTCCTCCACTTTATATCAAAAATCACAAGAACACAGAAATAAATCCTACTAGCTATCATACCATCTCTAATCAATATGGTAATAAAAAAGACAATACAAAAATTTGAACTTAAGTTTAGTGAAATGAAGAAATGCTCAAAAATAAATGAATGAATGGCTCTATAATTGATAAAATATGATATGAATGATTATAAATGTAAGTTGTACCGGTAACCACATCTGGAGCATCATGAGCCTCATGCTGAGTCAAACTATACACATGTGTTTGAACTAGATTTGTAGTAACAATACTACCAGACTCTCTCTGACCATTGTCAAAAGGTTTACCTATTACTTAACTAAAACCATTTCCTATACCTGTAGCAATCTAAACAAATGTATAAAGTGGAACTATCCTCGGCTTTACTGTTGGTCTAACAGAACTCTCAAATCTTTGCTCAAGTCTTTAGCCAAATCCTACATGTAGACACTCTGTCATCCTATATCCTCATTAGATCTTATATCAAGAACCTTGATATGTGTCTTACCCATCATTTGAGCTATCAGACTAGTAAAACACATATTAAAATTCGCTATCGGAGTTGTACTATGTACAAGAGCTGCCTAACTTGTACTCCATCCATCAATTAAATCTAGGTTTGGCGAATCCAAAATCACACAAAATATATAATTAAACATATATGCACATGAAACAAATAATAATAAACACCCATATAGACTTAAATTTACCCCACTTGACTTACAAATAAATTTCTAAAGCCCAATTTTATAATTCCTTCCAAAACTATTGCTTTAATACTATAAAAATTTGTCACAACCCAATCCAACCAGTACATATCCTATTACTAAAATATTCAAAGTAGTACTATAAGCAAAATCATCCACCATATTTCTTTTAATTCATAAAAATATATAAATTATAGTACATTGCTATAAATAGAAGCTACAAAACTGAATAATAAACTAGTTATGACTATACAAAAATTAAAATAAAGACATACCTATAAATTTAGATCTAATCCTAAATTGTTAATAAAAAAAGCTCATTCCCTTTCCGAGATCATAAAAATCAGAAACAAAACTATAGTGAGTTAAAACAGCTTAGCAGGGCACACAAATTGATCCAAAATTTTAAATTTTTTTTATTAACCCTTTTTTAATATTTAAAAATAATTAAATGTAGTATAATAAATAATTTGAGCACTTTATCTATTATAACATGTATAATTTTAACATATATGTACATTTTTCATCATATTATAATAGTTAAAGTGTAATTAAGCATGTACAACAATTGCATAGTATTTTATAATGGTAGGCAACATAAATTCCTACTAAGCAAAAATGTACATTTTCAAAAAATAATCAAATTATCAATGTTATTTTAGTAGATTTTTATGAATTATCCACAAAAATATACGCTATTTTCAGACTTTAATTGAAATATAATATTATTTTTTGGCGTCCAAATAACTTTCTATTCAATAAAAATTACATAAATTCTAAAACCCCAGTTGTAAAACTTTTAAAAAATATTCATAATCTTAATCTCTATAATATATAAAAGTTACACGGTGAAATATTTACTCGTACAAAATTATCAAAAAATTTTAATAAAATATTAATTAAGTATTCTAATTATTTAATTTTAAACAAAAAATTCATCTAAATTCTTTTATATCCTCAAATATTTAAATCCAAAATTTTTACAAAAATATTCATAAATTAGCTAAGCATGTCCAAAACCCTCTCGTAAAATAAATTTACATACACCTAACAGTCCTAACTTCTCATTTTTACTGACAAGAGCTAATTTCTTAAAGAAATATACTAGTGTCTAAAAATTATGAAAAAAATTAGTGAAACTAAAATATAACAATATTTATGCTATGATGAAGATAGTTTGTGATTTTAAACTTATAATAACTCCTAAATAATTTTTATATAAATCAAGATATAGCAATCTCATCTCAAATCATTTCTCTCAATTTAGCCATTGTTTATAAACTGCTTTGGAATTTAATTAACAATAGTTGTCTAGTATTCCTTTATTTAATTTATTTTTAAAACAGACATTAGAACTTGAAGATTGTTATATAATATGCAATAAATAATATATCTACTTGAAATTTCAAATAAGAAAATTGGAACATAGCCATTACAACACCATATGCATTAGGAACCACACCACCCAACTGATTCTATGCTATCAATTTGGAGGATGGAACCAAATGCAACTCATAAATATTGCAAAATTTGAAATACTGGAAAGCAATTCTATTTTAATTTTAAACTATAAATAAAAAAGAAAATCATTCGAGCAACATTGATCATCATAAACTATAAATAAATTAAAAAGTATTATTTTATTAAAATTGTCCTTGTTTAATTTTCTACATTTTTTAATTTTCTTTTATCTTTGTTGCTTTATATTTATCAGCTTGTTAAAGTTCTTTCTATTTTTTTGGAGTATCAAATTTATTTATTTTTAATCATATTATCATTTGTTATATATATATTTGCAACAGTATATCAAGGCATTAAAAGAAATGAGCTACATCGATCCAAGCTATGTCACAGCCATGGCAATCGTCAACATCTTCGTTATCATTTTCATCGGCGTCATCTTATATACTTGTTTTTCCATCGTTCCATTGCTCCCCCTCTGCTTGAGCTCACACTCGGGACTTGGTCTAACTATGCAGAAGCCACACGTCAGGATCCGCGGGTAGCCTCCAATGACTGCTGCTCAATTTGCCTTGTTGACTACGATGTGGAGGAGGAGGGGGAAGATAATCCAGTGAGGATTCTACCCATTTGTGGGCATGTATTTCAAGTCAGATGTGTGGATACATGACTACAGCAACATCCAACTTGTCCGGTGTGTCGGTCACGGGTGATCCATGGATGAGATTATGCTTGAAATTGAACAACTATTACTATATATTTGACTCTCTTTGTGACTCTTCGGCCTTGTTTAATATGCTTGTTGTTGATGTATAAATTTGTTTAAAAGCATTTGTATAGAAAATAGCATTTAAAAAAATGGTGTTTGAATATTAATAGGCTCTCTCACATCAATAAAATGCATTGCCAGCTTCTTGATTAATTGGTTCTGCCATAAGAACTTGTTCAAATTTTAAAAAACCTACCGTAAGAGTGCTTTCTCATAATCTCACAACTAAAATTTAGGCTTCGTTTGGGACTGCTTTTTCATTGCTTTTCAAAACGGAGTTTTAGTACAAAAATAAAAAATTTTGTACTAAAACTTCGTTTTAGAAAGCAATAAAAAAGCCGTCCCAAACGAAGCCTTAGTTGGGACGGCTTTTTTATTGTTTCTTAAAGCTGCTTTTAAATATAAAAAATTAAAATTTTGTACTAAAAAGTTATTTTAAAAAATAGTGAGAAAGTTGTCCCAAACGAAATTAAACCTAAAGCTTAGTCTGGGACAACTTTTTTTAATATTTTCTAAAGCAATTTCTTAGCACAAAAGAATTGCTTCAGAGAGCGATATAAAAGCTGTCCTAATCGAAAACTAATTTAAAAATTCTTACATTTGACTTAAGATTCGTTTGGGACGGCTTTCTATCTGTTTCTTAAATCAGCTTTATAATAAAAACTACTTTAAAAAACAGAAAGCAAATCGCCCCAAACAAAACCTTACTCTACACTACTAATAGTCAGAACAAAACAACCCATTGGAAAATTTGAAATAAATGTTGGTCAAACTATACTGAAACTTTTAACAAATTTTTTCATTTTCCTTTTTAATTTGATTTATAGACTTTTCCTTCAAGCAACTAGAAGAACTATTAATTTCAAACTTATTGCCAACGAGATTTTATTCTAAAATATACATTATGAATGGCTTCAACATTCGCACACTCTATTATGATGAAAATAAAAAAAAAATATAAAATTATAATATAATTTAAATAATAATTTTTAAGCCAAAACTATCCAATACATAATTAAATATCAATTAAAATTTATATAAAAAAAAAAGTATAATAATTTATCTATGGATAAATAAGAATTAGAATGTTAATTAAAATTATAGAATAATTTATACAGCTATAATAAGCATATTTTAAACAAAACATAGTTTAATTACCTCTATCCATAAAAAGACTAACTGGCATGCATAATGAACATAAATAAGCTATCTTTGGAGTAATTATTGCGTCCTGAAATATTAGTGGCAGTGGAGAATTATAAAATTTAATGTCTTAGCTTCGTTTGAAAATCTAACACACAAGAAGATAAAAGATAGGGTATAACGTTCATAAGAGATACCGGAGTTTTTACGTGGAAACCCCAAAAAATGGGGAAAAATCACGGGATCTGACCCCGTTTGAATGAATCCATTATTATTTGCAATCGATTACAACTGTCGGAAAGACCATTATCTACTGATGGAGGTCAGAAGGAGACAAGGTTCAGAAAAATCGTCATATGGCGATAGAGGTCGCAAGGACTATAGTAGGAGATAAAGGTCGGAAGGATCATAGTCGGCAAGAGATATGGGTCAGAAAGACCATTATCTACTGATGGAGGTCAGAATGACCGTAATAGATGACATAGGTCAGAAGGACCGTAGTCGGAAGGAGATAGGGGTCAGAAAGATTGTTATCTGATGGCGGAGGTTGGAAGGACCATAATTAGAAAGAGATAGGGGTCAAAAAGACCGTTATCTAGCGATGGAGATTGGAAAAATTGTAGTAGGCAACAGAGATCAGAAGGACTGTAGTTGATAAGAGACAGGGGTCAGAAAGACCGCAGTCGTAAGGCGGTGGTCCAACGGAAGCCCGGGAGTTATTCGGTGGTCTGGCGAAACTCCGACTTCTGTCGGTGGTATGGTGAAAGTTTGGGCCTCAATCGGTGGTCCATCGACGGTTTGGTAGAACTTCAGCGTTAAGCGGCGGTCTAATGGAACTCCGGTGTCATGCAGTAGTCCGTAGGAAGTCTGGCATTAGGCGGTGGTCCTAACTGAAGTCCAGCGTTAAGCGGTGGTCCAGCGGAACTCCTGCGTCAAGTGGTGGTCCAGCGGAACTCCTGCGTCAAGCGGTGGTATGGCAGAACTCCGGTGTCGAGCGATGGTCCTGACGGAAGTCCGGCGGGCAATGGTCTGCCAAAAGTCCGATAGAAGTATGGCGTTAGGCGGTGGTTCAGCGGAAGTCCAACGTTAGGCGGTGGTCCGGTAGAACTCCGGCGTCAGGTCGTGGTCGTGACGGAAGTCTGGCGTCATGCGGTGGTTCGGCAAAACTCCTGTGTCAGGTAGTCTCGAGATTCATGCCCGATCAAGATGATTTTTTTGATGATGTATCAATTATACATGATTAAGATTAATTACTTTGTTTAAGGCAAGTATTTGGATGATTCTTGGTTTAGGTGAGGTTGTTATATATTAATCTAACTTTCCTAATATAAAGAGTAGTTGGTCACTGATGCGGTGCATCATATGAACTGGACCCATCTTACATAATCCAGCTTTCCATCATCCTATTTCTGTTTTAATCACCACTACCTTAATTAGCTATCTTTTTACTCTTTTTAGTTAAAAAATCACTTATTACCTGGCTAGTGCATTAGGCAAATACAGATATGAGAAATAGAGATCAAAATATATACACAGATGGAAGTTGGGAAAGATTAATTATTTTGTTTTAAGCTAAGTATTTGGACTATTCTTGGTTTAGGTGAAGTTGTTATTAATCTAACTTTCCTAATATAAAAAGTAGTTGGTCACAAAAGCCAAAGTATTAATATTAATTAATCAGTAAATACCATTTTTTTTGGACATTTAGGTCATTTACGGCAAATTCACACACAACGCATACACAAAGACTCGAATCCTAGACCTCTTAGTTGGAAGCCCTAAGCTTTCAACCAACAGACCAAGATGAGTTGTGTAGTAAATACCAATTCAAGACCTCACGCTGCATTGAAACTGCAGTGTAATTAATTACTCAAACAGGATATTGACTGAATTAAAAAATTTGGAAAAAAAATGTGAAAGAAAATTTCAAAACAAAATAGTAAAAATACGATAATTAAATTAGTATAAACTAATTTTTATGGCTGAAGGGTAATTAAATAGAGATTATAAGTCTTAATCACCTGTTAAACCTATTTGTTTAGACAGTAGCAAATTTGAAAATATAGATTGGTTTTTTTTTTTCTCTTATTAAATAGATGTAAGATATAATTAAGAACTAATTAGAACAAATTTTTTTATCTAATTTCTCTATATTTATTCATGAGAGCTTGGTATTACAGACTCTACATTAATGGTTTTGTTTGGGACAGCTTTCTTATTAATTTTTAAAGCAGATTTCTAGCAAAAATTTTTGTAATAGAAAATTATTTTCGAAAACAATAAGAAAGCTATCCCAAATGAAACAAATATCTTATAATTATAAGTTTTAATTTAATTATTTATTAGAAGTTTTCGGTGGTAAGATATCTAATTTCATGAGTTTGTATATTTAGGTCTGTTTGTGGTTTTAATAACACTGAAGGAATTGAATGATGAAATGGGAGAATTTGTTGCGGGATTGAATATATGTGGCGATAGAGTTATAATTCTACATCTTATCATTGTATGGGTATTCAACTCACACATAGAAAACACAAGAATTTTTTACATGGAAAACCCTGAAAAGGGAAAAAACCTTGGAGCCTGACCCAGTTGAAAATGATTTTACTAAAATTCGAGTAGATTACAGTGGGTTGACTCATCACTGGAGGCAATCAGATTATAAATGTCAACCGTATGGTTGCAGTCTGATAACAAACGGTGATGAAAGTCCGACGTCACTTGGTGGTCCTACAGAAATCCGGTGTTAGGTGGTGGTTCAATGGAACTCTGGCGTCAGGTGGTGGTCCAGCGGAACTCCGAGCGTCATGTGGTGGTCTAGCGGAACTCCAAGTGATGGTCGAGTTGGCAAGGAGGCAAGAGCGATATCTGATCTCTCTCTTATTTCCTTTGGCTTAAAAGTCCCTTTTCAAGAGGAAGGATGTGCCTATTTATCGATTTCCTAGAGTGACATGACCTGTAAATAGGAGAAAGATCAAGAGTAAATGGGGAGTGGTTTGGATGGACGGACGATATTGAATCCCTTGACCGTGGACTATTTGCTGGGCAGTTGAATGTCTTATTGATATCGAAATTCTATGATCTTGGGCTCGTTGGATTCGTCTCGTCGAGACGCTCAATTCGATTATAAGCATGTAATATTTGGAAACAGTTTGTTAAACTAAATTGTTGTTCAAACTTTTCAATAGTGCTTCGGGCCCTTGATTTGGACCCGTTTCGGCTCGAATTGAGTTGAATTGGTGTCGTTGGGTTTGTATTTTTGAGACGTTTAGTTTGATTATAAGTTTGCTAAAATTAGAGTTCGGATGATCCCAAATTTAATTTATGAAGTTTTCAACTCGATTTTGCCTCGAGATTTGTGCCCGATAAAGATAATTTTTGGATTATACATCAGTGCTCATAAATTATTTTGAACTATTTGAGAATTTTTATCAATAAAAATACAAATTGAGCTGACTATAAGAATGTTTTTTTATTGGATGTTTTTATTTATTTGATATAAAATTAAATCTAAAATTTCAACCTATATATCCACAATTTGCTTGCTAACTTTGAAAACAAAACATCATGAGCTTAGCCTCAATACAATTAGCATGTAATTTTTTTTTAAATGCATTATGTACTATAGTAAAAATAATAATTTATCACTAAAATGATTATATATATATATATATATATATATATATATATATATATATATATATATATATAAACAAATCTCTAGACTTTTAGGGGACAAAATTAGCAGCCAAATTTCTTTTTGGTGGCTAATATCTTGATTCCTTATTATTTAGAGGCCACACTTATTTTTGGTCGCTAAAAGATATCTTTAGCGTCCAAATCTTTTTTGTCTCTAATTTTTTGGTCGCTATTGGCCAATTTTCTTGTAGTGAATTAACATCCAATACGTTGAACTTGAGCTTCATTTGCATTTTCTTCCCTGATTTTTTTTCTTCTAATAACTTTATTGTGTCATCACAACTTTATACCATTTATAATTGTTGCGGGCTGAAAGATTCGTGGCGGTAGAGTGACTAATGTACTTTTCGTCTTAGCGATGCACTATCTAAAAATAGCTCTAGATCACTACGACATTCCATTAAAATGTTCATAATTGTGATATGAGTAGGAAAATTGAGGTTTTTTGAATTCTTTATCAGCCTTCATGAATAATAATTTGGAAGTTTCATTTAGACATAATTTTGATACTAATCAAATACTATGATTTCATTTGGAACAATTTTTTTACTATTTTTTAAAATAAATTTTTAATATAATTTTTTTTTTAAATAGAAAATATTTCAAATGAAACAAATATCTCCAAATAAATGATTCTTTTATCTAAGATACCACCTTTACGTTTTTAATAAGATATCCTCTCAAGAGAACACTGATAATTTAATCCATTTTGTAGGCTACAATAATATTTTTGGAGATTTTCATTTGATGTAATTAAACATTTTGAAGAGATTTTATTATTGATTTTGATATGAATTTTTTCTTTATAATAATAAACATAGTATTGGTGGAAAAGATTTTGTATCACAGAATAACAAATAAACATAATAACATACTAATTATTTAATTAAAAAAAATAACATTATAACAAATACACACACAAAATAGGGGAAAATTATTAGGTGCGGACACCGCACCTAAAGATACGTCAGGATATTGCACATTCTATGCTTAAGTTCTGCTTATGCTCTGCGTATTTACTAAGTATACATTGCGTATTGCAGTAAATAAGCCGCAAATATTTAGCGCCTAAACCTTTACCTGTGACATCCAAGGTTAATTCCTTCCTCAACATCTCAGCCGCCCAAGCCAATTTCATCACGAAATATTCGTGACGAGTCTGTAAAAAAGAAGCCTGTTAGAAGAAGATTAGATGAAGATGATGATGCTGATGCTATCCAAATGATCAGAAATATGTTTCGGTATAATCCTAGCAAATATGCAGATGCGGATGGTGATGACAAGGACATGGAAGCTGATTTTAGTCAAATTGAAAGGAAGGAAAGGAGGAGTTCTCAGATTGCTAGGAAAGAAGATGAGCAGCAGCTTCGTCTGATCGAGGAGGACGAAAGGCGAGAGAGGATTAAAATTAATTAGCAAGAATTTTTTTTTTGTCCCTAGGAAATTGTATGAAAGAAATCTCTAAAATTTGAAATAATTTTTAATAGTTGTTAGTTGAACTTTTATTATGAAAATTTCTAGGTGTTTCTAGAATGGTCTTTGTACAGATATAAAAAGACCTTTAGCCTTGTCAATTTGATGTAAGAGAAAGAAATCTAAAAGTTCTTTTTCTTTTGTCATATTCTCTTCCACTTTTACAAACAATTTATCTCTAAGAAGTGATATAATAGCCAAATTCGATAGTAAGTACTATGAATCTATAAATGTCTCGTCTCATAAAGGAGAATTACGAGAATTGGTGTCTTCAAATGAAGGCATTATTTGGTTGGCAAGATATTTGGGAGATAATTGAAAAAGGTTATGTCAAGCATAAAAATGAAGTAGCATTATCGAAAGTCCGAAGGGAGCTGTTGATAGAAAGTAGAAAGAATGATAAAAAAAACACTCTTTTTCATTTATCAAGCACTAGATGAGGCAAACTTTGAGAAAGTGGCAAATGTATCTACCTCAAAGCAAGTATGAGAGATACTTCAAGTTGCATATAAAGGAAGATAAAGAAAATTTGACTTCAAACTCTTCGAACTGAATTTGAGGCGCTTCAAATAAAGGAAGCAGAAAATGTGGGGGACTATTTCACAAAGTCTTAACTATCGTCAATCAACTGCGACAGTATGGATAAAAATTAGAAGCTATTTGAGTGATAGAAAAAATTCTATGTTCAGTAAATGATAAATTTGAGCATATTGTAGTAGTTATTGAGGAAGCTAAAGATTTAAAGACAATATCTGTTGATGAACCACTACAGGAAAACCCGCTATTACCGGCGGATTCTATCCGCCGGTCACATGTGAAATTCGACGGAAATCCGGGTTTCCGACGCACTTTCCGGCGGAATGTCGTTCGCCGGTTTGGTTCGCGTCGTAAAAGGACTTCCGGCGTAAAATAATCCGCCGGAAATGTTTCCGGCGGATTTCTGACGAAATTTCCGCTGGAAAAATATTTCCGTCGAAATTTTAATACGCCGGAAATCCAAAAAAAAAAAAAAATTCAATCCCGCCTCCCTCGTGAACCGCCCGACCTGCCCCCGGCTGCCGCATGAACCGATCCGCCTAAACGCCCGACCTGCCTTCTCGCCGCCGGCTGCCTGTGAGCGCGCGAACCGCCCCGCCTGCGCGCGAAGCTCCCTCGTGGATTCGAACCTGCGCCAAAGTCCCACCTCCGCCTGCGAAGGAACACGCGTGGAACCACCACTTTGACAGGAGTAAAATATGCCTTAAATCAAACTATTTTATATTTATATATATAATTGAAAACTTAATTTAATTATTTAAAAATAAAACAATTTAAAAATTTCAGTTAACTATTAAATAAATTATTAAAATTAATAAATAATTAAAATAAGTTATTAATTTTATAATAAATTAATTATTAATTTAGTAACTTTTTATATTATTTTAAAACACTTTAAAATAAATTATTGAAGTTATTAGTAAATTATTTATTATATTAAAATTGATTATAATAATTTATCAAATTATTTATTTTCATAAAATTTTAAATCCGCCGGAAATTCCGTCGGAAACTCTGCCGGAAAAAATCCATCGGAAAATCCGTTGGAAATTTTGTCGAAAAAAATAGTCGGAAAAATTTGACCTTTATCCGTCGGAAATGTGCCGGAAAGACCGCCGGAAACAATTCCGCCGGAACTCCGCCGGAAAATTCCGCCGGTAATGGACAGTTTTCCTGTAGTGAACTAATGGCTCTTTAATGACTTATGAACAAAGAAAAAAATAAGATACTATCAAACAAGTTCTCAATCAAATCTCTCATTAAAAGATGACAAAGACGACACAAAAAATAAATATAATTCAAATGATCAATGAGAAACAAAACATATAATAGGAAATGAAAGGAGAAATAGGAAGTCAGTTGAGGGAATTAAGTGATGAGTTTTCAAGTGTTGACCTCTGAATAATAACCAGAGGAACAAAAGGGAGAAGAAAGCTTAGATCAAAATCCTGCATATATACCCTGTGCCCGACGGATCCACGAATCCAGCCGCGATATCTTGCCGAAATCCCGCTGCAAACGGCGCCGCTCCGGTCAATTTCCCGTAATTCATGCGCGAATCCTGCGATCCTCTCCTCGATCGAGCCCCGTTCGCCTCTATAAAACGAAGCCGAAGTCCCCGCTCTTCCCACAGCACTCCACACACACGAAATCCCTTCCTCTGTCCGACCCCGAAGCCTCCTCCCTATGCCCGACAACTCCTCTCCCACTCCCGACGCCAACCTCACGCCCGATCCCTCTCTGCTCCCGACCACAGCTCCGACCTCCTCCCTCCTTTCCCGTCGCTGTGTCGACCCCAAGCCGCAGAGAGAGAGAGACAGACAGAGAGAGAGAGAGAGAGAGAGGGAAGCCGAGAGAGGAAGACTTACCTAGCCGAAGCCTCCTCTTGAAGTTCCGACCTCTGGCCGACGCCTCCTCCCATCTTCCTCTCCCGCTCCAACCCGACCTCCTCCTCTCTGATCGAACCCCCTCTGCCCGATCTCCCCTCTGCCGTGTCTTCTTCCCAAGCCGAGAGAGTGAGAGGGCGATAGGTATATAATTATTTCATTTTATTAATGATTATTAATTATAATTAGAAATACTAATTATAATTAAGTATTATTATTATCATTTATATATTTATAAGTGATTATTAACTATAATTATTTAATTAATTATGAATAGTTATTTATAATTAATTAATCTAGATTATAATTAATTTTTATTAATTAATTATAATTAGTTAATTACTTATTTATAATTAATTATAATTAAAATAAATAATTATTAATTACTCTTGCCTTTTCCTCCCTCGATCTGCACCGACCGCGCAAGTATAACTCATAAACCCTAAAACTCCGAGAACCCATTTCAACGCAGGCGACGAGACAAAACGACCACCTATACACGCTTTTCTTAGCGTGGTGGGAGGACGTGCGTCCCGACGCTTGCGACGAAGCGGGTAATCACCTAATTCCTTCTTCGAAGTTCGTATCGCCTTGGAAACCCCGCCTATACACGCTTTTCTTAGCGTGGTGGGAAGGGATCCCGGTGCGATGCGCGCGACGAAGCGGGGATACCCATAAGTACCCGCTTGCGGGGAAATAACTGTGCTTACAAAATATTTTCAAAAAAATAAAAAAATACTTTTCTACAAACAAAAAATACCCATACACGCTTTTCTTAGCGTGGTGGGGGATCGAAAAATACACGGCCGCGGTGTCCTCGAAAGAGGGCACCTACCATACACGCTTTTCTTAGCGTGGTGGGAAATGCCCGGTTTTCCGTAGTTTTCCCCTAAACGGGGGAGACGCCGGGAGGCTGCCGAAATTTCGGGTGAAGACGGACTGTGCCTGGACTTTATTTGCACATCAAATGGACAAAATGAGACTCGTACCTGGACTTGGTTGAACTCAAAGGGTGTTTGAACTTGGACTCAGCTTGTGAACATTTGGACTTGATTGAACGGTGGACTCGGACTTATAAGCTTGATTCAATCGACCTAAGTGAACTCAAACCCAAACAAATTTGAAAATATAAAATTGGAGCCTGCCATTTGAACTCAAAACCAAACTTGAACTCAAATCAGAGGAACAACAGATGACTTGGGTTGGACTCAAACTGAACTGCACTTGAACTCCAAAGGAACTCGAACAGAGGATTTGTGAACTGTGGACTTGAACTTAAACAAAATTTGAATGACTCATAAAGACTAAGTTCAAGTGAAATAAAAATCAAATTGAAATCAAATTCAAATGAAAGTGAACATGCAGATGAACTTGTAAGAACCGCATGGGACCAAATTTGGGTAATTTGAACATTCAACTGGACTCAAAAGACTGCAGGGGACATAGCACTTTGAACTCAGATCGGATTTGGTTCGCACATCAAATATGATTCAAACATTTGGACTCAAGTAAGAACTTGAGTTGGACTCCAGAAGACTGAACAATCAATTCAAACATATAATTGAACTCTCAAGGACTCCAGAAGACTTTGAACAGAATGCGAACATGAGATTGAACTCAAAGGACTGCAGGGAACTTGAACCAGGACTTAAGCTTGAATAGAGTCTGAACTCAAAATGAGCACAAGGAATCTGGCGACTCAATGTTTGAGAAGAAATTACAACATCCTCACATCCAACACCAATCAAATCACACCTTCTACGGATGTGTTTAGGGAAGCATACAACGAATGTAAATGCCCGCTAGTGTCAACAATCATCCGATCGAAGACAAGTACATATATTCCTTGCAACTGAAAGATGGTTGATTAGCAGACTAAGCGCAAATGTCTACGAATGTGAAACGACCTACAAACAAGTGCAAATACACAAAAAAAACACCCGAGATTGGTGAAAGGGTGGATTCGATGCAGAAATAATAGATCTTCTATAAAATACTTCCAGGAGGTCGTCGTAGAAGACATGTATCCCCTGCAAATAAAGAGGTCAATGAATGAAGGTCATTCATTAAAATCCCAAATAGAAGTGAAATGTCGGTTCACTCACAAGCAACAATACGAACTCCTACAAGTCACTACAAAAGATCTACAACATACGATCTGTTTACGAAGACAGATGTATATATCATATGTCACTGATGGGTAGATGCAGAAAGACTTCAGTAAGTGCAGTATCCTGAAGTCAATTTCAATATATGAAGTACATCTACCTGCCCACCTATAGCAGTAGCGGATATACTATACGAGATCAAATACCACAACAAAATACATGAAGAATACGACAAGTGCAATCTCTTATGACCTAAAGCAGGAGACTCGTTAGTGCACTATGATCCACATACAGAAAGCAACAACTAGTGCACGACAGTCTACCTGTACGAAGCAGTGAACAATTCTATTCAAAAGCTGCTACGCCACGCCACCGGATCTGCAACATTCGTACAAGCAGACAGAAGGCGTCCACAACTACAATGCCACGCCACCGGATCTGCAACATTCATACAAGCAGACAGAAGGCGTCCACAAACTACCACGCCACGCCACCGGATCTGCAACATTCCTACAAGCAGACAGAAGGCGTCTACAATTATTTCAAAGTACCCCTGCACGTGCACTATAAATTGTATACACATAGGTACACTAAAAGGGGTAAAAATAATTATAAAACCCGCATGGGCCCCGGCGAGCGTGTTATTGGTACACACGTGACGTCTAGGGATGCTGCGCGGGTTGACAAGTGAATTCAGGTTCGAAACCGATCCTTCTATACAGGTTAATAGAAGTCGACAGGGTTCGAACCATTAAACAAATATGTGGCCGTGGCGACCAGAATATTTGCTTCAATACATTCATATTAGGCCTTTAAAGCCTAAAATCAAAAGAATTCACTAATAAAGGCTCAAAGCCTACGAAACCTGATCCTCTATCGACCAATAGATAGAGTCGACAAGGTTCAATCCAGAAAATGGAAATGCTCTCCAAAACCCCGATGATGGCCGTGTTGAATGAAAATCTCAACCAGAGGGGTCCACAAATGATTCAAATGCTTTCAAAAATGTCTTCCAAATATCCAAATGCCTATCAAAATCCAAAACCCACAAAAATCTAGAAAAACTCCTCAAAAATCCCAAAATATTTAAAAATTGAAATAAATCCATCAAAAACTTAAAGCAAAATCCATCCGCCCTCCGCAACAGTTTGCCAAGGCGGACAAATTCAAATTAACTCTAGCTCACAAAGAGCCAAATGCCTAGTCGAAAATATCACTAGGATCCATTCTCAAACAATCTCTTGCCAGTAAGGACGTGGTACGTGTCCTCTAACCTGCAGTTTCGCCGCCAAATGGCACTGCAGGTAAACGGTTATGACCCGGGGCCCTCTGAACCGAGTGGTTTTGCCGCCAAATGGCACCACAGATAGCGGTTATGGCCAGAGCCGATACGCTCCTTAATGGCGTTAAATCCTTGAGATATGAATCAATAGGATATGATCGATAGGGCACAAAGCCCTCTGTCAGCTAAGGTGGATTCAAATTTGTCCCCTTAGACAAACATTCAACCCCGGTCTACAAGGTCCCCTTGGACGAAGCAACCCATGGCTGCCGACAAGGATCCTTCTGTCAGGTTGGGTCGACTACCTCCTCTGACTAAGTAGACCAGGGACCACGATGGCCCGGGACGACGGAACCATGGGATCTTGATCGGGTCTATCATCCATTCCCCCACCATCCGCTTTAAGTGCATGATGGTGAAATTTCTATTTTAAATATCAAATCTTCCAAACTTTTCAAACTTTTCCAAATACCCAAATCCAAATCCAATTTCTACCAATATCCAAACCCATTGCTGCTACTATATGCCAGATAACACGTATACTCTACGTATCTGATCGACGACTAGCCTTAATCGAAAGTTCTCTCTCGTGATCGAGAGGGGTAATTAACTATAGGGGCTTGCGCCTATAGGAAACCAGAACTCAGATCATAAAGTCCTCGCAAAATGAGGGCGAAATCTCTGGGTAGTGTCTTATCTACAAACTCATCTGCCTTCCAAAATTTACCTCGGAACTTAGTTCGTTAAAACTCCCTCGCCGAATAAGAAAAGCGAGCGGAGGCCGGGGCCGAATTTTCGGAGCCCACATCAAGTTTTAAAATGTTTGTCGAAGAGAGATTTTTACTTCTCCAGGGCAGGGGGGGGGGGGGGGGGGGGGCGTCTTGATTTTAAATAGGGGATGTTAAAATTGATCAATGGGTTGGATTCGGATCTGACTTGAAATTGATTCGAATCCAACACATCTAATGTGTCAAAAAAAAAAAAAAAACTTGAACTCAACCCACTCTACCAACCTAAATGATTTGAACCCGGCCAGATTATTCATTTTGATTTTAAAAATAATAATAAACTTTAGATTAATTAATAAAAAATAACACAATCATACCAATAATCATACCTAAATTTTCTTCATAACTTTTTATTTAAAATCTCATGTGATTTATTATGGATTGAATAATTCTGTTGTGGCAATTACAAAAACATGAAGGTCGATCAAGAAGAGTTTGTCCTCACACTTTCAATAACAGCAGTGAGTTTTTTTTTTTTTTTTATGTTAATCTTTCTTAATTTGGTTAAGGACTAAATGCATGATTAAAAATTGTTTAATTTGATTCTTATTAATAAAATAAATATATAAAGGCAAAATTTAATTTGTTCTTAAATAAATTTAAATATTTATAAGAATAAATTTCAAATCAGTTGAATTTATTTTAAGATAATATAATATATGAATAATCAATTAAAATTTATAGTGCACTCATATTAAAATAAATTTAACAATTTATAATTTATCTTAATGAAAAAATTATTTTAATGTTTTGGCTTACTTTTTTTTTCCAAAACTAATTATAGAAGCTGTTTTTATGACTAATTAGGTAGCCAAACTACATAGGTGCATAAAGCTATAAGGAAGAAAGAATAAGCAATTTGATGATCATCATTATAAGAAGAGTATTTATATATTCTAAGACTTCATTTCTGACGGCTTTTTTAGTGCTTTTAAAAACAATTTTTTAGTATAAATATTTTAATTTTTGTACTAAAAAATTATATTAAGAAGTAGTAAGAAAGCTGTCTAAAATAAAGCCTAATAGCTAGCATCTAATAACTTATTCCATGCTAAAAGTTTTAAGGTAATAGAGGGAACTTCTCGTCTTAATAAAAAATATTTATTAATTTTTCAAACATGAAACTAAGAAAGAGATGATCATTCATGCACTTAGCTTCAAATATCACATAAAAAACACAAATTATTTGAGTAAATCAACACACTTAGAAGCACATCATTACATATATAAGATTGCAGAAACTGTATTCTTGTTAAAAAAGCTGACAACTGTGTGGTATATAGAAGGCAAGCAAGAACCCAAGTGATCGACCTCTAGTTATTATTCATCCAGAACTTGGTCTGAAGTTTTTCCACTGTCTTTTGATTAAGCTGAAAAGCCTTCTCTAAAATATAGGGAGAGATAGGCGGCTTTGATCCAAAGACTGCATTGGCAATAGTAATCACTCCCGGATTCTGGCTGCTGAGCCCGGAAATAGCCACTGCATTTGTATTTCCAGTGTTGAGCTGAAAGTGGATGAGACCTTGCGGAAAGACAAAGACATCTCCCTCATTAAGAACCTTTGTGAAGAGCTTGTTGTCCGGGTTATTGGATGCCACGAATCCAACATCAAGAGTGCCCTTTATCACCACAAGTATCTCGCTGGCCCTCGGGTGAGTGTGAGGAGGGTTGAGACCGGAAGGCGCAAAGTCTATGCGAGCAAGTGAGATACCGAGTGTGTTCAATCCCGGGAGTTGGGTTACAAAAACAGGCGTCACCTTTGATCCCAACTGGTTCGCTGTGTTGCCTGGTTGGTTTAAGCCCGTGAAGAGGAAGTCGTTCTCGTTCACCAAGTTGGGGTCCTTGCAGACGAACCCATTTACAAACACTGAAAGATCATTACATATATATGTTTACATAAGCATTTGCTTCTTCTGCTTTGTAAATGATGAAAATTTTAAAAAAGTTTAATCAACTAGTAAGAAATTGTGAATGAATGCATGAGAGAAATGTATATAGATCCTACTGTTTGACGTGTTGTCTGCAACACAAAAGTCTTGGAGTTGTGTGGGATCGGTGGCTATTGCAAGCGAGGACGCCAAAGCAAGCAGACCAAGAAAGAGGTGGAGGTCATGAGACTTAGCCATCTCTCTCTCTCTCTTTGTGTTCTCTCTTCTCTCTTTCTCACTCTGTTAACTGGCTTAACTAACAGGTCCTTGCTTTGTGAATTGCTTATGGGTTGTATGGGAGTATATATAGGGTGCTAGCTAGAGAGATCCACAATGCTTCGAGATAGAGTTAATTCCAAGTTTACAAGTCATTGAATCTGTCATGGGAAGAGCAAGTCTTAAATTTACCTGCTTCTCGATGCATATTCAGTTATGTTTAAATGGTTTTAAAGTAGTTGTTAATTAGTCATGGTAGCCAGTAATTAATTAACGATCAAATCAGTTGTTACGCGTTAGAAAAATTGTGTTATTATCATGTGTTTTTTTGTCTTAATTTTTATCAAAAATTTAGCACTTAAATAAAATAATTTGTAGGAGGCCGAAAATTCGGAAAGTAAAAAATTAAGGATTTGGCCCAATTAGATAATCCAATATATAACTGGAAGTATAAAGATCCTCATTTCCTCGTAGTTGAAGAGTATGAGATTATTTGAGAATAAATATTTTATTTCCCATAAATTAGATATTCAGGAGCGAACTGTTAAAAGTTTAAACCCAATAACAACATTAAATACATGTAGAAGCATGGGGATAGTGGTGGTGGTTTCTAGTGGTAGTCATCAGAGGTGATAGTCAAAAAATACAAGCGAGCTTGTTAGTTCTCTTTGTTCTTAAGTGATAGACGAAAAATGCAAGCGATCAATTCTATTTGTTGGGCTCGTTGGGGGATTGTAGCCTTGTAGGGGTTCTCCCACTACTTGGGTTCGGGTTCCCCAGCATTGTGAAACTGTGTACAATCAATTCATTATCAATGCTATTAAATATATCTTTCTCAATAAAAATAAGTAAACAATCATTCATCTAGAAATCTTCTATACCATTGCCTATTAGAAAAATAAAATTGTGAGAACATATTTTAATTAAATTTAAAAGTCTTAAAATTTATCATAATTTAAAATTTAATCAGATTATTTGACCTAAATTTTCTTCATAAATTTTTATTTAAAATCTCATGTGATTTAATATGGATTGAATAATTCTGTTATGGCAATTACAGAAACATGAAGGTCAAGAAGATTTTGTTCTCACAGTTTCAATGACAGCAAAGTGAGTTTTTTTTTTTTTTTTTTTTCTGTTAACCTTTCTTAATTTAGTTAAGGATTAAATGCATGATTAAAAATTGTTTGATTTGATTCTTAAAAACTAAAAAATTTGGTGCTAGAAAACTACTTTAAAAATAGTAAGAAAATCGTCTCAAACAAAACATTTAATGTAGAGTCTGTAATACCAAGCTCTCATAAGAAAATAAAGAGAAATTAAATTAAAAAATTCGTACTAATTAGTTCTTAATTATATCTTACATCTGTTTAAAAAGAAAAAAAAATCCCTGCTTTAATCTATATTTTCAAATTAGGCACTGTCTAAACAAATAAATTTAACAGGTGATTAAGAATTGCAATCTCTTTTTAATTATCCTTCATCCAAAAAAAATTAATTTATAACAATTTAATTATTGTGTTCTTGTTATTTTGATTTGAAATTTACTTTCACATTTTTTTTCCAATTTTTTAATTAAGTCAGTATCCTATTTGAGTAATTAATTATATAGCAGTTTCAAAGCAGCACGAGGTCTTGAATTAGTATTTATTGATTAATTAATATTAATACTCTGGCTTTAGTGACCAACTGTACTCTTTATATTAGGAAAGTTAGATTAATAACAACCTCACCTAAACCAAGAATTAAACGTCCAAATACTTGCCTTAAACAAAGTAATTAATCTTAATCATGTAAAATTAATCCAAAGACAGATTATTTATGTTGATTATGCGTGCCTGTTAGTCTTTAATTTTAAAGATAGAAGTAATTAAAATTTTTTTTTTTGTTTAAATCGTATTAAAAAGGGAAATGATAAATTTGTTAAATGTTTCAGTATAGTTTGACAGACATTAATTTCAAATTTTCCAATGAGTTGTTTTGTTCTGACTATTAGTAGGGTAGAGTAAGTCAAATGTAAGAATTTTAAAATTTAGAAGTGGACACTTCAGTTAATCATGCTGGTGTTGGCTTGGTCAACAATGCTAACATTAATGTCAATGTTCCTATTTCTGTGTTGCTGATGATAAAATGCGTGATCATGTGGCTATTAGTGGAAAACAACATGTTCTGCATCCTACTGATTGGTTAACTCTAGAGGCTTCTCCTTCTAGTGTGGAGGATGAGGACCTTTTATGTGAGTGAGGATGAAATCCTTGTTCGATCTTTTAGGAGGAAGATGGGAGGCAGAGCTAATAGGCGAATTAAGAAGGAAATAACGTTTATGACTTTTTGCTTTTGGGTTTCTGGTTGCTGCTTTTTGGAGCGTGTTGGGTGGCTTTGTTTTGGCTGTCATTGTTGTTTGGTTTCAAATTTGGCTCTTAACAATATTGTAGTGGTTTTTGATGGTGGAATGGACAATGATGAGGAGGCTCCTGCTTCCCCTCTGTGACTAAGCTGGCTAGCAACCTGGGTACCTTGTCATTGGTTGGTTGGCGTTCAATTGCTTCTACCTATGGATGGTCCGTGCTTGGCTACTAAGCTGGTGCTGGGGGCCTCCATCCAGAGTCCCCCTCTTTTCTTATTTTGACTTCTTAGATTCTTTGGCTATTTATTTCCTTTGTTTTTGTATCTGGTCACTGTAATCCTTACCTTTTATTTAATAAAATTTATGTCAAGCATTATATTAGTAGCTATTTAAAATTAAGCAAATTAAAAGCATTATATACTTAAGAAATTAAATTATTATTTGACTTATGTGACATCTTATTTAATTTTGTATGAAATTAAATATTATGTATTGATCAAATATATTATTTTATTTTAATGAAGAGCTAAAATAAACCTTTTCTTTATTGGCTTCTGTGGTGGTTTGGAAGCTGCTAGTTGGTTGGCCTTTTGGCTCGTTTGTTTTTGGCCAGATGTTTTGGGTTTTGTTTCTATGGATTTTCTTATACCCCTCTCCTCATCTTTTGTGAGCTTGGGGTGTTCTGTGATGATTCTCTCTTAGTTTGGTGGTCGTTATTTTGGTTTTGTTCGGTTTGATTCTTCCTTTTGCAGGCTTCCTCAAGGCTAGTGTGGCTGTTTTTGGTGGGAGCTCTTGCTGATCTTCTGAGCTGCTTTGTTTGGATTGTTGTGTTGGTTGGACTGAGGTGTTGGCAGTTACTTCTTCCTATTGCTTCCTTTGTGTGATTCTCCTTCTGGTTTTGTCTTCTTTGTTTGCTTTCTTTTCATTTATTTGTGCTTTGCATTAGATTGGATCAAAGGCTCACATGTTTTATTTCAAATAATGTATTTTTAGTGGGTTATTGATCCATTAAGGACTTATAATATTTTTATTATATTAACGTATAAGCCCCTTATGCGGATTTTATATTAAAAAAAAAAGCTAAAATAAAATAAATGCACTAAAGTATAAATAAGGTCATGGCCCCCAGCATAAGTAGTTAAGTTCTCATTTTCCTTATTTTTCATCTTGAATTAAAATAAGATGTCTCTTGCTTTCTTGGAGAACGCCGTTTCAAACGTTAAAGATCGAAAACGTCAAAACCTCATTTCTACATTTTCAATGGATTCAAATATGCTTCCAAGAATTTTCTCGATGATTTGACATGTAATTTTGGGGCGTTGAAATTATTTTTTATCTTCAATATATCTTATATATGGCATCAGAGCCTGGTTGTCATATTGTATAACTTTGGAATCAAAATTAGTTTGTATCTAATCTGCTTAGTAAGATGGGAAGCTGAGCTTATTTACTTCTCATTAGAATAAGCAAGAATGTTGTGAATAGGATCACAAATAATAAAGATGAGTTGTTGTACGCTCAAAGAAGACAATATAAGAAAGCACTCTTACGGTAAGATCTCAAAATTTGAACAAGTTCTTATGGCAGAACCAATTAATTAAGAAGCTGGCAATGCAGTTTTTTGATGTGAGCGAGCCTATTAATTAAGGTGTAAAGAAATGCATGGACATACTTCCTTTAGGCTCAAATAATGCAATTGCTGCAACAATTCACAATGATATAGCAATCATTGTGAGAATACAAATAATCCAACCTCTCAATCAGAACCGATAAACTAAAATATTAATAGGCATTTTGGTCAATTTTCTACGTACGCAGTATGTAAGGCTAGTATTTAACAAGTTTGAATGGAGAAACAAATCAATAGAGGAAATCAACACCAAACATTAATTGCTTTCAATAAAAAATACCTCCTAACATGCAAACGTTCATAAGTTCTCAGCTGATTTGGTCATTAATTACCGACTACCATGATTAATTTGCAAGTAGTTGAAGACCATTTCGCTACTCTTGAACATGATAGGAGAAGTGAATTTAAGACTTGTTCTTCCCATGAAAGTTCCAAGCATTGTCTATCTCTCTAGATAGCACATTATATATAATCCTATACACTCTAAAGGAAATTCACCACAAGCAAGGTAAAGCTTGATATAAGAGAGAAAGTGAGAGAGATCAGCCATATATTTACAAATTAAGGAAAATGGCTATGTCTCATGACCTCCAGCTCTTTCTCGGTTTGCTTGCTTTGGCTTCCTCGCTTGCAATAGCTACTGATCCCACACAGCTTCAAGACTTTTGCGTCGCAGACAACATGTCAAACAGTACGATCTACATATTTATCTCTCTTGCATTCATTCATTTATTAAAAAAATTTCATCATTTGCAATGCAGAACATACATGAATATGCTTATGTAAATAAATAATGATCTTGCAGTATTTGTGAATGGGTTCGTCTGCAAGGACCCCAACTTGGTGAACGAGAACGACTTCCTCTTCACGGGCTTAAACCAACCCGGCAACACAGCAAACCAGTTGGGATCGAACGTGACGCCTGTTTTTGTTTCGCAACTCCCAGGATTGAACACACTCGGCATCTCACTTGCTCGCATAGACTTTGCGCCTTATGGTCTCATCCCTCCTCACACTCACCCGAGGGCAAGCGAGATACTTGTGGTGATACAAGGCACTCTTGCTGTTGGCTTCGTGGCATCCAATAACCCGGACAACAAGCTCTTCACAAAGGTTCTTAATGAGGGAGACGTCTTTGTCTTTCCGCAAGGTCTCATCCACTTTCAGCTCAACATTGGAAATACAAATGCAGTGTCTATTTCCGGGCTCAGCAGCCAGAATCCGGGGGTGATTACCATTGCCAATGCAGTCTTTGGATCAAAGCCGCCTATCTCTCCCTATATTTTAGAAAAGGCTTTCCAGCTTGATCAGAAGACCGTGGAAATACTTCAGGCCAAGTTCTGGACGAACAATAGCTAGAGATCGATCATTGGTTGCTTAATTGCTTGCCTTCAATTTATTAATATTATTTGGCGTATATTATCACGGTGTTGTCAGCTATTTTAACAAGCAGCTCGTTTAGTGTTCTAATGTAATGTACTTTAATGTGTTAAATTTACTTAAATATATTCTGTTTTTATGTGTTATTTGCAGATTATTAATTGCTTGCATGGCCGTCTCTTTGTTCGCTTCATGTTTGAAAGATCTACGAGTATATTTAATGATTACGCGATATTTTTGAAAAGCTTGTCGTGTCAGTAAACTAGCACGAGCCGTACAAATTATTTCTTGCTCAATATTTAAACCGCAGTAAACAGGACTCACTTCAAGCAGAACTAAAAAATGGATTCCTGCACATATATCAATCTAAAAAATCAGCTGCAAGAATCAAACAAGAACAAATAATTTATGTCGCACATAAATTATTCCGTGCGGGGACTAGATGCAAAACACCCTCTGGAGACTAATCAGAATGCGCTATATCAGTGGTACCGAGACGCAGTACGGTAAAGAGCGGTACCAAGCACATAGGTGACGTGGCCCATTCCGATTGGTCTCCGAATGACGTTCGGCGTCAGCACCTAATAATTTAGACTTGTAGTTCGGTGAACTCTACATCCAATCAAAATCTCAATAACTAAATATACAGATATATATATATATATATATATATATATATATATATATATATATATATATATATATATATATATATATATATATATATATATATATAGATACGGCATCACAAAATTAGCTTGATCGGGCACGAATCTCGAGGCGAAAGCTAGTTGGAAACTTCAAAAATTAATTCCGAGAGCACCCCAACTCCGATTTCAGCAAGCTTATAGTCGAACTGAGCGTCTCGGAAATACAAACTCAACGACACCAAGATCAACCCAATCCGAGCCCAAATGGGTCCAAATAATGGATCCAAATTGTTGTTGGAAGGTTCAAACCGCAATTTGAGTTACCAAACAGACTCCGATTTTGACGAGCTTATACTCGAATCGAAGGGCTCGACGAGACAAATCCAACGAGCCCAAGATCACAAAATTCCAACATCACTAAGGCCTTCAAATGTCCAATGAACGGTGCATGATCGTAGGATTCAATATCGGCCGTCCATTGGACCACTCCCTATTCGCACCTGATCTCACGCCTATTTACGGGTCATGCCACTCCAGAAAATCTATAAATAGAGCCCTCATTTCTCATAAGAGAGGACCCCAAGCAAGAGAGAGAATAAGAGAAGAGAAGGAAGGAGCTCCTCCTCGACAGCCGCCGGACCACCACAGGAACCTCGCCGGACCACCGCCGGACCACCGCAGGAACCTCGCCGAACCACCGCCGGATCATCGCAGGAACCTCGCCGGACCACCGCAGAACCTCGCCGGACAACCACCTTAAGGCCCGACGTTCAGCCCCTATGTCCTGCTGAAGACCCGACGTCCTGCTTAAGGCCCGACGTTCAGTCCGTACATCCTGCTGAAGACCCGACGTCCTGCTTAAGGCCCGACGTTCAGTCCCTACGTCCCGCTGAAGACCCGACGTCCTGCTTAAGGCCCGACGTTCAGTCCCTACGTCCTGCTGAAGACCCGACGTCCTGCTTAAGGCCCGACGTTCAGTCCCTACGTCCCGCTGAAGACCCGACGTCCTGCTTAAGGCCCGACGTTCAGTCCGTACATCCTGCTGAAGACCCGACGTCCTGCTTAAGGCCCGACGTTCAGTCCCTACGTCCTGCTGAAGACCCGACGTCCTGCTTAAAGCCCAACATTCAGACTCCGGTCTCCTGCCTACTATGGTCTTCCCGACCTCCGTCGCCTACTATGGTCCTTTCGACTTCTATCAACATTCAAAGGTCTTTCAGACCCCAGTCTCCGGCCGACTACGGTCTCCGGCCGACTACGGTCTCCGGCCGACTACGGTCTCCGGCCGACTACGGTCTCCTTTCGACTACGGTCTCCTGCCGACTACGGTCTCCGGCTGACTAAGGTCTCCTGCCGACTACGGTCTCCTGCCGACTACGGTCTCCGGCCGACTACGGTCTCCTGCCGACTACGGTCTCCGGCCGACTACGGTCTCCTGCCGACTACGGTCTCCTGCCGACTACGGTCCTTAAGGCCAAACAAACCTGTATATGTAACTCTTACCATGTAATGCAATCTATATGATGTACATTTGCTACATCAATCCAAGGCATTCTCCTAAGGAAGGGCCTCATTTGTAATCGACTACAAATACTAGTGGATTCATTCAAACTGGGCCAGGCCCCGTGGTTTTTCCCCCTTTTTCAGGGGTTTTCCACGTAAAAACTCTGGTGTCACTTATGAATGCTACATCCTCTCACTTATCTGATTGTGTGCTGGATCTTCGTACAACGCTAAGACGTTAAACTATATATTTCTCTACCGCTGTGAATATTCCAGGACGCAACAGTTTGGCGCCGTCTGTGGGAACCTGGTTCCCAACTGGGGGGCAGTTTTGGCTCCAACCTCAAAAGGTTATTCGACTGCTATTGATGCGTTAATTTCATGGAATCAGATCCAGACTGGGGGGCAACCTTAACTTCAATTTTAGTCAAGAAGATCCCTCCAAGACTTCTAAAGCAAATACAATATTTAAGGAAACTCTCGGCAAATACATGGAAGCTTCCGATAAAATTCAAACCATGTACAGTCCCTTACTGGACTTCTACTCCTTGGGCAAGGTCTTGATCTCAACCTCAAAAAGGCAGTAACGGTCTAAAGATAGACCTTTTTCACTTTTGATTCGGGATATACGCGGCGTTCGCCCCCTCCCAATCAAAGCAAAATCAATCCCACGGGGATTCGATTCGACCTCTTCCACACAGGTTAACGTCGTCGAGCAAAGGCTCCGACATACAACCTCGGAAAGGTCTCACATCCTTTGTGGATTCTCTCGACCTCTTCCATACAGGTTAACGTCGTCAAGCAAAGGCTCCGACATACAACCTCGGAAAGGTCCTACATCCTTGGTGGATTCTCCCGACCTCTTCCACACAGGTTAACGTCGTCGAGCAGGGCTCCGGCATACAACCTCGGATAGGTCTTACATCCTTGGTGGATTCTCTCGACCTCTTCCACACAGGTTAACGTCGTCGAGCAAAGGCTCCGACATACAACCTCGGAAAGGTCCTACATCCTTGGTGGATTCTCCCGACCTCTTCCACACAGGTTAACGTCGTCGAGCAGGGCTCCGGCGTACAACCTCGGAAAGGTCTCACATCCTTAGTGGATTCTCCCGACCTCTTCCACACAGGTTAACGTCGTCGAGCAGGGCTCCGGCATACAACCTCGGAAAGGTCTCACATCCTTAGTGGATTCTCCCGGCCTCTTCCACACAGGTTAACGTCGTCGAGCAGGGCTCCGGCATACAACCTCGGAAAGGTCTCACATCCTTAGTGGATTCTCCCGGCCTCTTCCACACAGGTTAACGTCGTCGAGCAGGGCTCCGGCATACAACCTCGGAAAGGTCTCACATCCTTAGTGGATTCTCCCGGCCTCTTCCACACAGGTTAACGTCGTCGAGCAGGGCTCCGGCATACAACCTCGGAAAGGTCTCACATCCTTAGTGGATTCTCCCAGCCTCTTCCACACAGGTTAACGTCGTCGAGCAGGGCTCCGGCATACAACCTCGGAAAGGTCTCACATCCTTAGTGGATTCTCCCGACCTCTTCCACACAGGTTAACGTCGTCGAGCAGGGCTCCGGCATACAACCTCGGAAAGGTCTCACATCCTTAGTGGATTCTCCCGGCCTCTTCCACACAGGTTAACGTCGTCGAGCAGGGCTCCGGCATACAACCTCGGAAAGGTCTCACATCCTTAGTGGATTCTCCCAACCTCTTCCACACAGGTTAACGTAATCGAGCAGGGCTCCGACTTACAACATCGGAAAAGTCTCACGTCATTGGTTAACGTCGTTAGAATGTCGTCAATAGACTTCTATATGACTTCTCCATAATGTTAAAATTCTTCCTGATTTTGAATTTCCTCCTGCGCTAAACTTTTGCCTTGCAGGACTTTCGACGGACTATTACACGACGCCGAAATTCTTCCTTTCATCGGACTAATACCCGTCATCGGACTTCTGCTCGTCGACGAACTTTCGTCGGTCTTCTACCCGACAATACTTCTACTCAACGTCGGACTTCTGCTTGTTAGCGGACTTTTACCGTCGTCGGACTTCTGCTCGTCAACGGACCTTCGTCGGTCTTCTACTTGACGCTGCACCTCTACCCGACTACGGACTTCTACTCGACCTCAGACTTTTGCTCGTTAGCAGACTTCTACTCAACGTCGAACTTCTGCTCGTCAGTGGACTTCTACTCAACGTCGGACTTCTGCTTGTTAGCGGACTTCTACCGTCGTCGGACTTCTGCTCGTCAACGGACCTTCGTCGGTCTTCTACTTGACGCTGCACCTCTACCCGACTACGGACTTCTACTATACCTCAGACTTCTGCTCGTTAGCAGACTTTTACTCAACGTCGAACTTCTGCTTGTCAGCGGACTTCTACTCAACGTCGGACTTCTGCTTTTTAGCGGACTTCTGCCCGTCGACAAACTTTCATCGGACTTCTGCCCGAGACCGTACTTCTACACGACGTCGGACTTCTCCTTGTTGTCGAACTTCTGCTCGTCAGCGGACTTCTACTCGTCATCGGACTTCTGCCCGTCGACGAATCTTTGTCAGTCTTCTACCCGACGCTGTATGACTACCCGATGTTGAATTCATGCCTGTCATCATACTTCTCCCCGATGTTGGAAGTTTGTCCGTCATTCCAACCTCTCTCTTTACAACGGTCTATCCGACCTCCATTGCCAACCACCAAACATCGGAACTCCACAAGATCTCTCGAAGAAAAGAGGGATAAGGGAAAATCTCCGGACTTCCTTGCCAAGAGAGGGGCCTCGAAAAATCGAGGGAATGCCTCAATGGTAAGGACAGAGGGAGAAGAGAAGGAGGGGAAATCTCCGAACTTCCTTGCCAAGAGAGGGGCCTCGAAAAATCGAGGGAAGGCCTCAATAGAAAGGACAGAGGGAGAAGAAAAGAAGGGGAAATCTCCGGACTTCCTTGCCAAGAGAGGGGCCTCGAAAAATCGAGGGAAGGCCTCAATGGAAAGGATAGAGGGAGCAGAGAAGGAGGGGAAATCTCCGGACTTCCTTGCCAAGAGAGGGGCCTCGAAAAATCGAGGGAAGGCCTCAATAGAAAGGACAGAGGGAGAAGAGAATGAGGGGAAATCTCCGGACTTCCTTGCCAAGAGAGGGGCCTCAAAAAATCGAGGGAATGCCTCAATGGTAAGGACAGAGGGAGAAGAGAAGGAGGGGAAATCTCCGAACTTCCTTGCCAAGAGAGGGGCCTCGAAAAATCGAGGGAAGGCCTCAATAGAAAGGACAGAGGGAGAAGAAAAGAAGGGGAAATCTCCGGACTTCCTTGCCAAGAGAGGGGCCTCGAAAAATCGAGGGAAGGCCTCAATGGAAAGGACAGAGGGAGCAGAGAAGGAGGGGAAATCTCCGGACTTCCTTGCCAAGAGAGGGGCCTCGAAAAATCTAGGGAAGACCTCAATAGAAAGGACAGAGGGAGAAGAGAATGAGGGGAAATCTCCGGACTTCCTTGCCAAGAGAGGGGCCTCGAAAAATCGAGGGAATGCTCAATAGAAAGGACAGAGGGAGAAGAGAAGAAGAGAAGAAGAAGAGAAGAAGAAAAGAAGAAGAAAAGAAGAAAAGAGAAGAAGAACAATTTTTCTAAAGGCCTAAGGGGTCTATTTATAGTTTTTGTGAGTGAAGGGGGGAAGTTTCTAGAGTTTTCTAGAATTCTTAAAAAATTCGAATTTTTCTGAATTTTTTAGAATTTTTTCGGAATTTTTTAGATTTTTTTGGGATTTTTTCGGATTTTTTAATCCCATGTGGGTCCCACAAAAAAAAAAAAAAAAATTCAAAAATAAGGAAACGCCTCAGCCAAACCGCGCGCCCAGGAGGGGCGCGCCTGTTCGCGCGGCAGCTCGCCGGCGCCGGCGGCGGCGGGCGGCGGCCGGCTGGCCGGCCGGCCGGTTCGGCCGCCTACGCGTGTCCGGGCCCGATTTTCGGCCCGGACAGTCCGATTCGGACGTTTTTGGGGTCCCCGGATACGTTTTTCGACGTTCCGGACTCGATTTCGACACTTTTGAAGCTCAACGGGGCCTCTAGGATCAAGTTCGAGAAAGCCATTAATTTTTGGAACGCAATTTTTTGCGATTCGATCAGTGTAAAATTTCGAAACAAGTATTTTCGGACTCATGGAGCTTCGACGTCCGAAAATAGGGGGGCAACTGATACGGCATCACAAAATTAGCTTGATCGGGCACGAATCTCGAGGCGAAAGCTAGTTGGAAACTTCAAAAATTAATTCCGAGAGCACCCCAACTCCGATTTCAGCAAGCTTATAGTCGAACTGAGCGTCTCGGAAATACAAACTCAACGACACCAAGATCAACCCAATCCGAGCCCAAATGGGTCCAAATAATGGATCCAAATTGTTGTTGGAAGGTTCAAACCGCAATTTGAGTTACCAAACAGACTCCGATTTTGACGAGCTTATACTCGAATCGAAGGGCTCGACGAGACAAATCCAACGAGCCCAAGATCACAAAATTCCAACATCACTAAGGCCTTCAAATGTCCAATGAACAGTGCATGATCGTAGGATTCAATATCGGCCGTCCATTGGACCACTCCCTATTCGCCCCTGATCTCACGCCTATTTACGGGTCATGCCACTCCAGAAAATCTATAAATAGAGCCCTCATTTCTCATAAGAGAGGACCCCAAGCAAGAGAGAGAATAAGAGAAGAGAAGGAAGGAGCTCCTCCTCGACAGCCGCCGGACCACCACAGGAACCTCGCCGGACCACCGCCGGACCACCGCAGGAACCTCGCCGAACCACCGCCGGATCATCGCAGGAACCTCGCCGGACCACCGCAGAACCTCGCCGGACAACCACCTTAAGGCCCGACGTTCAGCCCCTATGTCCTGCTGAAGACCCGACGTCCTGCTTAAGGCCCGACGTTCAGTCCGTACATCCTGCTGAAGACCCGACGTCCTGCTTAAGGCCCGACGTTCAGTCCCTACGTCCCGCTGAAGACCCGACGTCCTGCTTAAGGCCCGACGTTCAGTCCCTACGTCCTGCTGAAGACCCGACGTCCTGCTTAAGGCCCGACGTTCAGTCCCTACGTCCCGCTGAAGACCCGACGTCCTGCTTAAGGCCCGACGTTCAGTCCGTACATCCTGCTGAAGACCCGACGTCCTGCTTAAGGCCCGACGTTCAGTCCCTACGTCCTGCTGAAGACCCGACTGTTGACCTAGTTTTTGGCCCAGACCAGGTCAAAGAGTTGACCTGGTCAAATTTGACCAAGCTAGACCCCAGGACCCATCCCATTGGGTTCAGGGAGTCAAGTCGAGTCTGTTGAGCCCGAGCTTGGACCCGGGGTCAACCCGGTTGACCAAGTCAACCAAGGTTGACCACTTAACCCATTTAGAGCCCAAATCAAGTTTGGGTGCACTTGGACCTCGGCTTGGCTCAACCCCTCATTCCCATGGGCCTAGTTGACTAGGTTGACCAAGTCAATCCTTGACTTGGTCAACCCAAGTCATAATGGGTTAAATATGACCCATTAAGAGCCCATTAATACCCAAATTAATGCCAAAATTGATTTCTAACGTTTTGGAATTCAAAACCCCGTGGTATTAAGCCTAATTTCCCTCCTAAATTAATCGAGATTAGATCCTAGCCATCCCTTGGTCGTTTAGGAGTTTAAATAGGGAGAAAATTAGGTTTAGAAGGATCTTTTTGCTCATACTCTCTCTCCAGACGACATTAGGCTCTGGGATTTTGTGTGAGCACTCCCACGTCTTCCCTCGACCTTCCTCCATCGAATCCCGACGGTCAAAGCTCGCCGGCGGCGAGATTCCGGCGATCCGAAGCTAGATCCGGTCAAGGCGTTGATCCAGTCGATCCGTAGCCCGTTTGATCAAGGATACAAGAAGGAAAACATACGAGGACAGTCTACAAGCTCAACCGTGTCAAAGATTTGAAGATCCAACGGTTAGATCTTCTTGAAACCCTTAGAATAGGTTAAACACTTAGAGCTAAATAGATATATGTATACTTTGTTTTAGATCAATCCAAACATTCCCCACGAATGCTCTTCACACCAGAGATCTAGGGTTAAAATTTCATGCGATTTGGTTGAGTATCGAGCGAGAACGGGGCAAAAAACGTTTTAGGGTTTCGGTCCGGCGTGACCTAGCCCCAGGGACGTCCTGGACCGTTGATCTCGCCGATCAACGGTCCAGATCGCGCGGTTTCGCGCGATCAGGCCTGACCGCTGGCCTTCATCCGCGGTTCCGCGGTTTGGCGTGCCACGTGGCGGCATCGTGGCCGTCCGCTCGATACCGCGCCGATCCGACGACGGGGACGCGTTGCTGACTCATTTGAGTGAAGCCGCGTGGGGCCCGCCGACAGACCAATGATTGGGAGCTGATTACGGAATCCCGCAATCAGTGCCAATCATTGGCACGCCGCCGCCGCAGACCGCGGGACGAATCCCGGTCTGCCAAATGTCGCGCTGTGAGTTTTTAGGGATATATATTTATTTTAAATATTTTTAAACCTGTTTTCCTTCAAAAATTCGCCGAAAATTCATTTTTCGTCCGATTTTCGCGTACAATACCTCGTTGGATTCGTATCGTCGTCCTCTACATGATAAAATTTTTTTTTTATAAAAATAACCTATGGATTTTAATTTATTTTAAAAACAGTCAACATATACATATAATATTATTTTAAATATATATTATTTTAATTATTTTGTTATTATTATATTATAATATTATTATTTTAACTATAATATTAATAAATGTATCTTATCTTAACTTATTTAGGCTGTTTATTCTTATTACTTCTATTATTATGGTATTATATTTATTTAGATATGAAAATTGTATATATATATATATATATATATATATATATATATATATATATATATATTATTTCCTTTTTTTTTTTAAATATTATTTTAATCCTCTTAATTAGTTAAGATTGCTTAAGATATCATTAATAATTAGAATAATATTATATATATTTTTTTATTATCTTGGGTCTCAGGGATATTGAGGTATTATTTTATACTATTATTTTAATCATTTTTAAATATTACTTATTTCAAATTATTTTAAAATCTATTTATTGTTTTAAAACTTGCAAAATGCATAACTCCTTCGTTTTAAGCCCGATTTTTGCGCACAACGTCTTGTTTTGAGCGTATTTTGATTCTACACATTCTGGAACAAGTGTTACTTGAAGTTTTTGGGTATGTGTGCAATTGTTTTCAAAACAGCCAGCTGTACTATTTTAAAATTATTCAATTATTGTCTTTGAACTTCGAAATTGTGTAGATTTCTCGTTTCAAGTCGGATTTTTGTGCACAATACCTCGTTTTGGATGTACTCTGAATTCTGCATATTTTAAAATTATTTTTAGATGAAAATTTTGTCTGTATTTTCTGTAATTTCAAAAACAGTGAAACTGCACTATTTTAAAATATTATTTTATCATATTTGAACTTGCAAATTTCGTATCTTCGCCGTTCTATGTCGGATTTTGACGTGTAACCCCTCGTTCTTTTCAGAAAAGCGAGCTTTGTGTTTTGAAACTATTTCCAGCCCCTGATTTTGGCTGTTTTGACAGATTTCTATTTTTGGGGCATTATTCGATTATTTAATTATTATCTACTCAATTAGTATAATAATTACTTTCAGGATACAAATTATTTTTAAATCGTTTTGATACCGTGTGAGAGTGGTCAGCAAGTCGCCCATATACCTATTTACTATAATCCAACCTATTTTTAATTATCTTAATTTCCAAAATCTATGTATATATATATATATTTAAGTATTTTTAAACTACTTTGAAACTACTTATATGTTAAATCTCTTAACCTTGGGAGACTTGCTTCATGAAATTTTAAACATGGGTCCTATGAATGAAGAGCAATTGTGGGGGAATGAATTAGTGGGTGATTGAGTCCCAATCATTCACTAATTCTTTCTTTAGGTGTCTTTATTTTTTTTTTTTTTATCTTTCGTAGATTGCATGTGTAGGTCGCACTACCACCACTTAGTTTAGGTTCTCCTAGATCTAAGGACATGGTGTGTTTATTTATTTACTGTACTCCCATGCATTTATTATCCTGAGGGTTAGTGTAAACATCACTTTAAACTCCTACAACGTAGTGACACCCTAAGGACAAAAATTAAGGACCTGTCTAGCGAACTTAGAAGTTTTCTAGGAGCTAGGATAGATCCCAGAACGACATGAAAACTTCAACATTTAAACTTAGTGACATCATAAGCCTTTCATAATTTTCTAGGAATTTTTAGGGCTTGTTAGACCCCTTAGTTAACTAACCCTAATTAACCTGCTAATTAAGGCCCCGAGACCTTCCGAAAAATACAATAAATACATATTAGGTCAAAAAATTACCCACCATACCTCAAACTGACCAGAATCTGATCCTTGACTTTAGATAAATAGGGCTCCCTAGTTTGACTTCAGGTTGACCCCTAATTTGACCCTAGGTGGAAATTACCTTTTTGCCCCTAATAAATTATTAAAAATTATTAAAAATCCCAAATTTTCTCCAAATACTTGGGATCACTTTCTCAGGTCATCCCTGACTTTTGGGAGTGATTCCAATCAGTTTGGAGCTCATTTGGATCAAAATAGTAAAAAAGGGCCCTTTCCTAGTTAATTTAGAAAATTCCCTTAAATACCCTATCTTTAGAAATTCATAACTAATTGTAGAAAATTCCAAATTAGGCAAACTCACTTGCATTAGACTCCAATTAGGGCCTAGTATTTATTGAAAATCTTAAGTTTCCAGAAAATGGCCTAGATTAGAAAGTCAACTTTTTGGTCAACCCCAGCCTATAGTCTAGTGCCCGAAACTTAGAAAATTCATAACTTTGGATAGGAAACTCCGATTCCAGCCTACTACCTGTCTAACTACTCGTATTAAGGTCTAGTATTTTCCTAAGGTGATAGGAGACCCAGAATTAGCCTTTTTCCTATAGTGACTTTTTGGACCCTTAGTCTAGTTCCTAGGAGAACCTAGAACTTTCCAAAATTGGCTAATACAATTCAAACTTCAAATATGAATACCCTTAGTTATTAAAACTGATCAACAAATAAAAATAATCAAAAATGGATCTAATTCACTAATATTTGAATTTCAATTAAAACATCCTTTTTAGACCCCCAACATACCTGAACTCTACATAATTTCAACTAATTATCCCACTTAGGATCTATCCAAACCACACTAGCCTTACACACATAGAATGGTTTGCTAGGACACTACTTCTGGATCTAGGTTAGGCCGCTGGGTTTTATTTTTGCTGTGTGCCGGAGCTTTTTCGTAGTTTTCACTGCATGCTGTCTGAAAATTGAATTGCTGTGTTTGCTTACTTTTCTTGCACTCTGTGATGTGATGGGCGCTAGATTTACCCCTAGGTTAGGAACGTCATATATATATATACTGTTCTTCTATGCAGGTGGCCATGCTCAAGCTAAGAAAAGGGGGGCACCGTTATGATTTCTAATATTGTCTTATGCAGGTGCTTGCTCAGCCCCCCTGATATAATGAGGGCTAAAATTATTAAATAATTATAATTGCTACAGATGGAGCTGCTTAGCCCTCAGAGCATGGCTTGGCACAGGGTCAATGGTGTTAGCATTTTCATTTTCATATAAACTACCTGGGATGATTATTAGGATAACCTTGCAAGTGATTTAGAATTTACTGCTTTTTCAATAAAATGTAAATTTGTATGTAATAATTGTTAAGAGTTGTGAAAACAACCTTTGAGTTGGGATATTCTTATCCAGCTTGAATTCTAAAAGAGGAAGGCATCCCTAAGGGGAGAGTCTTCTTCCATTTGGAAGATCGAGCTGGATGGCTTTAGATATCCAAAGAGAAAAAGCAATACCTCCATATTGGGGGAATTGTTTCTTCGTTTGGATATTCAAGCCACGACGGATCCAAGGAGTCCAAGGAGGAGTGATCCAAGGAATCTAAGGAGAGGAAACCCAGGAGACTGAAGATATTGAAGATTGAAGACCCAATATCCCACTCAAAGTTGTTGGCGTCTGTCATAGGCTTAGAAATCCGGGTTGTTGGCAGTGGTGCCCGGCCACTTTACTTTTCTGCATACCCTGGGTTGTAATTAAAGGGCAGTTGGCCTATGGACATTTATTTGATTAGTTTGTGGATTTATATTGATGTGCTTACCTGATTGTGCTTAGAAATATCTGCTTTTTCTAGGTTTCTTTCTTGCATGCCGTTTTTGTTTTCGCCTGGATCGTATTAGGCTCATTAAGGACTATAAAACTTTTCTACTCGTAACTAACTCTTAAAATTTTAAGTTCTAAATAATATAGAAACTTAACGAACCTAGGAAATTGCCGGAATCGTCCGGGGTCGCATGCATATTACTGCATTTCTCTTTCCTTGCTATAAGACATCTCCCTGCCTGCGGGTAGAGTCCGGATAATCTGGCCTATGAGGATGAAGTGCCGGACCTAGGGAGACTCAGTCTTTTCTAAAAATTATTTTATATTAAGCCTGTTTTTAAAATCTAAAGCATTCATGAGCTGACATTTCAACTAGCATGCATTTCATTAGAAATCAATTTAATTAAAATTTAATTGCATTAATTAGGGGCATTCACCCAACATAAATTCAGGACCACTTAGGAAATTCTCTAGATGTCGGTCATACTTCCAATAACTGTACCTCCCACCCATCTTTCATAATTGACTTGACAGCATGGTTTTAAAGCGACTAGGTGGTTAGCTGGCTCCCCCAATCCAGGCCGGGATAAGTCCAGATCTTTGCATCGCATTAGCTAGGACACTGGTCTTAGTGTGTGTCGAACACTAAGTCCAACCTAGATTTAGGATTCGAGGCTACTACATTCGGTCTCGTAGTATGCCTTAAATAGTAGGTAGGTCCTTTCTTTTCAGGGACCCTAAATCCTACTTATCCGCGTTACAGGATGACGCCACCTCCATCCTTCTCTCACGCATGTGATTGAGTGTTTGATTTTTCTTCTTCCAGTTTCCATTTAGTACCCTAGAGCCTTCGAGTGCTGGTATGAGCCACGCATGTCGATGCAGCCCTTCGGACATTTCTTCCCTTTGAGTAGGATTTCCTAGTCTATACCCTTGTGCCGATCCCATTTTAGGAGAGGATAATGTATGATCCTTAATCGAGAGTTTTCTCAGGTTCCGGCCTGGGATGTAATTAACCACGGGGGCTTGCGCCCGTGGGAAACTCGGTCCCACATCTACTAAACCCCATTCGAGCTCTTGTATCGGGTGGGGGAAACCCGTGATTTGGTCATGTATATTACTACCCATCGAGGTGTGTTGGTGAAAACCTCGATCCTCAATGGTCAGTCGTATGCGCGATCCAATCTGTCCCTTCCAATCGACCCGTTCGCGCGGTGCTCTTTCGGAGGTCCACACCGACGTCCTGCTTAAAGCCCAACATTCAGACTCCGGTCTCCTGCCTACTATGGTCTTCCCGACCTCCGTCGCCTACTATGGTCCTTTCGACTTCTATCAACATTCAAAGGTCTTTCAGACCCCAGTCTCCGGCCGACTACGGTCTCCGGCCGACTACGGTCTCCGGCCGACTACGGTCTCCGGCCGACTACGGTCTCCGGCCGACTACGGTCTCCTTTCGACTACGGTCTCCTGCCGACTACGGTCTCCGGCTGACTAAGGTCTCCTGCCGACTACGGTCTCCTGCCGACTACGGTCTCCGGCCGACTACGGTCTCCTGCCGACTACGGTCTCCGGCCGACTACGGTCTCCTGCCGACTACGGTCTCCTGCCGACTACGGTCCTTAAGGCCAAACAAACCTGTATATGTAACTCTTACCATGTAATGCAATCTATATGATGTACATTTGCTACATCAATCCAAGGCATTCTCCTAAGGAAGGGCCTCATTTGTAATCGACTACAAATACTAGTGGATTCATTCAAACTGGGCCAGGCCCCGTGGTTTTTCCCCCTTTTTCAGGGGTTTTCCACGTAAAAACTCTGGTGTCACTTATGAATGCTACATCCTCTCACTTATCTGATTGTGTGCTGGATCTTCGTACAACGCTAAGACGTTAAACTATATATTTCTCTACCGCCGCGAATATTCCAGGACGCAACATATATATATATATATATATATATATATATATAAGTACTGAACACAGATTTTAATCTTTGATTAAAATATAATCCTTGATCCTAAAAGGTCATTGTAACATTTTAATAAGCATATACTGTTTACAAAATGATGTGATTTTGTTTGGAATTGATTTTCATTGTATTTTTCAGCTGGCCAAAGATCTGTATTTCTTGTTGAAGTTTTGAAAAATAGCTTCACTTCGGCTTTTTATTTAGAGCTTAGGGTTAAATCTCGTATAATGATCGAAAATTTAAAAAATTGCTTCACTTAGAGTTTAATTTATCTTTTATTAATATCGACTATTAATTATTAATTTTAATTCACTACAATTATTTATTTTATTCTTAAGCCTCTCAAATTTATAGAAAAGGTTCCAAACTCGAATGAAAAAAATATTCATGCTCCAATTCTTCTTCTCTTATTAACTTTTATCATCATACATTCAATCGATTAGGACCCCTTGCGTTGCACATTAACACACTTTTTACTTTCCATACATTCTTTATTGTTTATGAAAAATAATATAAGTTTATAGGTCTATTTATTATGTATAAATTATATATAATATTCATAAAGACTGAAATATCAAGCACCTGCATTTTACTAGTTTACTAAATAGACTTCACATTTGATTTATATGCAGCAATACTTTGTTTTCATTCCACAAATAAGATTAAACTCCAATATTCATACACCATTTTTTTAAATGCTATTTTCTATACAAATGCTTTTAAACAAATTTATACATCAACAACAACCATATTAAACAAGGCCAAAGAGTCACAAAGAGAGTCAAATACAGTAGAATAATAGTTGTCCAATTTCAAGCATAATCTCATCCGTGCATCACTGATGACCGACACACCGGACAAGTTCGATGTTGTTGTAGCCATGTATCCACACATCTGACATGAAATACATGACCACAATCAGGTAGAAGCCTCACTGGATCATCCTCCTCCTCCTCCTTATCATAGTCAGAAAGGCAAATTGAGCAGCAGTCACTGGAGGCTGCCCGCGGATCCTAACGCATGGCTTCTGCATAGTTAGACCAGGTCCCGAGTGTGAGCTCAAGCATAGGGGGAGCAGTGGAACGACGGAAAAACAAGTATAAGTTGACGCCGATGAAAATGATAAGGAAGAGGACGACAGTTGCCATGGCTGTGACATAGCTTGGATCGAAGTAGGTCATTTCTTTTAATGCCTTGATATACCGCTGAAAAAAGAATATAACAAAAGATAATATGGTTAATAAAAATAAATTTGATTCTCCAAGAAAATAGAAAGAACTTTAACTAGCTGACAAATATAAAGCAACAAAGATAAAAGAAAATTAAAAAATGTAGAAAATTAAACAAGGACAATTTCAATAAAATAATCCTTTTTAATTTATTTATAGTTTATGATGATCAATGTTGCTTGAATGATTTTCTTTTTATTTAAGACTTATTTTTAGAATCGCTTTCCAGTATTTAAGATTTTGCAATATTTATGAATTGCATTTGGTTTCATCCTCCAAATTGATAGATGTATTATTCATTGCATATTATATAACAATCTTAAAGTTCTTTTTTTGATGAATTTTGTAATCTGAATGTTCTAATGTCTTCTTTAAAAATAAATAAAATAAAGGGATACTAGACAACAATTGTTAATTAAATTCCAAAGCAGTTTATAAACAATGGCTAAATTTTAATCTGACTTACTTTGGTCTAAAAATGTCGATGATGATTTTTTTTAAGGTAGGTAGAATGTGACCCTTAATTTTTTTAAAAAAAGAGTTATTTTTACTTATAACAATAAAAAAATTATGTATGAGTTATTATAAGTTCAAATATTTTTATAAGCTTAAATATTGTTATATTTTAGTTTCACTAATTTTTTTCATATTTTTTGGACGCTAGTATATTTCTTTAAGAAATTAGCTCTTATCAGTAAAAAAGAGAAGTTGAGACTGTTATGTGTATGTTTGTAAATTTATTTTACTAGAGGATTTTGGACATGCTTAGCTAATTTATGAATATTTTTGTAAAAAATTTAGATTTCCATATTTGAGGATATAAAAGAATTTAGATGAATTTTATGTTTAAAATTAAATAATTAGAATATTTATTTAATATTTTATTATAATATCCTAATCCACTATTATATAATTTAATAAAAGCTTTGCATGAGAACATCTAAGAGGAAAAAAGATAAAAAGATATTTTTGCATGTAAATCTAGTTAGAAAATTTAAATTTGTTTGTCTCAAGGAAGTTCACACTATATTTATCTTAATTTTTAAAAATATGTAATTTTTATAGAATTTTTTTATTAAAATTTTATTTTTGTTACTAAAAAATGGGAAAATTTTTGCATGAGTAAATATTTCACCGTGTAACTTTTATATATTATAGAGATTAAGATTATTAATATTTTGAATATTTTTTAAAAATTTTACAACCGGGGTTTTAGAATTTATGTAATTTTTATTGAATAGAAAGTTATCTGGATGCCAAAAAATAATATTATAATTCAATTAAAGTCTTAAAATAGCGTATATTTTTGTGGATAATTCATAAAAATCAACTAAAATAACATTGATAATTTGATTATTTATTGAAAATGTGCATTTTTGCTTAGTAGGAATTTCTGTTGCCTACCATTATAAAAAACTATGCAATTCTTGTACATGCTCAATTACACTTTAACTACTATAATATGATGAAAAATGTGCATATATGATAAAATTATACATGTTATAATAGATAAAGTGCTCAAATTATTTATTATACTACATTTAATTATTTTTAAATATTAAAAAAATGGTTAATAAAAAATTTTAAAATTTTAGATCGATTTGTGTGGCCTGCTAAGCTGTTGTAACCCAATGTAGTTTTGTTTCTAATTTTTATGATGTGGGAAAGGGAATGAGCTTTTTTATTAACAATTTAGGATCAGATCTAAATTTATAGGTATGTCTCTAATTTAATTTTTGTATAGTCATGACTAGTTTATTATTCAATTTTGTAGCTTCTATTTATATCAATGTACTACAATTTATATATTTTTATGAATTAAAAGAAATCTGGTTGATGAGTTTTCTTATACTACTACTTTGAATATTTTAGTAGCTCTGTAATTTGTAATTTATTTAAAATAAATATTGAAAGAAAATCTAAATCATTCCAAACCTATATCTTGGGATTTACTTGTCACAGCTCAATACGACAGGATATGTACTGGTTGGATTGGGTTGTGATAATTTTTTATAGTATTAAAGCAATAGTCTGATAGCTCAAATGATGGGTAAGACGCATATAAAGGTTCCTGATATAAGATCTAATAAGGTATATAAACATATACAAATATTTCTATGATTGAAGCCTCCGAGGTTCGAGGGTGCTATTGAGCCCAAGGCAATATAAGACTGGTTGGAGGCTGGAGAAGACGTGAAGATATGCAATATCCTCCTGAGAGGGATGTATCATTAGCAATCTTTATGTTATATAGAGAGGATAAGCGCAGGTGGATGGCCAGTAAGAGGAAAAAATTTAGGGGAGATTAAGTTCTATGATTAGTTGGGGGGAGTTCTCAAATAAGTTTAGATCCTGGTTTGTATCACCTTCAGCAAGATAGCAGATGCATGAGACTTTTTTAAGATTGGTTTAAAATAGCAAGACTATGATGCATACAAGCCAGAGTTCACCATTTTGGCTATATATGCTTCATAATTGATTGACACTCCCGTTTAGAAGTACTACATGTTTCTTAGAGGACTTTGAGATAGCCTCTAGTGCTATTTCATATTTCTGATTTTTTGAGCTTTTGGAGAGAGCTCATCTGATAGAGAACAATATGACAGCTACTCAGTAGCGATGGACTACTAGTAGGAAGAGGTTTAGTGGTGAGACTTCTAACAGTGGATAATTTGTATATATAGAAGCTTTGAGTAGGGGCAGTGTTGCTAGTTTTTAACATTTAGTTAGTGGGGCACTTATGTGCTAGAGTTATGGCAGACGCCACTTTGATTAGTGATACAGGATGACTAGCTAGTATTTTAGATATGGATATGTTGGATATAGGATGACAGAGTGTCTACATGTAGGCTTTGGCTGACGACTTGAGCAAAGATTTGAGAGTTCTGTTAGACCAACAGTGAAGCCGAGGATAGTTCCACTTTATACATTTGTTTAGAGTGCTACGGGTATAAGAAATGGTTTTAGTTAAGTAATAGGTAAACCTTTTGACAATGGTCAGAGAGAGTCTAGTAGTATTGTTACACCAAATCTAATTCAACCACATATGTATAGCTTGACTCAGCATGAGGCTCATGATGCTTTAGATGTGGTTACCGGTACAACTTACATTTATAAGGATTCATATCATATTTTATTCAATTACAGAGCCATCCATTCATTTATTTTTGAGCATTTCTTCATTTCACTAAACTTATCTTCAAATTTTTGTATTGTCTTTTTTATTACCATATTGATTTGAGATGGTATGATAACTAGTAAGATTTATTTATGTGTTCTTGTAATTTTTGATATAAAGTGGAGGTATAATTTTATTTTATTACTCATTTATGCAATTTAATGTTATTTTGGATATGGACTGATTGACTTAGTATGAGGCTCAAATTAATTGCTTGAAGTTATTTTTTAGTTGTGAGATTTATGTTTTTTAGAGAGTTAGAGATGTTTTGTCTTGTTTGATTTCTACTATGGAAGTAAATTGATTTTGGAAGATGGTTTATATGATATTTTTGGCATTAGTCTAGGATATGATTATTGATTCTATTTTTCTTTATGATGTTCTGATAGTACAAAATTTTTCAGACGTGTTTTCTGAGGAGTTAGTCAGTTTGCCTCCTGATATAGACATTGAATTTTGTATTAATGTATTTCATGGTACAACTCAAAATTTTAAAGCTCCATATAGAATGACACTTAAGAGGCTTCAGGAGTTGAAGGTTCAGCTTCAAGAGTTATTTAATAGTGGATTTGTTTATCTTAGTGTGTCTCCGTGGGGGAGTACTTATTTTGTTTGTGAAGAAAAAGGATAGTTTGAAGCATATATGTATTTACTACAGTTAGTTGAACAAAAGTCACTATCAAGAATAAATATCCTCTATCATGGATCAATGATCTATTTGATTAGCTTGTTGGATCTTCTATATTTTTTTAAGATTGGTTTTCATTTTGGATACTATCAGGTGAAGGTGACACAGGTTGATATGATGAAGATAGATTTTAGTACGAGGTATAAACACTAGGAGTTTTTGGTTATGCAATTTAAGATGATTGCTACTCCAGCTATCTTTATGGATCTAATGAATAATGTGTTCAGAGAATTTTTAATCGATGATATTTATGTAAATTTTACTTCTAATGAAGATCATTTTAAGCATTTAAGGATTATTTTGGAGACTTTAAGGCATCAGCAATTATATGCCAAAAAATTTTCATGAGTAGTGCTATTATTTTTATAGATCCTCAAAAAGTTCATGTATCACTGATTGATCGAGGCCTACTACTATGTTTGAGGTATGTAGTTTCTTAGGCATAACAGGATATTATAAGAAATTTGTGAAATAATTTTCTCATATTTATATATCTCTAGTGAGATAGACTCATAAGTTAGTAGCTTTTGCATAGACACTAGAGTGTAAGGCAAGTTTTCAAAGATTGAATGATTGTTTAGCTTTTGCTCTAGTTTTGGCTCTTTCTTCTGGTACATAAGGCTTTCATGTATACAGTGATGTTTCACTTAGAGGTTTGGGTGTGTTATAATGAACACTGTCGAGTTTTAACTTATGCTTCCAAATAAATGAAGTCATATGAGAGAAATTATCTGGCACATGATTTGGAACTTTTTACTGCAGTTTTTACTTTGAAGGCCTAGAGACAATATTTTTATGATGTTAGGTGTGAGATTTTCACTGATTATTAGAGTTTGAAATATATATTCACTCAGGAGGATCTAATTAAACCTGAGGCGAAGGAAATGGCTTGAGTTTATCAAAGATTATAATATGAATATTTAGTATTCGCCTGATAAGACTAATGTGGTGGTAGACGCTCTGAGCAATAAATCTTTTGAATTATCTTATATACAACTCACTTTTGAGAGTATTTAATATGAGATATGGAGCGATTACAGTTGGAGGTGGTTTTTTCTACTCATTGGGATTATAATATATTTGCTCAAATGATCATTCAGCCTTCTTTGCAAGAAAAGATTCATGAATCATATAAGCCAGATACATAGTATCCAAAGTTGATTGACTTGAACATATATAGTAAGAAATCTGAATTACTAGTTTTAGATTATGACATTATTTTTTACAAGGATAGACTGTGGGTTCCTCTTTTTAAAGATCTGAAATATGAGATTCTGCATTAGGCTCACTATTTAGGTTATATTATTCATCTACAAAGTATCATGGTGTACGAATATTTGAATTGTATATTTTAGTGCTTGGATTAAAAGACAAAGTGGAGTTTATTTAAAAATATGAGGCCTGTCAATTAGTGAATGTAAAAGCATCAACGATCGGATGATCTTCTACAGTCATTATCTATTTCAGAGTGAAATTGGGAAAGATGATGATGGATTTTGCTATATTTTTCTAAGATTGAAGTAGGGGCATGATGTTATCTGGTTCCTTTTTTTTAAGTATGGTTCCATCTTATCAACTTTAATGAAAGTATACAGGGCAAGTGAAGCACAAAATCTAATTAATTTATCTTTAGCTTCTAATTATGACTTAATTAATTACCAAGCTTTGCAGAATTGATTAAGTTCCAGCGGCGAATTTAGTATGCATATTGGAGAAAATTGATTTAAATCTCAACTAATATTGCTAAAAAAATAAATTTTATAAGTAAAAATATTTGTGATTGTCCATCATATTCTCAACAAATGATGAAAAATATGTGAAAACATATCATACTTTATCTTCTACTATGATATGTTTTCTTTCTCTTTAAAGTTACATATTCATCTCTCATATTTCAGGGGATAGAGAATGTTTAAGAGCTAAAATTAGAGATTAAATATGATATACTTTAAAATAGTAGAATAGTAGTTGTTCAATTTCAAGCGGAATCTCATCCAAGCATCATTCACAATTGACACATCGGAGAAGCTGGATGTTGTCGCCGCTATTGATCCACACATATAGCATGAAATAGATACCCACAATCTGGTAAAAGCCTCAATGGATTATCCTCATATTTCTCATCATCAGTCGTCAAGGTATATTGAGTAGCAATTGGTTGAGGCCATATGTGGATCCTGACACATGGCTTTGGCGAATTTAGGCCAGGTCCAGAGTGAAAAATTATTAGGTCTGGATATCGAACCTAGAAATAGGTCTGGATATCCAATTAAAATTTAACACGTGGTCTGCACTTTGTCTGTGCTTTTTTACTGCATTTTGACTGCGCTTTTAATACGCTTTTACTGTGCTTTTCGACTACGCTTTGACTATGCTTTGACTTTTTTTTGCTGCGCTTTACCTGTACTTCACATGTGTTATACCTGCGCATTTAATGTGCTTGGTTTAAAATTATACGGATACATTTAATTTATAAAGTATCCACGTGTAAATATTTTATTGGAGTCCGAACGTATCTCTACGTCTGGTGTCCGAACCTACTAATTTTCCCTAGAATGTTGCATCATATTAAATCATAATTTATCTTCTGCTATGATTTACTTTCTTTCTCTTTGTAGTTACATATTCATGTCTCATATTTCAAGGGATTGAGAAAGTTTAAGAGTTAAAATTAGAGATTAAGGCTTTGATTGGGACGAATTTTTTCTTGCTTTGTAAAATGAATTTTTGCTCAAATTCCATTTTAAGAATCAATACTAAAAAAATATTATTTTTGTACTAAAACTCTATTTTAAGAAGCAATTATCCTAAAACTCTATTTTAAGAAGAAATAAAAAATCGTCCCAAACAAAACCTAAAATTAAACAGTAAAGGTTATTGGCATAGTTTATCTATCATAAACATTAGCATTGACAATAAACTTTCTTTTTTAATAGTTGACAAAATAGGAAGTAATTAGAATTATTTATTGTCATATAATATTTATAATAAAAAATTTATCATATTAACTCATGTAATATATCTTCATTATTGAGTATATTCTATTTTATTGCATTTCCATTATTATTTTTTTCATTTGCCTTTATATAGTCATATTTGTATTAGTACAAAATCATTCGAACAAAAATATAACTTTATAGAATTTCTAGTACCGCAAGAAATAAGGATAATTTTGGTGGTAGAAATTGATCTAGTAGAACTACAGAATTTTTAATACCGACGATCGACACATTGGATAAGTTGGATTTTGCCAAACATATGGCATATGGCATGAAATAAATGTCCGCACTCCATTAAAAGCCTCATTTATTTATTTTTTTCAAAAATTTCCCTTTATAGATGTTGGTAGGTGAGACTTGAGAGGTTGATGATTTCTTAAAATATATCGATAGACGTTGTTAAAAAACAAGCAACATGATGTGTTTTTACCGTCTGCTCATATTTTGTGCCTCTTACAACTGTTCACACAACATCTTCATTGTAAACCATGCCAACCATTTTGCGCTCGTTGATCACTAGGATGTGTCTTATTCAATTTTCGTTAGTCAATTAAGACTTTGAATGAGACAAATTTGTTACTGTTTCTAAAACAACTTTTAATATATACATATAAAAGCAATGAAAAATAAATCGGATCTTGAGCTTGAAATAAATACAATATTTATCACGGATGACCATCAATCACATCGCTGGAAGAAATTTTGTTTCACACAGAAGATCAAACTCCAATATTCAAACAACATTCATTGAAACTCCAATTTCTATACAACTGCTTTCAAACAAATTTATGCATCAACAACAACTCAATTAAATAACAATTTTTGAGAAAAATTATACATTAACAACACCCCAATCAAACAGGGCTAAAGAGACAGAGTCAATAGTAGAATAGTAGCATATATACATTTATGCCTATTCAATTTCAACCAGAATCTCATTAGCTAAAGGCATAGGCGTGGCACCATTCATCACCGACGATTGACACATTAGAAAAGTTGGATGTTGTGACAGCCATGTATCCACACATATGGCATGAAATAAATGTCCGCAATCCGATAAAAGCGTCGATGGCTTATCCCCTCCTTCCTCATCATCATAGTTGACAAGGCTAATTGACGACCGACACACCCGACAAGTTGGAGGTTACCACAACCATGGATCCACACACATGGCATGAAATAAATGCCCATAATCTGATAAAAGCCTTAATATGCCTCACCCTCCCCTTCCTACTCATCTTCATAGTGGACATGGCATTTTGAGCATTACATGATTGGAATTGAATGAATACTCTAGCTGGTATGGAAATGCTGTAATAAAATAGTTAATAATTAATCACAGGCAGTTATGAACTGTTCTGTAATATTAACAGCTAGGGGAGAGGGAGAGAGAGAGATAGACTCACTAACCTGAAAGCACGGCCACGGAAGTGAAGAAGACGCAGGCTGAAATTGTTTTCATTAATAGTTGCATGATTAATGAAAATTATTGAATGAATCCTCTAGCTGGTATGGAAATGCTGTAATAAAATAGTTAATAATTAATGAAAGGCAATTATATTAAAAATAATTAAATGGAAGGCTTCAAAAGGATTACGTGAATACTTTATTATTTCTAATAAAATTCCGTTTTAAAAAGCAACAAAAAAAAGCCCTCCCACACGAAGCCAAACAAAGCCGAAATAAACAATTTACGTTAAAAGGCTGTAATGGAAATTCATTGGTCTTCAAAGTAGATTATATATCAACGTCAAGCAGGTTTAGGTTGATTTCATGCTTCCAGTTCCTTGCACCATCTTCCACGCCTTTTTTAATGCAGTTAAAGAGTAAGAAATGATACGAGGCTGAAAAGCTGGAAGGAGCTTTCAGATCCAAATTAAAATGCTATAGATAACATTTGGATGATTCATATTCTGGTATACCAAAATACTATATCTTATATTCTTCCCTTTTTCCCTAGACGATCCTGTTCATGCGTGACTTCCTGAATCGCAAGCAGCTCTCCCCTCCCCGCTCCCAACTTTCCTTGTCCAACAACTGTCCTTGAAGATTGAAGCCACGAAGGTGAAAAATCAACGTGCGAGCATAGTTTTCATTCATGTTCATTCAGACATGCCACTAAAATTAGCGCTAGATTTTAATCACTCAACTATCATTAGTGTCTATATGCAGTTAATTAACTAATTAGTTAACAGCCGCTGCTATTTGCCTTATATCTGTTTTGGAACATAGGCATTAAACCGAATTGACTGGAAGCTATAATGCGTGTATTTAATCACTCAACTATCATTAAACCGAATTGACTGGAATATTTCCCAAAAAGATTTATTAGGTAATTACCTCAAACGTCTGCCCTAAGGTCGTGTATTTGGTCTCCCAGGTCCGACGGGTGTTTTTCGTCTTCTCTCCGTCTAGAAACCGAAGGTGTTCTCGTGCTCTACGTCCCGCTCAAACAGCTGCCGACGGTTCTTAGTGCTCAACTGCTGGTGTCCTGAACTCGTAAGTTTTTCTACTCGTGCATCTCTGTGCCCCTAAGATACTTAAGAAATTTCAAATCAGTTTGTTCATCCTTAACAATAAAATATATTAGTTCATCCTCTTACTAACTATTTCACTGGAGCTAAAACGATTATAATGCGTCACTAGTCAGTTTTTTACCGTAAATTTGTCGAAGCTCACATTTTTTTTTTTAATTTTCTGTTTTTTTTTTTAAATTTTCTGTAAAACTACTAGACTACTCTTCTTAGGGTTTTAATTTGAGAAGCAAACAGGGTAAAATGGTTTGCAATTCTTGCAAACAACCAAAATGGCATAGCTAGAATAATTATAACAATAAAAAAGAAACAAAACTAAATAATATTTCTTTGAGGAATGAAAAAGCTGAAAACTCACCTCCCGTCCAAAGAAGAAACCCTGGATGATCGGATCGTTTGATTTGTTGGGAGAACGAGTAGCTGCGGGCTGCCGAAATCAGCAAAAAGTGTCTGAAATCAGCGAAAATATGTGCAAGTCATTAAAACAAAAAATGGATTAAACATTTAAACGGAGAGAAAGCCGGAAAAGCCGAGAGATCCAAAAATGCTAGCATACATGCCGACTGCCGCCGACCTGTCGAAAGCTGCCGAAAGCTGCTGAAGGTGAAGGGTAGGCTTCCGGCTTTCCAATGAGATTATAAGAAAGCTTTTCGTCTGAACTGCTGAATCCTTGTGCGTCAAACACTTCCGACTTCCGCCCTTCGCCCCTTAAGCTTCTGCGAGTCCGCGACCTTTGTTAAATAGGGAAAGTGAAAATAAATTAAAGCAGCGTAGAGAACAAAGCACTACAAGGTCATTGCACCCATTTGCTCGGACCACTCGCCTCTCATCACTTCCATCACCTCCCCTAATGGCCTCCCTAACCGTTTCTTATTTAAGAATTATTAGACTTTTATGGATGGTTTTTGGGAAGATGTTCTTACTGCTTTCTCTCAATCTTCTCATAAAAGTCCAATTTGCCATCTCCACCATTGTCTCAAGACCCTTAAAGGTTTTTTAAAAAAGAGAAGTTGGACTTCTACAAATTTTCTTTCCAACAACATTTTGGAGCTTAAGTTTAGCCTTCAAAACTGCTTAGATAATATTCAAATCTCTCCTTTTGACCGTAATTTGAACAACACTTTGAAAGAGATTAATGGAAAGCTTGCCGGCCTACAAGCTTCTTGGGCCTCTTGGGTTTCTCAACGTGCTAAAGCTAAGTGGCTATCCCATGGTGAAGATGACTTAGGGTTTTTATATGCAAAAATTCGTGCTAGAAAGAATCATAACAATTTGTATGAGATCTCTAATGAAAATGGTACCCATTCTACCCATCAAGACATTGCTGCCTCTTTTATCCAGTATTTCAAAAAACTCTTTAATTCAACTAAGCCCAGTATTCCATCTTCATGTTTGATTAATGATGGCAATTGCATTCCCACGGATTTGGTTGATTCTTTGGTTGTTCCTTTTACTTATGAAGAGCTAAAAAAAGTAGTTTTCGATGGGAATGACTCTTCATCACCGGGTCCTGATGATTTTTCGTTTGCTTTTTACAAGAGGACTTGGCATTTAACGGGGCACTACCTTTTTAGACCTGTGATGGAATTTTATAATACTGGCTATTTACCTAAGAGTGTTAAGGCCACTGCCTTGGCTTTAATCCCTAAAGGGACCCATGTTTCCACTGTCTATGACTATAGACCAATATCCCTTTGCAATGTGTTATATAAGATTATGGCTGAACTGGTGGCTAATAGACTGAAGGGGGTGCTTCCTTACATTATCCATGATAGTCAATCTGGTTTTATCAAGGACCGTTATTCCACTGATAATATTCTCCTTGCCTCTGATATCCTGAAAGGTTTTAATAAGTCTTTTTGTGCAAAGCTAGATATTTACAAAGCCTTTGATTCGGTTTCGCATGATTTTCTTTTTCAAAGGCTTTATCAAAAAGGTTTCCCTGAAAAATTCATCAAATGGGTTAAAGGTTGTATCTCCAATGTGTTCTTTTCTATTTGCATCAACGGTTCTTTGAATGGTTATTTTGGTTCCACCAATGGTCTTAGGCAGGGCTGCCCTTTATCTCCACTGTTGTTTTGCATTGTCATGGATGGTTTTTCATGCACTTTGGAGAATATGGAACCCCCGTTCATTTGCTCTCAGATCCATGATTACAAGGTTTCTCATCTGCTCTATGCAGATGATGTCCTGGTGTTTGGCAAAGCTTCATCTTCTAATGCTGCAACCTTGGCTAAGGCTATTTCAATTTTCTCCAACGCCTTTGGACTTACTATCAATTGCAGTAAGAGCTCTATTATTTATTCTAAAGATGTCACTGATCAGCACTCTTTTGGCATGGCTATTGGCATCACCAACTCGAGCTCTTATCTTAATTACCTGGGCATTCCCATTGCTGTCGACCGCCTCAATTTTTCTCACTTCCAACCACTATTGAGTAAAATTTTTACTCTACTTAATGGTTGGAAAGTAAAATTTCTTTCTTTTGCAGGTAGGGTCCAATTCATTAGGTTTACGATTGCTAATACTCTTGCGTATTGGATTAGGGGGGCAATATTACCAAAATCCTGTCTCAAATCTATTTCCAAGCTTTGTTCAAGATTTTTTTATCACGGTAATATTAATGATAAGAAGCTACATCTTATTGCGTGGGATAAGACTGCTTTACCCACCTGTTTTGGGGGGCTGGGTATCGCTTCTTTGGATGCTCTTTGTCATGCCAGCCATTGTTCATTCTTGTGGAGATTTTTTACCAGGAGAAATTTAGCTGTCTTGGTTTAGATATAAATATCACTCCCCATGGAAACCCCTAAACTCTATGGCTTTTAAATTCTGGAAGAGGATTCATGCTACGGCTTTTCTTATTAAATCTAGTTTTTCTTTTGCTGTTTCCTGAACTGCAATTTCTCTATGGATTGGGATCCCTGGTGTAATGGAGTTTCTCTTAATGACATCCTCCCATCCTTCAAATTTAGGAAGCTTTTTGTGAATTATTACACTGATGGAAACGATTGGGCTTTGCTCTCTTCGACCCCTACTGCTCTACGAATTGAACTTTCTGGAATCACTTTTAAAGAACAACTGGCTATTGCCTAGGATGGCTCTTTGTTGCCTACCTTTTCTTATAGTTTTTTCAAGCATTTTGATGAAGTTAACTAGCATTCTTATCTCTAGCATAAAAAATTCTCTTTGAGGTATTCTGCCTACACCTGGATGGCGATTCTGGGTAAACTTAAAACAGCTGATCAGCTTCGGTTGAGGGGGATAGATGTTATTTCTGCTTGCTCTTTTTGTGATTCTGGTAATGAGTGCCACTCTCATTTGTTTTTTGGTTGCGACTACACTTTTACTGTCATTTATTCTCTTCTTCCGGCATTGGATGTTTTCCTTATGAGGCCTAATCTGATGCAAATTTTTTATTATTTTGGAACTGATCAACATCTCTATAGCTGGGAAAAACATTTCTGTTTTTTCGTGATTAACTGCTCCATTTATTTTATTTGGAGGGAGAGGAACTCTAGAAGATTTGAAAATGTTTGGAAAAGCCCTCTTGCGATTATTACAAACATTAGACACGCTCTTTTTGCCATAGTTAAGAACTGGAAGTATTTCAATGAGCTCAAAGTCCGTTTTCAGATCCTCAACTGATTTTTCTATGTTGCTGTTCGTGCTGGTGGATTCTGCGGGCGATGATGTTCGTATTGTTTTTATTCCCCCTTGGACGGCAGGGGTCGTATTTTTCGTGCCATATGCTTAAATGACTTTATAATGATGCTTCTTCTGCAACCAGGGGGTATTGCCTTCTCGTGGATGATACCCTGAGCCCGATTTTTGTTAGCTTCCTCTAGTTTTAGTATTTGTTATTCCTGTAATTTTATTTTCTTCCGTTTGGAAGCTTCATTTTTCTTTTACAGGTTTATACCTCTCTTGTAACTAGTTCTCAGTTTTAATGAAATCTGGGCTTTTAGCCCTCTAATTTCCAAAAAAAAAAAAACAAAGGTTTTAGGTGAATAGTCATTTACAGTAGCGTGTGGGTTGCAGCTGCCTTGCCAGAGTGAACGGTTTCGTGCTCCATAAATGAGGAGGACATCGAAGATCAACGGCTACGATCGTGTCTATTTATTTTGATGTATTTTATTTGTACTTTTCCCTTTCTACCCTCACTTGAGGGCTTTGTCTTATGTTTTCCCTAAGGGCAATTGTGTCTTTTTTATTTTCCTTCATGTATTTGGCTATTTAAGCCCTCATTCCTCTTGGAAAGGGATGATGGATTATTGATAATGAAAATTTTATGTTCTTAGTGATCTCTTAGTGAGTTCATGTTGATCTCTTAGTGAGTTCATGAGAGGAGAAATCCGAGGAGGGTGACTTGCAATACTCGTCAATCTTTGGAAGAGTCCAAGGTTCGCGGTTCTTACGATCTCTTTGTGAGTTCGTTAATTACTTTTATCTTACTTGTATTTCGTTCATCTCCTTTATGCCCTCTTCATCCATCCAAGTCTTCCCCTAGCTCCACCTCCCCAAGCCGCCGACCATCACCCACCCGATCGCCGGCCTCCCTCCCACGGCCTTCCCCCTCCACCCACCTAGCCACCGGCCACTTTCTTCCCATCCCTTGAATGAGAATTTAATGTCTCATTATTACCTTCCTATAGAGCATGAAGGATTTGTGGAAATTATTTTAAGCCATTTGAAATTCAAAATTTGAATTTCAAATAGTTTCCTAAATAGAAATCTATATTAGGAATGTCTTTAATGTTATTCACTTTTAAATTTCAAATTAGATTGGATGACATTATTCTCTCCTTAAATTGGCCAATTTGGAAGTTGTTTTAAACTTTCCCCCCAATCCCCTCTCCCTCTATATGCCGTCGGCCATGCTAGGCAGGAAGCCCAATTAATGCTAATTCAATGCATTAATTACAATTGATTTGAAGTTTAAATTTTCATAACCTCTCCTCCCTCTCTCTCTATGCCGCTAGCCATGCATGTGATGGATTTCCATGTAATGCACAATCAATGCATTGATTACAATCCAATTGAATTCAAATTTCCCAATTAATTCCTCTTTGGAATTCTTTCCAAAAGCCAAGCCATATTTTGAGAAATAATTCACGTGTTCCCTCCCTCCGTAACTTTGTCCAAAATTAGACTTTTAATTTTGGAATGAAATCCCACCATCGCCTCCTCTCAATGCTCTTCCCACGTTTCCTTCCTTTCCTGGAAACTTCACGTGGCTGTCCAAATTTCTGGGCATAAGTTGCACGTTGTCTAGCACATCCCAGATTTTCTTCTTGCTGCCCATCACCCCAGCAAAGGGAAATCAACCATTTTGCTGCCGTGAATCCTCCTGTTGTTGTCCAAAGCCTTCCTATGGTTGCTGCTCAGATTTCCTAAGTTATAATGTTGCTGTCCAGAAAATTCTGCATTACTTACTTCATCAGTTCATCTTACATTTGCATAATCATGAGTTTAAGTGCTGCCTTCAAACCTACATTGTTTCTAATTGCTTAGGGCAATCACAGGCATTAAAGCGGTGTTTAAGTGGTGATGAGGTGGCAATTAGAGAGAGAGAGGCAATAAAGGTGAGGTGGCCGGCCATATGGGGAGAGAGGGGGGCTTGGTATTAAATAAAATGGGGCCCACAATTACAGCAGATTTAATAAAAAAATCTGGATTGAAATTTCAGGTTTAATGTATGGAAAAAGTTTCCTAAAGTACGTGTAAACGTTAGGCAGCTTTTGAATTTCAAAATTAGGATTGAAATCCCATTATGAAGATGGCCCAAAATTAAGGAGTTATATTTGGAAGGTAATCAATACCTCTTGGAATTTGAATTTCAAATTCATAACCAAGGGGAGAGGGCTGGCGAATGGAGGGGCAAGAGGGGAAGCCAGGGAGAACGGCGGCCAGCAGGTTGGACGGGCTTGGTGTGGTCGACGGGTGGCTTGAGCGGCCCAGGTGGCCGGCGGCAAGGGGTTGATGGGGGGAGGGGAAAAGTAAGGCTAGAAAATCAAGAAGAAAATTTGGAAGACTTGATCAAGAGAAATAAAAGAAAAGAGAGGAGAACAAGAAAACCTAGAACTCACAAAGAGATCTAGCTTCTCCTATGAACTCACTAAGAGATCGAGGAGGTTTGCACTCACAAAGAGAACATGAAATGTAAATTTTCATTCATCCCCCTATCCTAGTTCCCTTAGACCGAACACTTTAAAACCACTCTTTTTGTGACTTGTCCACTTTTTCTAGCTGTGTTCATGTGAGTTAGTATGTTGTTGTGTGTGTTTTGTAGTCTATTGTCTTCCGAAGCTTTCTTTGTTTAAAATTTGTGTGTGAATCCATATGCCATTCGTCTTGCATATCAAGTTTCTTGCACCACCTCATGTTCATCTTGTTGAGTCTTGAGTTTTAGACATATGAATTCGCATAGCACATGCCGCATTTACATTACATATGCATGACTTTCTTAAGAAAATTGCACGCCTAACTGAATAGAGCAATAATAAGTATAAACTTTATGCTGATTCTAAACGACAATTTAAATCTATTAAAGTTGGTAACTCAGTAATGGTGCGAATTCGTCCGGGAAATTACATGCTAGTCATTTAGAATAGTCAATAAAATCAATAACAACGCTTGCGTGGTGGATCTGCTTGCAGAATTCAACATTTATTCATTTTCTAACATAAAAGATTTAGCAGGCTTTGAAGGTCCGGAGTTAAACCCCCAAATCCAATTCAAATTAAGCCTTGTATGACCCCACCTTGTGAGAACCCCAAAGCCTACCTCCACTCCTAAAATTATTCCCGAAATTCCTATAGCGGAGAAGGTTGACATGATTCCTAGTGATGATATTATTTCCACAAAAGAGGGTGGACGAAGAAGATACTTGACTAGGGTGAACCAAAGTCAGAGGATACGTGGTCAGAGTGCGATGAGCTACAACAGATAAACCCAGATGCACGAGGAGTTTTCGAGACACCAACTCGACGGAGTCGAATTTTTCTCCCACCTGCGGAGAATGATGAGGACATCGAAGATCAACGGCTACGATCGTGTCTATTTATTTTGATGTATTTTATTTGTAATTTTCCCTTCCTACCCTCACTTGAGGGCTTTGTCTTATGTTTGTCCTAGGAGCAATTGCCTTTTTATTTTCCTTCATATATTTGGCTATTTAAGCCCCCCCCCCCCTTCCTCTTGAAAAGGGATGATGGATTATTGATAATGAAAATTTTATGTTCTTGCTGATCTCTTAGTGAGTTTATGTTGATCTCTTAGTGAGTTCATGAGAGGAGAAATCCGAGGAGTGTGACTTGCAATACGCGTCAATCTTTGGAAGAGTCCAAGGTTCGCGGTTCTTACGATCTCTTTGTGAGTTCGTTAATTACTTTTATCTTACTTGTATTTCGTTCATCTCCTTTCTGCCCTCTTCATCCATCCAAGTCTTCCCCTAGCTCCACCTCCCCAAGCCGCCGACCATCACCCACCCGATCGCCGGCCTCCCTCCCACGGCCTTCCCCCTCCACCCACCTAGCCACCGGCCACTTTCTTCTCATCCCTTGAATGAGGATTTAATGTCTCATTATTACCTTCCTATAGAGCATGAAGGATTTGGGGAAGTTATTTTAAACCATTTGAAATTCAAAATTTGAATTTCAAATAGTTTCCTAAATAGATTTTGAATTTCAAATAGTTTCCTAAATAGAAATCTATATTAGGAAAGTCTTTAATGTCATTCACTTTTAAATTTCAAATTAGATTGGATGACATTATTCTCTCCTTAAATTATAGTGGCCAATTTAGAAGTTGTTTTAAACTTTCCCCCCAATCCCCTCTCCCTCTATATGCCGCCGGCCATGCTAGGCAGGAAGCCCAATTAATGCTAATTCAATGCATTAATTACAATTGATTTGAAATTTAAATTTTCATAACCTCTCCTCCCTCTCTCTCTCTCTATGCCGCTAGCCATGCATGTGATGGATTTCCATGTAATGCACAATCAATGCATTGATTACAATCCAATTGAATTCAAATTTCCCCATTAATTCCTCTTTGGAATTCTTTCCAAAAGCCAAGCCATATTTTGGGAAACAATTCACGTGTTCCCTCCCTCCGTAATTTTGTCCAAAATCAGACTTTTAATTTTGGAATGAAATCCCACCTCCTAATCTAATCCCACCGCCTTCTCTCAATGCTCTTCCCACGTTTCCTTCTTTTCCTGGAAACTTCACGTGTCTATCCAAATTTCTGGGCATAAGTTGCACGTTGTCTAGCACATCCCAGATTTTCTTCTTGCTGCCCATCACCCCAGCAAAGGGAAATCAATCATTTTGCTGCCGTGAATCCTCCTGTTGCTGTCCAAAGCCTTCCTATGATTGCTGCTCAGATTTCCTAAGTTATAATGTTGCTGTCCAGAAGAATTTCAGCAGTAAAAACAGCTGACCTGCTGCCCACAAATCCAGTTGCTGCCCAACAGCATCCAGAAGAATTCCAGCGAGGGAAACTTGAATTCCTACCGCCTAAAACCTTCAAACTGCTGGCCGCTCTCCTACAACTTGCTGTCCACTGATTCTACAAATCTCCTAGCACCATGCCTTCATCCAGAAGGTTCCAATTGATGTCCAGAATCTGTCCAAATCAAAAACTGCTGCTGTCTTGACGATCCACACCTTGTCTTGGCTAATCGGTGGTGCGAAGAAGCTCATGGTGGCTGTCTTAGTCATCCCCAACACCAATTGATCCTTCCGGAGTGCATATCTCTCATGTCTTTGGGTAAACTCAACATCCGATTTGCTATCTTTATAGTTACATCCTTGATTGTGGTTATTATCAATGGATTCATGAAGATCATATCAATTATTCGCCGCTAGAACCTAGTAATAAGAAGAGTTGTGTGAGGGATCTTTCATAGACTAATCTTATTGTTAGTATTGGAATTTATTGTTTGAACGATCCATATATGCAATGTCGGATTAAGCTGGCTATCTTTTGAACTTAACTTCTATTCATGTGAATTAACCTAAGCTTGTTTTATCACCTTATTGTTTATTTTGTCGTTTAAATCACTATAATGAGTATAATTATTGTTGCTCCTAAAGTTAAGCGTGCAAACTCTTACTTCAAACCAATTTTCTCATGAACGTTTTACATCAATAAATATGTATGCTTTCTTCAAATGGTTACTGTTACTCTGTTGGGAATGAAGGCATCTAAGGCCATCTGCTCTGATTGTTTATTGTTTTTATACCATCTTTTCTGTAATAATATAATATGATGTACATATTAAATAAATTTTAATAAAAAATCAACATATAAATTAAATTTAAATATTTATTCATTCCTTTAATTATGTTTGTCAATATATTTATTTGTTATTTAAAAAATAATTTGTTAAGATTTGATAGTTAAAACGATCATTTTATGATAACCTAATAATTTATTTGATTGCTTTTTCTATATTTTTATATCAATGTACATTCAAAATTTAGATGATAAAATTATGAAATAAATAATAGGATATATGAATAATAATTGAACTTAAAATGTGTTAAATAATATTAATGAATTATATCAAGTTTAATTAAAATCTGTAATAATCTATGCTTCATAATATGGTTGTGTTTAAATTATTAAAAATTGATATATCATCGAAAAATTATCTTGATCGGGCACGAATCTCGAGGAAAAACCGAACCACAAGCTTCAAAAATTAAATTCAGGATCGTCTGAACTCTGATTTTAGTGAACTTATAGTTAAACTGAGCGTCTCGGAAATACGAACTCAACGACACCAAATTCGACTCAATCCGAGCCCAAATCAGTCCAAATTGAGGACCCAAAGTGCTGTTGAAAAGTTTGTACCACAATTTGAGTTACCAAACGGTCTTCGAACTTAACGTGCTTATAGTCAAATCGAGCCGCTCGACGAGATGAATCAAACGAGCTCAAGATTGCCGAATTCTGACATCATTTAGACCTTCAAATGTCTGACGAATGGTCCACGATCAAAGGATTCAATATCGGTAGTCCATCCGAACCACTTCACCTTTGCCCCTGATATCTCACATATTTACTGGTCATGCCACTCTAGAAATCTAAAAATAGATCCATTATTTCTCATGAGAGGGGACCCAATCAAGAAGAAGAGAAGAAGAAGAGAAGAAGAAGAGAAGGATACGAGGGAAGAACTCCTCGACCATCGCTAGAGTTCTGCCCTCTGTCGGACTTCCGAAAGATGTCAGAGTACTGCTCGAAGCCGGAATTCCGCTCCATTTCCAAACGACGCCAAAATTCTACCCGACATCCGAAGGACGCCAAAACTCCACCCAATCTCCAAGTGACACCGGAACTCTGCTCGACGTTGCAATTGATTTTCAATCCTGAAAAGATTCATTGTAATCTGATCGTCCTAAATTTTAAGGATGAGTCAGCCTCTTGTACTTCAAGTAAACACTAGTGGAACTCTTCAACTGGGCGTGGCCCCGTGATTTTTCTCCTTTTAGAATTTTCCACGTAAAAAATCTGATGTTGCTATTTTATCCTCTGTTTGTGTGCTAGATATTCGTACAACGCTGAGACGGAAGTTTTTTAACTCTATTGCCACGTATATTCTGGTCCGCAACAAAAGTAAATATATAATTAGCTAAGTCTGACTATAATTTGAATAAGATAAAAAACAATTAATTTTTTTAATAAAATTTTAAAATTAGGAAATTAGGATCACATGTTAGTTTTGTTAAAATTACGTTTTTTTTTTTTAGCAAAATAGCATTTAACTTAACTCAATTCATCAAGTATATGGTCCTTCATTTATGTTTGTCAATATATAGTCTCTCGTAACATCAATATGACAATTCACCAAATACCTTTGTTCTCTACACAGCTTTAATTTATTTTCACTTTTCCTATTTTGGTCATTTCAAAACGAGCTGCATACCACCGTATGCCATCCGCCATTCACTGCATTCGAATTACAAATCTCACGCCAAAATTCGGTAGGTGAACAGCGTGACGTCAATATTGGCGTTTGGACTGTTCACCTACGTCAATATAGCTGAACAATTTGTAGGGCATCTTTTTTTGTGGCTGATTTTTTAGTGCTCTTTGGTGTTCTTGGGCCCTAGCAACGTTTAGAGAGTTTTGAAGAGATTGATCCTCCTCATGAATAGAGAATCGCTTTTACCTTACTATTTTCTTTCATCTACTAGCAATCAAGAGATAAAATAACACAAATATCTATCATAAAATCAAATCCAACATGTCTTAACATCATCAAGACTAAGTGGAAAATCCATATACATCACAAGGGTAAATGGAATCAATCCTTAAAGTTCTCAAGTATTGAACAAATAACATAAAACCATAGTTAAAATTATACACTAGCATAACAATCCAATGAGATTTTGGGTCTGTTTGGATTGTTGCAGTTGTTTGTAAAAATAACTGTAGAACTATAAAAAAATCTAATCTTTTTAAATCTATTGTGGGTATTATAGATTATTTCACTTTTGAAAAAAAATAGGACAATGATTTTTTCAAGGCTACCACACTCTAGCAAATATGATTATAAAAATTGTTTCACAGCATAAGAATTTTTTAAAAATTAGCAAGAAAATTGTAACTAAATAGAAGCACTTCAACTGTTAAAATATAAAAAAGCTGCCTTGCAAACCCTTAGTACTCCGCATAAATATGGACAAAAATCAAAATCATTTTCTAAATTTAGATATTTGATACGGGTCATGATCTAATGTTCTCATTCTTTCATAAATTAATATCTCCAAACTTCCAAAACTCCAACGAAATTTTTATAATTTGATACATAAAAAAATTGGAATAAGTTCATGTTTGTCATTCTAGTCCCCCTTTATTATTGATTTAGACTGAGATATGAAAAGTTTCAGTAAAGCAACCGATCCGAACAAAAAATATTCTACAACATTAACCTACACAAAATGAACACTTATGTGATTTATCTTTCTTTTTATCTTAATTTGGATTGAATAATATCAAGTTTAAGCAAATGCATGCTTCTAATGCAAGCAATGAGGGAGATTTTCTCAACTTTTACGACCATGCCAACGAATCATCAATCATGTGTCGTACTCCATACTTGATAACAAACATTCTCTGCAAGTTTTGCACATCTTTTTTTTTGAAAGATGCATATAGCATAGAATTAAAAAGAAACTATTACAAACTAAAAAACCATGGCATTCCTTTGAAAGAGAAAGGAAGCCTTTATTTGATTTAATTTAAGCAAATAGAAGAACTTCAGAAAACAGGAAAAATCATAATGAAAATAGGATCATCTACTAGTCATTTTAAGCCAATTGGGGGGGAGGGGATACCAAAGATTAAACAACCCATAAGGTTGATTAGTATCCAAAAATTCCCAATTAGGTAAAAAATAAAAAATAGAGAGATGCCTAGATTCCATTAATCTAATTCTCTTTTTCAAATTCCAACTATTGTTTAAAATAAAACTAGAGAAAGCAGGAAAACTAAACACAGAACAAAAAAAATAATAGAAAATCATAATCATCTGTTGAGAAGAAAACTTGAATCTTCACTTCTTCATCCATTGTGTTATTCACAATCTTCAACATCTTAATCCAATCCACAATCTGGCCATGAATTCCTTCCGACGATTCAATGAGCATTTTCTGAAGAAAATGAAGAAGTGTGTCTAACACCATCCTCAAGTCTCATCTTCTTACCTCTTAGACTCCCTTTGATTGGACCAAACACATTCAAATCTTTATTAAAATATTTCTTCAGAATCCCTGTCTTGGAAGGAATTAAGAATTTACCATCCTCTACCACAGCTTTTTTACTCTTCACTTTTTTAACTTGGTCAAAGGAGTAACAGAATTATGCAATCCATCCAGACTTTCAAATTCTTTTTTTTTTTCTCTGATAGTCTCAGATTTGTCTACCACTTCTTGTTCTAAACTTAAAGAACAAGCTTGCACATCTTCTCCCCTTCCAGCATGCTCATTATACGGATTAATTTCCCCATCTTCTAGTTGTACCGTTTCAGAATTAACCAATCCAGAATCTTTAATCTTCTCTTCTATCACCGAGTAATGAGATTCTGGATCTACCTTGCTCTCTTTGGCTAGCATTCCATAATCTTCGCCATCTATTCTACCCAGTTCTTCGGCAAAAACCTGGGACAGCAAATTGAATTTGTTCCCAGTTAATACTTCAACCGGTGCTATGCTGTTTTCCAGATTCAACTCAGCTGAAATCTGAACTGAGAGTTCTTTCTCCAAGATTTCTTCCGAATTGAAGCAGATATCATCTTTTGCTGAATTAGTATTACATTTTTCTGCATCCAAATTAATTTTACCTTCTATTACAAGCTGTTTGGAAGCCTTAAGCCCTGCTGTTTCTATATCCCTTGACTTCAAATATCCTTCATCTTGAACAGAATTAGCTTTGCTGGGATATTTCCTATCAGCTTTCAACTGTAATTGTCTCACCTTGGTTACTTCTTTATTAAACCTTTTATTCCATTTGTAATTAACATGGACCCAAGGTCCATAATTATCTATCATCTCCTTCTCTTGAGCCTTATGAAGATAGTTTTGGGCTTGATTATGAGAAGCATCCAAATTACTCTTCTCCACTATAATTGGCTTATTACATTTGCTCTTTTCATGACCAATTATGCCACAATCATAACAAAACGATGAGATTCTCTCATACTCAATTTTTTGAAAGAATCTCCCTCCCAATCCTTCCACCCAAACCCCCAAGGGAAGAGGTTTGTCTAGCTCCATACGAACGCAAACTCTAGCAAACTCCCTCCTTCCCCATTGAAACATGTTCCCATCCAACATTAAAGGATCAACTACCATATAAGCTATCATAGCAACATTTTTCTCATCCCAACAATGTAGAGGCAATTGTGGCATTCTAATCCATATAGAAGAGGTTAATCCTTTCATAGAGCTCGATGAAAACTCCATTGACCACCTTTCCATTCCCACAATGTGGTTATTAACAAACCAAGGCCCACCTGATAGAACTCCTTCCATAGCTTCCAATGTTTTGAATGAGCACAAATACAAACCCATACCGAAGGTTGTAAAATGAAATTGTCCATAATGAGCCCATTGTCTTCTCAACTCCCAAGCAACTAAATGTGACAAAATGTCCTTACCAAAAACCTTAGCAACCAATGAATGCTCTAACCTTTTAGCGTTCAAAACTTCAACTGATTCATCTAACCTGAAAGCTTTTCCATCTTTATACTATCTCCAACCGTTCGGCAAACAGCCGAATGGAGGCCCTCAAACGTCGCAACCGAACGCCATTTCTTCCGCCAATTAATCGCAATTGAACAGTGCAACGCCAATATTGGTGTCGCACTGTTCACTTGCGCCATTTTTTTCTCTCTACCGAACTCGTCCGAGAAAGGAGCGAAAGAAACAAACGATGATTTGGGGGCAAAATGACATTCCACTGAAGATGAATCACGACACTTTTTGATTTTACTACATTTTGCAGTGAAAAATGAGAGTTTCGGTTGGAGATGCCCTTAGAGAGCACAACCTTCTCTCTTTTGAAATTCAATTTGATATAAGGTTTATTACTCCACGGATTACTCATCTTGCTATTATCTTCAATTTTTTTAGATAATTTCTCAATCATCGGGTCAGCGATGTATTAATTGCATTCCACAACATTCTCCGAAAGAACAACCTCCTTCTTATTACTATTATGAAAATTTTTGTCAACTGAATTCAAAGAATTCACATTTATCTTACTGTCATAAACAGGGATTGCATTTGAATTCCCAAATTTGTTCGCAAGTTTTGCACATCTAAACGACTAAAAATAGGCATACAATAATTGTATATGAGTATTTCTTACAAATCATTATAAAGAAATAGGTATGAATTACTATACTTGCCTCAAATCTGGGAGGAAAATCTATGTAGCATAGCAAGATAAGATTTAATCCAATATTTAATGTTCTGATCTAACATTTAGTTGAAAAATTTATGCCCTAATTCAACCTATACACTGCCATATGATTCAAATAAATAATTTTTCTTTATGAAAACAAGGAGAAACTACAATTTTATAGCCTAAATACTAGATGTTTGAGATGCATCACCGTCCAATGTCCAAACTCTCCTTGCGAGTTCTAATAAAAAGCCCATAAATAAAATTAAAAAAAAAAAAACTTTAACCTTTCAGCTTTTCTATCTAGTCCCGCTTTATTTCTAGCACTAGACATCTTGTCCAAATCAACAATCTGATTCTTCATAATTAATCAACCAAGATTCAAGATAGAAATTTGGACAACTTGGCAAAAAAAGACGTGCGGGTTATTGAATTGAAAAGAAGACATGGCCCAAGATGCAAGGAAATGAGTTTTTCAGAGCAAAAAAATGTAAACAAACTTACAGCCACGGACGGTAGCTTGAAAGAGAGGATGAGAACTGGGAGAAGCTTCGGCCTTCGAGTTCCAAATATGAACAGCAAAACTCAATCCTAAGCAAGGGCGGAACTTGTTTTTCATTTTATAGGGTGCAAAATTTTCATATAAATGGCCTAATATTTTTAAAAATAAAAATGCTTTCGATTCCCTATATCATGCTGTAGGTTCTTCTCTCATCTGGAGATTTCTTAATTCTGAAAGCATTTTATTTCAATGGTGGAGAACTAAATATCATTCCCTCTGGAATCGACAGCCCAAAAATGTCTCTATTTACTAGAAATTCCTTTACACTATTGCTTCCAAAATCAAACACTGCCTCAGTCTCAGAGTTCAAATTAACAATGTTTTTTCCCTCCTTTGGGATCCATGGTGCTATGGCAGATCTATTATGGATTTATTGGAAATTCAATCCCCGGGTGTCAATCTCACTAACTGTTCTCAGTTGATAGTATCATCCATAATGGGGCATGGAATCATCCTCATTTCTTTATTGATGGCCTCATTTTGAAATCAGTTCGGTGGCAATTGCTCATTCGGCTATTGGCTGTCTTTGGATGGGCATTGAACACCCCAAAGTTAGCTCCTTTACTTTGCATTTTTACTCTGACCACCTTAGGATCAACTGGCACAATTATATCTGACACAAGTGTTATGCTTAAAGATTCTTGGTCCACGCTTGGTTGACCTTCAAAAACAGTTTAAAAACTACAAAATGATCTAGCCCGAAGCGGTATCCCTGTGGCATCATCTTGAAATTCACTCCCACCTATTCTTTGAAATGTGACTTGACTTTTGCTATCCTAAAAGAATAAAATCCTGGGTTGGCTGCTTTACCTTGCAACCAATTTTATATCAAACATTCTCTTTTATTGAAGATTTGAATGTTGACAAAAAAATGAAAAGTTTTTATTATCTGATAGCCTGTGCTTCTGTCTACTATATTTGAAGGGCTAGAAATGATAGATTGTTTGAGAATTCCTTTGAGTTTCACACCACGGAAGCTGGAAAATCAAAAGAGTTGTATCCTATTAAAACAACCAAATGGAAAAACTCTCACACTTATCGTTAGCTGCTCTTTTGAGTTTTTCTGCACAGGGCTGCTTCCACTTTGCGATATGTAATTATGTTACAAGAACTGACAAAATTAAACATGCAGGTAATAAATATCAAAACAAGATAGACTTGGGCAGCCACCTACCATTCCAAAAAGAATCAAAACCAATGTAAAAAAGGGAATAATAATTCCTCCAACTAAAACACAGCAAAAAAAAAGGCATTCTCAAAAGGAGACAAAAAAGAAGCAAGAACAAGAGTGAAATAATAAGAAGAATCAGATGGCAATGGAATCCATGAAATAAGACCATATAGGAAGCATTACCTATTATATTGCACGTTATGCAGTGCCGAGAACCCAAAAGAGCATTCCATATAGTAAATAAAAAAAGAGGACCGATTGGACGAATATAGCTCAAATTATCGTTAAAGATAAACAAAAAAAACTGTAAAATAAAACACTTACAACTCAAATGGCAGAAACTTTGCAAGTTGCAACGGAAGGTCGCCGCCGCCGCTCCGCGTCTCCCTACGAAATACGAATTTGCCGGGCAACGCCGGCGATGCTGTGGACGACGAAGGTGCAAGGCCGAAGGCAGCTTGTCGATCCTGCACTCGCGAGAGAAGAGAAACGGGAAAGAGGCAGCCGAAATAAGACCTTCCTCCGCCTTCTACTTGAGCGCGGCTGTGCGGGACATTCTTGCGAACGAGCGGAAAGGAGCTGGTTGGCTAGGCCAAAATAATTTTCTTCCGTTCCCTTTTTTTTATTTGCCGTGTTTTAGTTGGAGGAAGCAAGAATTTATGTTTTTTTGGAATGTTAGGTCATAGGTGGCTGTCAAACTCTATCTTATTTTGATATTCATTATAGAGATTTACCTACAAACCATCTTATACTATTATATTTACACATCTAATATCTAAAATTTTAATATTATATATACTTTTACGTCAAATATGAGTGATAGAAATTAAATAAATGAGCGATGAGAATGAAATATATATAATTCATAATTCATTCTCATCGCCCATTTATTTAATTTCTACCACTCATATTTGACGTGAAAGTGAACTATAAGTGATATATATGTAATATTAAATTTTAGTTGTTAGATATATAAATAGAATAGTATAAAATAGTAGGTATGTAAATGCCCCTATTTATTAACTGCATGTTAGTTGGAGAATTTACAAAACAGCCCTCATTATTGTCTATAAATACTCTTCTTATGATGATGATCAAATTGCTTATTCCTTCTTCCACCTTCCTTATTTATCTGTAGCTTTATGCACCTGTGTAGTTGGTCTACCTAATTAGACATAAAAAGAGCTTCTAGAATTAGTTCTGAAAAAAAAAAAATAACGTAAAACATTAAAATAAATTCTTTTTCTTAAGATAAATTATGAAGTTGTTAAATTTATTTTAATATTAGTGTCATATAAATTTTAATTGATTATTCCTATACTATATTATCTCAAAATAAATTCAACTGATTTGAAATTTATTCTTATAAATATTTAAATGTATTTAAGAACATAGAAATTATTTTTTTTCATTTATTTATTTATTTTATCGATAAGAATCAAATTAAACTATTTTAATCATGCATTTAGTCCTTAACCAAAATTAAGAAAGAAAAATAGGAAAAAAAACTCACTTTGCTGTTATTGAAAGTATGAGGACAAACTCTTCTTGACCTTCATGTTTATGTAATTACCATAACAGAATTATTCAATCTATTAAATCACATGAGATTTAAATTAAAAATTTATGAAGAAAATTTAGTTAAAATATTCTAAATAAATTTTAAATTATGATAGAATTTTAGTAGTTATAAATCTAGTGAGGGGATTATGACTTTGGACGATCAAGTCATTAATAAAAGTACACATTTTTTATATCTTAGAAATATTGTTCAAAGTGATGGTGAAATAGATGGAGATATTATCAGCAGAATTCAAGTTAAATGGTTGAAGTGGAGGAATGCATCAGGTTTGTTGTGTGATAGAAAAGTCTCCCTCAAACTTAAGAGAAAATTCTATAAGATGATTGTGAGACCTGCAATGCTTTATGGTGTCGAATGTTGACCATTATAAGAGAAGCATAATACCAAGTTAACTGTTGTAGAGATGAGGATGTTGAGGTGGATGAGTGGCTTTTTCCTTAAAGATAGGATACGAAATGAGCTTATACGTGAAAAGGTTGGAGTAGTTCTAGTGGATGATTTAGTGGTTTGGTCACATAAAACGGCGGCCTACCTATGACCCAATTAGGAAAGTAGAGATATTAGATTTGACTTATGTTAAGAAAGGTAGATGTAGACCTAATAATATTTGGTTGAAAATATTAGATTCAATTAGCAATTTACATTAATGTCCTATTTCTTGTATCTGTTCACCCGTCAGCCATCAATGAATAACCAGTGTCTTTCCATGTTTTTCTATAAGATTCAATTAGCAATTTACATTCCTCTTTCGCATCCCGTAACAGATTCACTCTTAATCTGTGGTAAGATGGTAATTTGTATCCAGGTCCTATTGCAGCAACTGCATCTATAGCCTTTTGTGCAAAAGGTGAGTTGATGGCATTGAATGGAATGCAACTATCATAAAACCATCTAGCAATTGCTAAATCTGCACGGTGCACTGCCTCCTTAGATGCCATCACACTTTTTAAGGAAGGTTGAGATCCCGATTTTGTTCTTGGTGCAAAAAAATTATCAATTTCATCAATTTTTCTCTTTCCCTTATCCAATCCACCATGTATATCTGAACTTTGTGCTTTCGTGACTGAACATGAGCCCCTCTCTTCTTCAATTGGATCTTCACCAAGTAAATCATCAATCTGCGACAAGTCTTGTTGTGCTTGTTGTTTTTTCTTTGATATCTCATTCAAATTTTGTTGCATCTGATATCGTATGTCATGTGGCACCTTCTTACAAGAAGCAATGTTCCCTTTAATCCCCGCTAGATGTTGCTTCAGCCTATGAATACCTCCTCCCTTATAAATTATTCCACAATGAAGACATTTATATTGCTTCTTACCGTCAGTGGTTTTACACTCAGCAAAATGATTCCAAGCGATATCTACTTTCTCACGAACGCTTTGAGTTGAATGTGCAGATTGATTGTTTTGTTGATCCATTGGTAGTATTAAACAACAATGGATCAATATTATACTGAAAAGTGAACTCTATGTTGTTAATATTAAACAACAATATATTATCAAACTAAACACAGAAAATAACAACACGAATGCAGGTGAAGTAAATGCTTGCAACATGAAGAATATAACATTTTCATTAAATATTGTTATACATGAGAAAGCCAATCTTATGATGATCTCCTTGCAAAAAGGAAATTGGGTTGTTGTTCAATCACAAGCCAGCGACGATTAACTAAATGAATAAAAACTAGCCAGCGATGATTAAAAACTAGTTTTCAAATCTAAATTAAAGCAATCAAGGTCTTCCTAGGTTTCAAAATTGTTCCACAAAGGTAAACATATCAATAGCTTTGGAGATTTAATTAGGAAAATCAGCTGCTTTTTGTGATTTTTCTTCATTATATTCTTAGCAAAGTCATCCTAAGTAAGTTTTTTCCTAAATTTAAGACTCTTATTATGTGTACTCATATAATACTCTTGATTAAATAAATTTACACCAATCACATTTTTTTATTGTCTATCCCTGAGACTCACTAATAGTTTAGGGTTATTATATTCTTCCTCTAACTATTTCACACCACAAAGAACTAATCGAGTAAGAAAATGACAATGATGTTATCAATCTCACTCCCTTATCTATTTCCTTTTATTTAGAAGACATAAAAAAGGAGATGGGGGGATTTGTAGAGGCAAGGATAAATATAAAGTTATTTATAGAGTTTTGAAATATAATCCTAGAAATATGTTACAGTCTCCAAAGCAATGGTAATCCCACATTTGGGCAAATTCATTTTCGGTTTTCACTTTTCACTTCTCAGTTTGCACAGGTAAGAGTAAAACACAAGTTTAGCGTATACAATCTCCTCACCTTACAATGTTTCAAGCACCGACGAAGAAGGAGGAGGTGCAGCGAGCCAGCGACGATTAAGAAGTCGAGGAGTTGCAGCGTACCGGGTTGGCCAGTTCGTCAATGATCCAAGCACGAACGGCGAAGGAGGAGCTGCAGCGACCGGCGACGAACGGATGGAGGAGGAGTTGCAGCGATCAGACCGAAGGAAAAATCGGAGACGGGGGCAGCTTCGGGAGTTACGGGAGACGGGAGTAGAAAATGAATTTAGGTTTAGATAAATGTTTTCCTGTTTTAACTTTTAAGTTTTAAATTTTAACTTTTAACCCGTCTGATTTAATCAGACGGTGCAAATCAGAGAACGCCGGTTCAATCCCGGTTCCGGTTCGCCGGGTTCGCGGTCCAACCGCCGGTCGGACCGGTTCAAATCCGGTCCGATGATTTTCCGGTTTCGTCAGACAACCGAGCCGGCCGGCCGGCCGGGTACCGGTTCAACCGGTTGAACCGGCCGGTCCGGTCCGGTTTTCAAAACGTTGATAAACATAGTATTGGTGGAAAAGATTTTGTATCACAGAATAACAAATAAACATAATAACATACTAATTATTTAATTTAAAAAAAATAACATTATAACAAATACACACACAAAATAGGGGAAAATTATTAGGTGCGGACACCGCACCTAGAGATGCGTTTGGATACTGCACATTATATGCTTAAGTTCTGCCTATGCTCTTCGTATTTACTAAGTATACACTGCGTTCAAGAAATATAGTTTTAGATAATTTTGTAATTATTAGTTCAAGGAACCACCGGCTTTTAGGTTTCAGTTTGTTTTATTTTGTAGCTATTCTGAGCATTAGAAAGCTGGAGATTCCTTTTAAGGACTTTGTAACCGTGTTTTTGATATTAACGCGTAGACGGTTTTAACAAAAATATATATATATATATATATATATATATATATACACTGCGTATTGCATTGCAGTAAATGAGCCGCAAATATTTAGTGCCTAAACCTTTACCTGTTCATCCAAGGTTCCTTCCTCAACATCTCAGCCGCCCAAGCCAATTTCATCACGAAATATTCGTGAAGAGTCTGTAAAAAAGAAGCCTGTTAAAAGAAGATCAGATGAAGATGATGATGATGATGCTGATGCAATCCAAATGATCAGAAATATGTTCCCGTATAATCCTAACAAATATGCAGATGCGGATGGTGATGACAGTGACATGGAAGCTGATTTTAGTCAAATTGAAAGGAAGGAAAGGAGGAGTTCTCAGATTGCTAGGAAAGAAGATGAGCAGCAGCTTCGTCTGATCGAGGAGGACGAAAGGCGAGAGAGGATTAAAATTAATTAGCAAGAATTTTTTTTTTGTCCCTAGGAAATTGTATGAAAGAAATCTCTAAAATTTGAAATAATTTTTAATAGTTGTTAGTTGAACTTTTATTATGAAAATTTCTAGGTGTTTCTAGAATGGTCTTTGTACAGATATAAAAAGACCTTTAGCCTTGTCAATTTGATGTAAGAGAAAGAAATCTAAAAGAAGTTCTTTTTCTTTTGCATATTCTCTTCCACTTTTACAAACAATTTATCTCTAACAAGTGATATAATAGCCAAATTCGATAGTAAGTACTATGAATCTATAAATGTCTTGTCTCATAAAGGAGAATTACGAGAATTGGTGTCTTCAAATGAAGGCATTATTTGGTTGGCAAGATATTTGGGAGATAATTGAAAAAGGTTATGTCAAGCATAAAAATGAAGTAGCATTATCGGAAGTCCGTAGAGAGCTGTTGATAGAAAGTAGAAATAATGATAAAAAAAACACTCTTTTTCATTTATCAAGCACTAGATGAGGCAAACTTTGAGAAAGTGGCAAATGTATCTACCTCAAAGCAAGTATGAGAGATACTTCAAGTTGCATATAAAGGAAGATAAAGAAAATCCGACTTCAAACTCTTCGAACTGAATTTGAGGCGCTTCAAATAAAGGAAGCAGAAAATGTGGGGGACTATTTCACAAAGTCTTAACTATCGTCAATCAACTGCGACAGTATGGATAAAAATTAGAAGCTATTTGAGTGATAGAAAAAATTCTATGTTCAGTAAATGATAAATTTGAGCATATTGTAGTAGTTATTGAGGAAGCTAAAGATTTAAAGACAATATCTGTTGATGAACTAATGGCTCTTTAATGACTTATGAACAAAGAAAAAAATAAGATACTATCAAACAAGTTCTCAATCAAATCTCTCATTAAAAGATGACAAAGACGACACAAAAAATAAATATAATTCAAATGATCAATGAGAAACAAAACATATAATAAGAAATGAAAGGAGAAATAGGAAGCCAGTTGAGGGAATGAAGTGATGAGTTTTCAAGTTTTAAAATGTTTGTCGAAGAGAGATTTTTACTTCTCCGGGGGGGGGGGGGGGGGGGGGGGGGCGTCTTGATTTTAAATAGGGGATGTTAAAATTGATCAATGGGTTGGATTCGGATCTGACTTGAAATTGATTCGAATCCAACACATCTAATGTGTCAAAAAAAAAAAAAAAAAAGAACTTGAACTCAACCCACTCTACCAACCTAAATGATTTGAACCCGGCCAGATTATTCATTTTGATTTTAAAAATAATAATAAACTTTAGATTAATTAATAAAAAATAACACAATCATACCAATAATCATACCTAAATTTTCTTCATAACTTTTTATTTAAAATCTCATGTGATTTATTATGGATTGAATAATTATGTTGTGGCAATTACAAAAACATGAAGGTCGATCAAGAAGAGTTTGTCCTCACACTTTCAATAACAGCAGTGAGTTTTTTTTTCTGTTAATCTTTCTTAATTTGGTTGACTAAATGCATGATTAAAATTTGTTTAATTTGATTCTTATTAATAAAATAAATATATAAAGGCAAAATTTAATTTGTTCTTAAATAAATTTAAATATTTATAAGAATAAATTTCAAATCAGTTGAATTTATTTTAAGATAATATAATATATGAATAATCAATTAAAATTTATAGTGCACTCATATTAAAATAAATTTAACAATTTATAATTTATCTTAATGAAAAAATTATTTTAATGTTTTGGCTTACTTTTTTTTTTCCAAAACTAATTATAGAAGCTGTTTTTATGACTAATTAGGTAGCCAAACTACATAGGTGCATTAAGCTATAAGGAAGAAAGAATAAGCAATTTGATGATCTTCATAAGAAGAGTATTTATATATTCTAAGACTTTATTTGTGACGACTTTTTTAGTGCTTTTTAAAGCAAATTTTTAGTATAAATATTTTAATTTTTGTACTAAAAAGTTATATTAAGAAGTAGTAAGAAAGCTGTCTAAAATAAAGCCTAATAGCTAGCATCTAATAACTTATTCCATGCTAAAAATTTTAAGGTAATAGAGGGAACTTCACGTCTTAATAAAAAATATTTATTGATTTTTCAAACATGAAACGAACAAAAAGATGATCATTCATGCACTTATCTTCAAATATTACATAAAAACACAAATTATTTAAGTAAAATCAACACGCATATATAGAAGCACATTATTACATATATAAGATTGCAGAAACTGTATTAATTATTGTTAAAAAAGCTGACAACTGTGTGGTATATATATAGAAGGCAAGCAATAACCTAAGTGATTCGACCTCTAGTTATTGTTCATCCAGAACTTGGCCTGAAGTGTTTTCACTATCTTCTGATCAAGCTGGAAAGCCTTCTCTAAAATATAGGGAGAGATAGGTGGATTTGATCCAAAGACTGCATTGGCAATAGTAATCACTCCCGGATTCTGGCTGCTGAGCACAGAAATAGCCACTGCATTTGTATTTCCCGTATTGAGCTGAAAGTGGATGAGACCTTGCGGAAAGACAAAGACATCTCCCTCATTAAGAACCTTTGTGAAGAGCTTGTTGTCAGGGTTATTGGATGCCACGAAGCCTACGGCAAAAGAGCCCTGTATCACGACAAGTATCTCACCGGCCCTCGGGTGAGTGTGAGGAGGGTTGAGACCGTAAGGCGCAAAGTCTATGCGAGCAAGTGAGATGCCGAGTGTGTTCAATCCTGGGAGTTGCATAACAAAAAAAGGCGTCACCTTTGTAGCCATGTATCCACACATCTGACATGAAATACATGCCCACAATCAGGTAGAAGCCTCACTGGATCATCCTCCCCCTCCTCCTCATCATAGTCAGAAAGGCAAATTGAGCAGCAGTCACTGGAGGTTGCCCGCGGATCCTGACGCATGGCTTCTGCATAGTTAGACCAAGTCCCGAGTGTGAGCTCAAGCATAGGGGGAGCGGTGGAACGACGGAAAAACAAGTATAAGTTGACGCCGATGAAAATGATAAGGAAGAGGACGACAGTTGCCATGGCTGTGACATAGCTTGGATCGAAGTAGGTCATTTCTTTTAATGCCTTGATATACCGCTGAAAAAAGAATATAACAAATAATAATATGGTTAATAAAAATAAATTTGATTCTCCAAGAAAATAGAAAGAACTTTAACAAGCTGACAAATATAAAGCAACAAAGATAAAAGAAAATTAAAAAAGAAAATTAAACAAGGACAATTTCAATAAAATAATCCTTTTTAATTTATTTATAGTTTATGATGATCAATGTTGCTTGAATGATTATCTTTTTATTTAAGACTTATTTTCATATCAATCTTTTAGAATTGCTTTCCAGTATTTCAGATTTTGCAATATTTATGAATTGCATTTGGTTTCATCCTCCAAATTGATAGTATAGAATCAGTTTGGGTGGTGTGGTTCCTAATGCATATGGTTGTTGTAATGGCTATGTTCCAATTTTCTTATTTCATTTCAACTAGATGTATTATTCATTGCATATTATATAACAGTCTTTAAGTTCTTTTTTTGATGAATTTTGTAATCTGAATGTTCTAATGTCTTCTTTAAAAATAAATTAAATAAAGGGATACTAGACAACTATTGTTAATTAAATTCCAAAGCAGTTTATAAACAATGGCTAAATTTTAATCTGACTTACTTTGGTCTAAAAATGTCGATGATGGTTTTTTTTAAGGTAGGTAGAATGTGACAACCCTTAATTTTTTTTTAAAAAAGAGTTATTTTTACTTATAACAATAAAAAAATTATGTATGAGTTATTATAAGTTCAAATCACATACTATCTTTATCATTGCTTAAATATTGTTATATTTTAGTTTCACTAATTTTTTTCATATTTTTTGGACGCTAGTATATTTCTTTAAGAAATTAGCTCTTATCAGTAAAAAAGAGAAGTTGAGACTGTTATGTGTATGTTTGTAAATTTATTTTACTAGAGGATTTTGGATATGCTTAGCTAATTTATGAATATTTTTGTAAAAAATTTAGATTTCCATATTTGAGGATATAAAAGAATTTAGATGAATTTTATGTTTAAAATTAAATAATTAGAATATTTATTTAATATTTTATTATAATATCCTAATCCACTATTATATAATTTAATAAAAGCTTTGCATGAGAACATCTAAGAGGAAAAAAGATAAAAAGATATTTTTGCATGTAAATCTAGTTAGAAAATTTAAATTTGTTTGTCTCAAGGAAGTTCACACTATATTTATCTTAATTTTAAAAAATATGTAATTTTTATAGAATTTTTTTATTAAAATTTTATTTTTGTTACTAAAAAATGGGAAAAATTTTGCATGAGTAAATATTTCACCGTGTAACTTTTATATATTATAGAGATTAAGATTATAAATATTTTAAATATTTTTTAAAAATTTTACAACCGGGGTTTTAGAATTTATGTAATTTTTATTGAATAAAAAGTTATTTGGATGCCAAAAAATAATATTATAATTCAATTAAAGTCTTAAAATAGCATATATTTTTGTGGATAATTCATAAAAATCAACTAAAATAACATTGATAATTTGATTATTTATTGAAAATGTGCATTTTTGCTTAGTAGGAATTTCTGTTGCCTACAATTATAAAAAACTATGCAATTCTTGTACATCCTCAATTACACTTTAACTACTATAATATGATGAAATATGTGCATATATGATAAAATTATACATGTTATAATAGATAAAGTGCTCAAATTATTTATTATACTACATTTAATTATTTTTAAATATTAAAAAAATGGTTAATAAAAAATTTTAAAATTTTAGATCGATTTGTGTGGCCTGCTAACCTGTTGTAACCCAATGTAGTTTTGTTTCTAATTTTTATGATGTGGGAAAGGGAATGAGCTTTTTTATTAACAATTTAGGATCAGATCTAAATTTATAGGTATGTCTCTAATTTAATTTTTGTATAGTCATGACTAGTTTATTATTCAATTTTGTAGCTTCTATTTATATCAATGTACTACAATTTATATATTTTTATGAATTAAAAGAAATCTGGTTGATGAGTTTTCTTATACTACTACTTTGAATATTTTAGTAGCTCTGTAATTTGTAATTTATTTAAAATAAATATTGAAAGAAAATCTAAATCATTCCAAACCTATATCTTGGGATTTACTTGTCACAGCTCAATACGATAGGATATGTACTGGTTGGATTGGGTTGTGATAATTTTTTATAGTATTAAAGCAATAGTTTTGGAATGAATTATAAAACAAAGCTTTAGAAATTTATTTGTAAGTCAAGTGGGGTAATTTTAAGTATATATGGATGTTTATTATTATTTGTTTCATGTGCATATATGTTTAATTATATATTCTTTGTGATTATGGATTCGTCAGGCCTAGATATAATTGATTGATGGAGTACAAGTCAGGTAGCTCTTATACATAGTACAGCTCCGATAGTCAATTTTAATGTGTGTTTTACTAGTCTGATAGCTCAAATGATGGGTAAGATGCATATAAAGGTTCCTGATATAAGATCTAATAAGGTATATAAACATATACAAATATTTCTATGATTGAAGCCTCCGAGGTTCGAGGGTGCTATTGAGCCCAAGACAATATAAGACTGGTTGGAGGCTGGAGAAGACATGTGAAGATATGCAATATCCTCCTGAGAGGGATGTATCATTAGCAATCTTAATGTTATATAGAGAGGATAAGCGCAGGTGGATGGCCAGTAAGAGGAAAAAATTTAGGGGAGATTAAGTTCTATGATTAGTTGGGGGGAGTTCTCAAATAAGTTTAGATCCTGGTTTGTATCACCTTCAGCAAGATAGCAGATGCATGAGAATTTTTTAAGATTGGTTTAAAATAGCAAGACTATGATGCATACAAGCCAGAGTTCACCATTTTGGCTATATATGCTTCATAATTGATTGACACTCCCGTTTAGAAGTACTACATGTTTCTTAGAGGACTTTGAGATAGCAACTAGTGCTATTTCATATTTCTGATTTTTTGAGATTTTGGAGAGAGCTCATCTGATAGAGAACAATATGACAGCTACTCAGTAGCGATGGACTACTAGTAGGAAGAGGTTTAGTGGTGAGACTTCTAACAGTGGATAATTTGTATATATAGAAGCTTTGAGTAGGGGCAGTGTTGCTAGTTTTTAACATTTAGTTAGTGGGGCACTTATGTGCTAGAGTTATGGCAGACGCCACTTTGATTAGTGATACAGGATGACTAGCTAGTATTTTAGATATGGATATGTTGGATATAGGATGACAGAGTGTCTACATGTAGGCTTTGGCTGACGACTTGAGCAAAGATTTGAGAGTTCTGTTAGACCAACAGTGAAGCCGAGGATAGTTCCACTTTATACATTTGTTTAGAGTGCTACGGGTATAAGAAATGGTTTTAGTTAAGTAATAGGTAAACCTTTTGACAATGGTCAGAGAGAGTCTAGTAGTATTGTTACACCAAATCTAATTCAACCACATATGTATAGCTTGACTCAGCATGAGGCTCATGATGCTTTAGATGTGGTTACCGGTACAACTTACATTTATAAGGATTCATATCATATTTTATTCAATTACAGAGCCATCCATTCATTTATTTTTGAGCATTTCTTCATTTCACTAAACTTATCTTCAAATTTTTGTATTGTCTTTTTTATTACCATATTGATTTGAGATGGTATGATAACTAGTAAGATTTATTTATGTGTTCTTGTAATTTTTGATATAAAGTGGAGGTTTAATTTTATTTTATTACTCATTTATGCAATTTAATGTTATTTTGGATATGGACTGATTGACTTAGTATGAGGCTCAAATTAATTGCTTGAAGTTATTTTTTAGTTGTGAGATTTATGTTTTTTAGAGAGTTAGAGATGTTTTGTCTTGTTTGATTTCTACTATGGAAGTAAATTGATTTTGGAAGATGGTTTATATGATATTTTTGGCATTAGTCTAGGATATGATTATTGATTCTATTTTTCTTTATGATGTTCTGATAGTACAAAATTTTTCAGACGTGTTTTCTGAGGAGTTAGTCAGTTTGCCTCCTGATATAGACATTGAATTTTGTATTAATGTATTTCATGGTACAACTCAAAATTTTAAAGCTCCATATAGAATGACACTTAAGAGGCTTCAGGAGTTGAAGGTTCAGCTTCAAGAGTTATTTAATAGTGGATTTGTTTATCTTAGTGTGTCTCCGTGGGGGAGTACTTATTTTGTTTGTGAAGAAAAAGGATAGTTTGAAGCATATATGTATTTACTACAGTTAGTTGAACAAAAGTCACTATCAAGAATAAATATCCTCTATCATGGATCAATGATCTATTTGATTAGCTTGTTGGATCTTCTATATTTTTTTAAGATTGGTTTTCATTTTGGATACTATCAGGTGAAGGTGACACAGGTTGATATGATGAAGATAGATTTTAGTACGAGGTATAAACACTAGGAGTTTTTGGTTATGCAATTTAAGATGATTGCTACTCCAGCTATCTTTATGGATCTAATGAATAATGTGTTCAGAGAATTTTTAATCGATGATATTTATGTAAATTTTACTTCTAATGAAGATCATGTTAAGCATTTAAGGATTATTTTGGAGACTTTAAGGCATCAGCAATTATATGCCAAAAAATTTTCATGAGTAGTGCTATTATTTTTATAGATCCTCAAAAAGTTCATGTATCACTGATTGATCGAGGCCTACTACTATGTTTGAGGTATGTAGTTTCTTAGGCATAACAGGATATTATAAGAAATTTGTGAAATAATTTTCTCATATTTATATATCTCTAGTGAGATAGACTCATAAGTTAGTAGCTTTTGCATAGACACTAGAGTGTAAGGCAAGTTTTCAAAGATTGAATGATTGTTTAGCTTTTGCTCTAGTTTTGGCTCTTTCTTCTGGTACATAAGGCTTTCATGTATACAGTGATGTTTCACTTAGAGGTTTGGGTGTGTTATAATGAACACTGTCGAGTTTTAACTTATGCTTCCAAATAAATGAAGTCATATGAGAGAAATTATCTGGCACATGATTTGGAACTTTTTACTGCAGTTTTTACTTTGAAGGCCTAGAGACAATATTTTTATGATGTTAGGTGTGAGATTTTCACTGATTATTAGAGTTTGAAATATATATTCACTCAGGAGGATCTAATTAAACCTGAGGCGAAGGAAATGGCTTGAGTTTATCAAAGATTATAATATGAATATTTAGTATTCGCCTGATAAGACTAATGTGGTGGTAGACGCTCTGAGCAATAAATCTTTTGAATTATCTTATATACAACTCACTTTTGAGAGTATTTAATATGAGATATGGAGCGATTACAGTTGGAGGTGGTTTTTTCTACTCATTGGGATTATAATATATTTGCTCAAATGATCATTCAGCCTTCATTGCAAGAAAAGATTCATGAATCATATAAGCCAGATACATAGTATCCAAAGTTGATTGACTTGAACATATATAGTAAGAAATCTGAATTACTAGTTTTAGATTATGACATTATTTTTTACAAGGATAGACTGTGGGTTCCTCTTTTTAAAGATCTGAAATATGAGATTCTGCATTAGGCTCACTATTTAGGTTATATTATTCATCTACAAAGTATCATGGTGTACGAATATTTGAATTGTATATTTTAGTGCTTGGATTAAAAGACAAAGTGGAGTTTAGTTAAAAATATGAGGTCTGTCAATTAGTGAATGTAAAAGCATCAACGATCGGATGATCTTCTACAGTCATTATCTATTTCAGAGTGAAATTGGGAAAGATGATGATGGATTTTGCTATATTTTTCTAAGATTGAAGTAGGGGCATGATGTTATCTGGTTCCTTTTTTTTTAAGTATGGTTCCATCTTATCAACTTTAATGAAAGTATACAGGGCAAGTGAAGCACAAAATCTAATTAATTTATCTTTAGCTTCTAATTATGACTTAATTAATTACCAAGCTTTGCAGAATTGATTAAGTTCCAGCGGCGAATTTAGTATGCATATTGGAGAAAATTGATTTAAATCTCAACTAATATTGCTAAAAAAATAAATTTTATAAGTAAAAATATTTGTGATTGTCCATCATATTCTCAACAAATGATGAAAAATATGTGAAAACATATCATACTTTATCTTCTACTATGATATGTTTTCTTTCTCTTTAAAGTTACATATTCATCTCTCATATTTCAGGGGATAGAGAATGTTTAAGAGCTAAAATTAGAGATTAAATATGATATACTTTAAAATAGTAGAATAGTAGTTGTTCAATTTCAAGCGGAATCTCATCCAAGCATCATTCACAATTGACACATCGGAGAAGCTGGATGTTGTCGCCGCTATTGATCCACACATATAGCATGAAATAGATACCCACAATCTGGTAAAAGCCTCAATGGATTATCCTCATATTTCTCATAATCAGTCGTCAAGGTATATTGAGTAGCAATTGGTTGAGGCCATATGTGGATCCTGACACATGGCTTTGGCGAATTTAGGCCAGGTCCAGAGTGAAAAATTATTAGGTCTGGATATCGGACCTAGAAATAGGTCTGGATATCCAATTAAAATTTAACACGTGGTCTGCACTTTGTCTGTGCTTTTTTACTGCATTTTGACTGCGCTTTTAATACGCTTTTACTGTGCTTTTCGACTACGCTTTGACTATGCTTTGACTTTTTTTTGCTGCGCTTTACCTGTACTTCACATGTGTTATACCTACGCATTTAATGTGCTTGGTTTAAAATTATACGGATACATTTAATTTATAAAGTATCCACGTGTAAATATTTTATTGGAGTCCGAACGTATCTCTACGTCTGGTGTCCGAACCTACTAATTTTCCCTAGAATGTTGCATCATATTAAATCATAATTTATCTTCTGCTATGATTTACTTTCTTTCTCTTTGTAGTTACATATTCATGTCTCATATTTCAAGGGATTGAGAAAATTTAAGAGTTAAAATTAGAGATTAAGGCTTCAATTGGGATGAATTTTTTCTTGCTTTTCAAAATGAATTTTTGCTCAAATTCCATTTTAAGAATCAATACTAAAAAAATATTATTTTTGTACTAAAACTCTATTTTAAGAAGCAATTATCCTAAAACTCTATTTTAAGAAGAAATAAAAAATCGTCCCAAACAAAACCTAAAATTAAACAGTAAAGGTTATTGGCATAGTTTATCTATCATAAACATTAGCATTGACAATAAACTTTCTTTTTTAATACTTGACAAAATAGGAAGTAATTAGAATTATTCATTGTCATATAATATTTATAATAAAAAATTTATCATATTTAATCATGTAATATATCTTCATTATTGAGTATATTCTACTTTATTGCATTTCCATTATTATTTTTTTCATTTGCCTTTATATAGTCATATTTGTATTAGTACAAAATCATTCAAACAAAAATATAACTTTATAGAATTTCTAGTACCGCAAGAAATAAGGATAATTTTGGTGGTAGAAATTGATCTAGTAGAACTACAGAATTTTTAATACCGACGATCGACACATTGGATAAGTTGGATTTTGCCAAACATATGGCATATGGCATGAAATAAATGTCCGCACTCCATTAAAAGCCTCATTTATTTATTTTTTTCAAAAATTTCCCTTTATAGATGTTGGTAGGTGAGACTTGAGAGGTTGATGATTTCTTAAAATATATCGATAGACGTTGTTAAAAAACAAGCAACATGATGTGTTTTTACCGTCTGCTCATATTTTGTGCCTCTTACAACTGTTCACACAACATCTTCATTGTAAACCATGCCAACCATTTTGCGCTCGTTGATCACTAGGATGTGTCTTATTCAATTTTCGTTAGTCAATTAAGACTTTGAATGAGACAAATTTGTTACTGTTTCTAAAACAACTTTTAATATATACATATAAAAGCAATGAAAAATAAATCGGATCTTGAGCTTGAAATAAATACAATATTTATCACGGATGACCATCAATCACATCGCTGGAAGAAATTTTGTTTCACACAGAAGATCAAACTCCAATATTCAAACAACATTCATTGAAACTCCAATTTCTATACAACTGCTTTCAAACAAATTTATGCATCAACAACAACTCAATTAAATAACAATTTTTGAGAAAAATTATACATTAACAACACCCCAATCAAACAGGGCTAAAGAGACAGAGTCAATAGTAGAATAGTAGCATATATACATTTATGCCTATTCAATTTCAACCAGAATCTCATTAGCTAAAGGCATAGGCGTGGCACCATTCATCACCGACGATTGACACATTAGAAAAGTTGGATGTTGTGACAGCCATGTATCCACACATATGGCATGAAATAAATGTCCGCAATCCGATAAAAGCGTCGATGGCTTATCCCCTCCTTCCTCATCATCATAGTTGACAAGGCTAATTGACGACCGACACACCCGACAAGTTGGAGGTTACCACAACCATGGATCCACACACATGGCATGAAATAAATGCCCATAATCTGATAAAAGCCTTAATATGCCTCACCCTCCCCTTCCTACTCATCTTCATAGTGGACATGGCATTTTGAGCATTACATGATTGGAATTGAATGAATACTCTAGCTGGTATGGAAATGCTGTAATAAAATAGTTAATAATTAATCACAGGCAGTTATGAACTGTTCTGTAATATTAACAGCTAGGGGAGAGGGAGAGAGAGAGATAGACTCACTAACCTGAAAGCACGGCCACGGAAGCGAAGAAGACGCAGGCTGAAATTGTTTTCATTAATAGTTGCATGATTAATGAAAATTATTGAATGAATCCTCTAGCTGGTATGGAAATGCTGTAATAAAATAGTTAATAATTAATGAAAGGAAATTATATTAAAAATAATTAAATGGAAGGCTTCAAAAGGATTACGTGAATACTTTATTATTTCTAATAAAATTCCGTTTTAAAAAGCAAGAAAAAAAAGCCCTCCCACACGAAGCCAAACAAAGCCGAAATAAACAATTTACGTTAAAGGCTGTAATGGAAATTCATTGGTCTTCAAAGTAGATTATATATCAACGTCAAGCAGGTTTAGGTTGATTTCATGCTTCCAGTTCCTTGCACCATCTTCCACGCCTTTTTTAATGCAGTTAAAGAGTAAGAAATGATACGAGGCTGAAAAGCTGGAAGGAGCTTTCAGATCCAAATTAAAATGCTATAGATAACATTTGGATGATTCATATTCTGGTATACCAAAATACTATATCTTATATTCTTCCCTTTTTCCCTAGACGATCCTGTTCATGCGTGACTTCCTGAATCGCAAGCAGCTCTCCCCTCCCGGCTCCCAACTTTCCTTGTCCAACAACTGTCCTTGAAGATTGAAGCCACGAAGGTGAAAAATCAACGTGCGAGCATAGTTTTCATTCATGTTCATTCAGACATGCCACTAAAATTAGCGCTAGATTTTAATCACTCAACTATCATTAGTGTCTATATGCAGTTAATTAACTAATTAGTTAACAGCCGCTGCTATTTGCCTTATATCTGTTTTGGAACATAGGCATTAAACCGAATTGACTGGAAGCTATAATGCGTGTATTTAATCACTCAACTATCATTAAACCGAATTGACTGGAATATTTCCCAAAAAGATTTATTAGGTAATTACCTCAAGCGTCTGCCCAAAGGTCGTGTATTTGGTCTCCCAGGTCCGACGGGTGTTTTTCGTCTTCTCTCCGTCTAGAAACCGAAGGTGTTCTCGTGCTCTACGTCCCGCTCAAACAGCTGCCGACGGTTCTTAGTGCTTAACTGCTGGTGTCCTGAACTCGTAAGTTTTTCTACTCGTGCTCGTGCATCTCTGTGCCCCTAAGATACTTAAGAAATTTCAAATCAGTTTGTTCATCCTTAACAATAAAATATATTAGTTCATCCTCTTACTAACTATTTCACTGGAGCTAAAACCATTATAATGCGTCACTAGTCAGTTTTTTACCGTAAATTTGTCGAAGCTCACATTTTTTTTTTTAATTTTCTGTTTTTTTTTTTTTTTTTTCTGTAAAACTACTAAACTACTCTTCTTAGGGTTTTAATTTGAGAAGCAAACAGGGTAAAATGGTTTGCAGTTCTTGCAAACAACCAAAATGGCATAGCTAGAATAATTATAACAATAAAAAAGAAACAAAACTAAATAATATTTCTTTGAGGAATGAAAAAGCTGAAAACTCACCTCCCGTCCAAAGAAGAAACCCTGGATGATCGGATCGTTTGATTTGTTGGGAGAACGAGTAGCTGCGGGCTGCCGAAATCAGCAAAAAGTGTCTGAAATCAGCGAAAATATGTGCAAGTCATTAAAACAAAAAATGGATTAAACATTTAAACGGAGAGAAAGCCGGAAAAGCCGAGAGATCCAAAAATGCTAGCATACATGCTGACTGCCGCCGACCCGTCGAAAGCCGCCGAAAGCTGCTGAAGGTGAAGGGTAGGCTTCCGGCTTTCCAATGAGATTATAAGAAAGCTTTTCGTCTGAACTGCTGAATCCTTGTGCGTCAAACACTTCTGACTTCCGCCCTTCGCCCCTTAAGCTTCCGCGAGTCCGCGACCTTTGCTAAATAGGGAAAGTGAAAATAAATTAAAGCAGCGTAGAGAACAAAGCACTACAAGGTCATTGCACCCATTTGCTCGGACCACTCGCCTCTCATCACTTCCATCACCTCCCCTAATGGCCTCCCTAACCGTTTCTTATTTAAGAATTATTAGACTTTTATGGATGGTTTTTGGGAAGATGTTCTTACTGCTTTCTCTCAACCTTCTTATAAAAGTCCAATTTGTCATCTCCACCATTGTCTCAAGACCCTTAAAGGTTTTTTAAAAAAGAGAAGTTGGACTTCTGCAAATTTTCTTTCCAACAACATTTTGGAGCTTAAGTTTAGCCTTCAAAACTGCTTAGATAATATTCAAATCTCTCCTTTTGACCGTAATTTGAACAACACATTGAAAGAGATTAATGGAAAGCTTGCCGGCCTACAAGCTTCTTGGGCCTCTTGGGTTTCTCAACGTGCTAAAGCTAAGTGGCTATCCCATGGTGAAGATGACTTAGGGTTTTTATATGCAAAAATTCGTGCTAGAAAGAATCATAACAATTTGTATGAGATCTCTAATGAAAATGGTACCCATTCTACCCATCAAGACATTGCTGCCTCTTTTATCCAGTATTTCAAAAAACTCTTTAATTCAACTAAGCCCAATATTCCATCTTCATGTTTGATTAATGGTGGCAATTGCATTCCCACGGATTTGGTTGATTCTTTGGTTGTTCCTTTACTTATGAAGAGCTAAAAAAAGTAGTTTTCGATGGGAATGACTCTTCATCACCGGGTCCTGATGGTTTTTCGTTTGCTTTTTACAAGAGGACTAGGCATTTAACGGGGCACTACCTTTTTAGAGCTGTGATGGAATTTTATAATACTGGCTATTTACCTAAGAGTGTTAAGGCCACTGCCTTGGCTTTAATCCCTAAAGGGACCCATGTTTCCACTGTCTATGACTATAGACCAATATCCCTTTGCAATGTGTTATATAAGATTATGGCTGAACTGGTGGCTAATAGACTGAAGGGGGTGCTTCCTTACATTATCCATGATAGTCAATCTGGTTTTATCAAGGACCGTTTTCCACTGATAATATTCTCCTTGCCTCTGATATCCTGAAAGGTTTTAATAAGTCTTTTTGTGCAAAGCTAGATATTTACAAAGCCTTTGATTCGGTTTCGCATGATTTTCTTTTTCAAAGGCTTTATCAAAAAGGTTTCCCTGGAAAATTCATCAAATGGGTTAAAGGTTGTATCTCCAATGTGTTCTTTTCTATTTGCATCAACGATTCTTTGAATGGTTATTTTGGTTCCACCAATGGTCTTAGGCAGGGCTGCCCTTTATCTCCACTGTTGTTTAGCATTGTCATTGATGGTTTTTCATGCACTTTGGAGAATATGGAACCCCCATTCATTTGCTCTCAGATCCATGATTACAAGGTTTCTCATCTGCTCTATGCAGATGATGTCCTGGTGTTTGGCAAAGCTTCATCTTCTAATGCTGCAACCTTGGCTAAGGCTATTTCAATTTTCTCCAACGCCTTTGGACTTACTATCAATTGCAGTAAGAGCTCTATTATTTATTCTAAAGATGTCACTGATCAGCACTCTTTTGGCATGGCTATTGGCATCACCAACTCGAGCTCTTATCTTAATTACCTGGGCATTCCCATTGCTGTCGACCGCCTCAATTTTTCTCACTTCCAACCACTATTGAGTAAAATTTTTACTCTACTTAATGGTTGGAAAGTAAAATTTCTTTCTTTTGCAGGTAGGGTCCAATTCATTAGGTTTACGATTGCTAATACTCTTGTGTATTGGATTAGGGGGGCAATATTACCAAAATCCTGTCTCAAATCTATTTCCAAGCTTTGTTCAAGATTTTTTTATCACGGTAATATTAATGATAAGAAGCTACATCTTATTGCGTGGGATAAGACTGCTTTACCCACCTGTTTTGGGGGGCTGGGTATCGCTTCTTTGGATGCTCTTTGTCATGCCAGCCATTGTTCATTCTTGTGGAGATTTTTTACCAGGAGAAATTTAGCTGTTTTGGTTTAGATATAAATATCACTCCCCATGGAAACCCCTAAACTCTATGGCTTTTAAATTCTGGAAGAGGATTCATGCTACGGCTTTTCTTATTAAATCTAGTTTTTCTTTTGTTGTTTCCTGAACTGCAATTTCTTTATGGATTGGGATCCCTGGTGCAATGGAGTTTCTCTTAATGACATCCTCCCATCCTTCAAATTTAGGAAGCTTTTTGTGAATTATTACACTGATGGCAACGATTGGGCTTTGCTCTCTTCGACCCCTACTGCTCTACGAATTGAACTTTCTGGAATCACTTTTAAAGAACAACTGGCTATTGCCTGGGATGGCTCTTTGTTGCCTACCTTTTCTTATAGTTTTTTCAAGTATTTTGATGAAGTTAACTAGCATTCTTATCTCTAGCATAAAAAATTCTCTTTGAGGTATTCTGCCTACGCCTGGATGGCGATTCTGGGTAAACTTAAAACAGCTGATCAGCTTCGGTTGAGGGGGATAGATGTTATTTCTGCTTGCTCTTTTTGTGATTCTGGTAATGAGTGCCACTCTCATTTGTTTTTTTGGTTGCGACTACACTTTTACTGTCATTTATTCTCTTCTTCCGGCATTGGATGTTTTCCTTATGAGACCTAATCTGATGCAAATTTTTGATTATTTTGGAACTGATCAACATCTCTATAGCTGGGAAAAACATTTCTGTTTTTTCGTGATTAACTGCTCCATTTATTTTATTTGGAGGGAGAGGAACTCTAGAAGATTTGAAAATGTTTGGAAAAGCCCTCTTGCGATTATTACAAACATTAGACACGCTCTTTTTGCCATAGTTAAGAACTGGAAGTATATCAATGAGCTCAAAGTCCGTTTTCAGATCCTCAACTGATTTTTCTATGTTGTTGTTCGTGCTGGTGGATTCTGCGGGCGATGATGTTCGTATTGTTTTTATTCCCCCTTGGACGGCAGGGGTCGTATTTTTCGTGCCATATGCTTAAATGACTTTATAATGATGCTTCTTCTGCAACCAGGGGGTATTGCCTTCTCGTGGATGATACCCTGAGCCCGATTTTTGTTAGCTTCCTCTAGTTTTAGTATTTGTTATTCCTGTAATTTTATTTTATTCCGTTTGGAAGCTTCATTTTTCTTTTACAGGTTTATACCTCTCTTGTAACTAGTTCTCAGTTTTAATGAAATCTGGGCTTTTAGCCCTCTAATTTCCAAAAAAAAAAAAACAAAGGTTTTAGGTGAATAGTCATTTACAGTAGCGTGTGGGTTGCAGCTGCCTTGCCAGAGTGAACGGTTTCGTGCTCCATAAATGAGGAGGACATCGAAGATCAACGGCTACGATCGTGTCTATTTATTTTGATGTATTTTATTTGTACTTTTCCCTTTCTACCCTCACTTGAGGGCTTTGTCTTATGTTTTCCCTAGGGGCAATTGTGTCTTTTTTTTTCCTTCATGTATTTGGCTATTTAAGCCCCCATTCCTCTTGGAAAGGGATGATGGATTATTGATAATGAAAATTTTATGTTCTTAGTGATCTCTTAGTGAGTTCATGTTGATCTCTTAGTGAGTTCATGAGAGGAGAAATCCGAGGAGGGTGACTTGCAATACTCGTCAATCTTTGGAAGAGTCCAAGGTTCGCGGTTCTTACGATCTCTTTGTGAGTTCGTTAATTACTTTTATCTTACTTGTATTTCGTTTATCTCCTTTATGCCCTCTTCATCCATCCAAGTCTTCCCCTAGCTCCACCTCCCCAAGCCGCCGACCATCACCCACCCGATCGCCGGCCTCCCTCCCACGGCCTTCCCCCTCCACCCACCTAGCCACCGGCCACTTTCTTCCCATCCCTTGAATGAGAATTTAATGTCTCATTATTACCTTCCTATAGAGCATGAAGGATTTGTGGAAATTATTTTAAACCATTTGAAATTCAAAATTTGAATTTCAAATAGTTTCCTAAATAGAAATCTATATTAGGAATGTCTTTAATGTTATTCACTTTTAAATTTCAAATTAGATTGGATGACATTATTCTCTCCTTAAATTGGCCAATTTGGAAGTTGTTTTAAACTTTCCCCCCAATCCCCTCTCCCTCTATATGCCGTCAGCCATGCTAGGCAGGAAGCCCAATTAATGCTAATTCAATGCATTAATTACAATTGATTTGAAGTTTAAATTTTCATAACCTCTCCTCCCTCTCTCTCTATGCCGCTAGCCATGCATGTGATGGATTTCCATGTAATGCACAATCAATGCATTGATTACAATCCAATTGAATTCAAATTTCCCAATTAATTCCTCTTTGGAATTCTTTCCAAAAGCCAAGCCATATTTTGAGAAATAATTCACGTGTTCCCTCCCTCCGTAACTTTGTCCAAAATTAGACTTTTAATTTTGGAATGAAATCCCACCATCGCCTCCTCTCAATGCTCTTCCCACGTTTCCTTCCTTTCCTGGAAACTTCACGTGGCTGTCCAAATTTCTGGGCATAAGTTGCACGTTGTCTAGCACATCCCAGATTTTCTTCTTGCTGCCCATCACCCCAGCAAAGGGAAATCAACCATTTTGCTGCCGTGAATCCTCCTGTTGTTGTCCAAAGCCTTCCTATGGTTGCTGCTCAGATTTCCTAAGTTAAAATGTTGCTGTCCAGAAAATTCTGCATTACTTACTTCATCAATTCATATTACATTTGCATAATCATGAGTTTAAGTGCTGCCTTCAAACCTACATTGTTTCTAATTGCTTAGGGCAACCACAGGCATTAAAGTGGTGTTTAAGTGGTGATGAGGTGGCAATTAGAGAGAGAGAGGCAATAAAGGTGAGGTGGCCGGCCATATGGGGAGAGAGGGGGGCTTGGTATTAAATAAAATGGGGCCCACAATTACAGCAGATTTAATAAAAAATCTGGATTGAAATTTCAGGTTTAATGTATGGAAAAAGTTTCCTAAAGTACGTGTAAACGTTAGGCAGCTTTTGAATTTCAAAATTAGGATTGAAATCCCATTATGAAGATGGCCCAAAATTTAGGAGTTATATTTGGAAGGTAATCAATACCTCTTGGAATTTGAATTTCAAATTCATAACCAAGGGGAGAGGGCTGGCGAATGGAGGGGCAAGAGGGGAAGCCAGGGAGAACGGCGGCCAGCGGGTTGGACGGGCTTGGTGTGGTCGACGGGTGGCTTGAGCGGCCCAGGTGGCCGGCGGCAAGGGGTTGATGGGGGGAGGGGAAAAGTAAGGCTAGAAAATCAAGAAGAAAATTTGGAAGACTTGATCAAGAGAAATAAAAGAAAAGAGGAGACAGGAGAACAAGAAAACCTAGAACTCACAAAGAGATCTAGCTTCTCCTACGAACTCACTAAGAGATCGAGGAGGTTTGCACTCACAAAGAGAACATGAAATGTAAATTTTCATTCATCCCCCTATCCCAGTTCCCTTAGACCGAACACTTTAAAACCACTCTTTTTGTGACTTGTCCACTTTTTCTAGCTGTGTTCATGTGAGTTAGTATGTTGTTGTGTGTGTTTTGTAGTCTATTGTCTTCCAAAGCTTTCTTTGTTTAAAATTTGTGTGTGAATCCATATGTCATTCGTCTTGCATATCAAGTTTCTTGCACCACCTCATGTTCATCTTGTCGAGTCTTGAGTTTTAGACATATGAATTCGCATAGCACATGTCGCATTTACATTACATCTGCATGACTTTCTTAAGAAAATTGCACGCCTAACTGAATAGAGCAATAATAAGTATAAACTTTATGCTGATTCTAAACGACAATTTAAATCTATTAAAGTTGGTAACTCAGTAATGGTGCGAATTCGTCCGGGAAATTACATGCTAGTCATTTAGAATAGTCAATAAAATCAATAACAACGCTTGCGTGGTGGATCTGCTTGCAGAATTCAACATTTATTCATTTTCTAACATAAAAGATTTAGCAGGCTTTGAAGGTCCGGAGTTAAACCCCCAAATCCAATTCAAATTAAGCCTTGTATGACCCCACCTTGTGAGAACCCCAAAGCCTACCTCCACTCCTAAAATTATTCCCGAAATTCCTATAGCGGAGAAGATTGACATGATTCCTAGTGATGATATTATTTCCACAAAAGAGGGTGGACGAAGAAGATACTTGACTAGGGTGAACCAAAGTCAGAGGATACGTGGTCAGAGTGCGATGAGCTACAACAGATAAACCCAGATGCACGAGGAGTTTTCGAGACAGCAACTCGACGGAGTCGAATTTTTCTCCCACCTGCGGAGAATGATGAGGACATCGAAGATCAACGGCTACGATCGTGTCTATTTATTTTGATGTATTTTATTTGTAATTTTCCCTTCCTACCCTCACTTGAGGGCTTTGTCTTATGTTTGTCCTAGGGGCAATTGCCTTTTTATTTTCCTTCATATATTTGGCTATTTAAGCCCCCCCCCTCCTCTTGGAAAGGGATGATGGATTATTGATAATGAAAATTTTATGTTCTTGGTGATCTCTTAGTGAGTTTATGTTGATCTCTTAGTGAGTTCATGAGAGGAGAAATCCGAGGAGTGTGACTTGCAATACGCGTCAATCTTTGGAAGAGTCCAAGGTTCGTGGTTCTTACGATCTCTTTGTGAGTTCGTTAATTACTTTTATCTTACTTGTATTTCGTTCATCTCCTTTCTGCCCTCTTCATCCATCCAAGTCTTCCCCTAGCTCCACCTCCCCAAGCCGCCGACCATCACCCACCCGATCGCCGGCCTCCCTCCCACGGCCTTCCCCCTCCACCCACCTAGCCACCGGGCACTTTCTTCTCATCCCTTGAATGAGGGTTTAATGTCTCATTATTACCTTCCTATAGAGCATGAAGGATTTGGGGAAATTATTTTAAACCATTTGAAATTCAAAATTTGAATTTCAAATAGTTTCCTAAATAGAAATCTATATTAGGAAAGTCTTTAATGTCATTCACTTTTAAATTTCAAATTAGATTGGATGACATTATTCTCTCCTTAAATTATAGTGGCCAATTTAGAAGTTGTTTTAAACTTTCCCCCCAATCCCCTCTCCCTCTATATACCGCCGGCCATGTTAGGGAGAAAGCCCAATTAATGCTAATTCAATGCATTAATTACAATTGATTTGAAGTTTAAATTTTCATAACCTCTCCTCCCTCTCTCTCTCTCTATGCCGCTAGCCATGCATGTGATGGATTTCCATGTAATGCACAATCAATGCATTGATTACAATCCAATTGAATTCAAATTTCCCCATTAATTCCTCTTTGGAATTCTTTCCAAAAGCCAAGCCATATTTTGGGAAACAATTCACGTGTTCCCTCCCTCCGTAATTTTGTCCAAAATCAGACTTTTAATTTTGGAATGAAATCCCACCTCCTAATCTAATCCCACCGCCTCCTCTCAATGCTCTTCCCACGTTTCCTTCCTTTCCTGGAAACTTCACGTGTCTATCCAAATTTCTGGGCATAAGTTGCACGTTGTCTAGCACATCCCAGATTTTCTTCTTGCTGCCCATCACCCCAGCAAAGGGAAATCAATCATTTTGCTGCCGTGAATCCTCCTGTTGCTGTCCAAAGCCTTCCTATGATTGCTGCTCAGATTTCCTAAGTTATAATGTTGCTGTCCAGAAGAATTTCAGCAGTAAAAACAGCTGACCTGCTGCCCACAAATCCAGTTGCTGCCCAACAGCATCCAGAAGAATTCCAGCGAGGGAAACTTGAATTCCTACCACCTAAAACCTTCAAACTGCTGGCCGCTCTCCTACAACTTGCTGTCCACTGATTCTACAAATCTCCTAGCATCATGCCTTCATCCAGAAGGTTCCAATTGATGTCCAGAATCTGTCCAAATCAAAAACTGCTGCTGTCTTGACGATCCACACCTTGTCTTGGCTAATCGGTGGTGCGAAGAAGCTCATGGTGGCTGTCTTAGTCATCCCCAACACCAATCGATCCTTCCGGAGTGCATATCTCTCCTGTCTTTGGGTAAACTCAACATCCGATTTGCTATCTTTATAGTTACATCCTTGATTGTGGTTATTATTAATGGATTCATGAAGATCATATCAATTATTCGCCGTTAGAACCTAGTAATAAGAAGAGTTGTGTGAGGGATCTTTCATAGACTAATCTTATTATTAGTACTGGAATTTATTGTTGGAACGATCCATATATGCAATGTCGGATTAAGCTGGCTATCTTTTGAACTTAACTTCTATTCATGTGAATTAACCTAAGCTTGTTTTATCACCTTATTGTTTATTTTGTCGTTTAAATCACTATAATGAGTATAATTATTGTTGCTCCTAAAGTTAAGCATGCAAACTCTTACTTCAAACCAATTTTCTCATGAACGTTTTACATCAATAAATATGTATGCTTTCTTCTAATGTTTACTGTTACACTGTTGGGAATGAAGGCATCTAAGGCTATCTGCTCTGATTGTTTTTATACCATCTTTTCTGTAATAATATAATATGATGTACATATTAAATAAATTTTAATAAAAAATCAACATATAAATTAAATTTAAATAAATAAATTTAAATATTTATTCATTCCTTTAATTATGTTTGTCAATATATTTATTTGTTATTTAAAAAATAATTTGTTAAGATTTGATAGTTAAAACGATCATTTTATGATAACCTAATAATTTATTTGATTGCTTTTTCTATATTTTTATATCAATGTACATTCAAAATTTAGATGATAAAATTATGAAATAAATAATAGGATATATGAATAATAATTGAACTTAAAATGTGTTAAATAATATTAATGAATTATATCAAGTTTAATTAAAATCTATAATAATCTATGCTTCATAATATGGTTGTGTTTAAATTATTAAAAATTGATATATCATCGAAAAATTATCTTGATCGGGCACGAATCTCGAGGAAAAACCGAACCACAAGCTTCAAAAATTAAATTCAGGATCGTCTGAACTCTGATTTTAGTGAACTTATAGTTAAACTGAGCGTCTCGGAAATACGAACTCAACGACACCAAATTCGACTCAATCCGAGCCCAAATCAGTCCAAATTGAGGACCCGAAGTGATGTTGAAAAGTTTGTACCACAATTTGAGTTACCAAACGGTCTTCGAACTTAACGTGCTTATAGTCGAATCGAGCGGCTCGACGAGATGAATCAAACGAGCTCAAGATTGCCGAATTCTGACATCATTTAGACCTTCAAATGTCTGACGAATGGTCCACGGTCAAAGGATTCAATATCGGTAGTCCATCCGAACCACTTCACCTTTGCCCCTGATATCTCACATATTTACTGGTCATGCCACTCTAGAAATCTAAAAATAGATCCATTATTTCTCATGAGAGGGGACCCAATCAAGAAGAAGAGAAGAAGAAGAGAAGGATACGAGAGAAGAACTCCTCGACCACCGCTAGAGTTCTGCCCTCTGTCGGACTTCCGAAAGATGTCAGAGTACTGCTCGAAGCCGGAATTCCGCTCCATTTCCAAACGACGCCAAAATTCTACCCGGCATCCGAAGGACGCCAAAACTCCACCCAATCTCCAAGTGACACCGGAACTCTGCTTGACGTTGCAATTGATTTTCAATCCTGAAAAGATTCATTGTAATCTGATCGTCCTAAATTTTAAGGACGAGTCAGCCTCTTGTACTTCAAGTAAACACTAGTGGAACTCTTCAACTGGGCGTGGCCCCGTGATTTTTCTCCTTTTAGAATTTTCCACGTAAAAAACCTGATGTTGCTATTTTATCCTCTGTTTGTGTGCTAGATATTCGTACAATGCTGAGACGGAAGTTTTTTAACTCTATTGCCACGTATATTCTGGTCCGCAACAAAAGTAAATATATAATTAGCTAAGTCTGACTATAATTTGAATAAGATAAAAAACAATTAATTTTTTTAATAAAATTTTAAAATTAGGAAATTAGGATCAAATGTTAGTTTTGTTAAAATTACTTTTTTTTTTTTTAGCAAAATAGCATTTAACTTAACTCAATTCATCAAGTATATGGTCCTTCATTTATGTTTGTCAATATATAGTCTCTCGTAACATCAATATGACAATTCACCAAATACCTTTGTTCTCTACACAGCTTTAATTTATTTTCACTTTTCCTATTTTGGTCATTTCAAAACGAGCTGCATACCACCGTATGCCATCCTCCATTCACTGCATTCGAATTACAAATCTCACGCCAAAATTCGGTAGGTGAACAGCGTGACGTCAATATTGGCGTTTGGACTGTTCACCTACGTCAATATAGCTGAACAATTTGTAGGGCATCTTTTTTGGTGGCTGATTTTTTAGTGCTTTTTGGTGTTCTTGGGCCCTAGCAACGTCTACAGACTTTTGAAGAGATTGATCCTCCTCATGAATAGAGGATCGCTTTTATCTTACTATTTTCTTTCATCAACTAGCAATCAAGAGATAAAATAACACAAATACCTATCATAAAATCAAATCTAACATGTCTTAACATCATCAAGTCTAAGTGGAAAATCCATATACATCACAAGGGTAAATGGAATCAATCCTTAAAGTTCTCAAGTATTGAACAAATAACATAAAACCATAGTTAAAATTATACACTAGCATAACAATCCAATGAGATTTTGGGTCTGTTTGGATTGTTGCAGTTGTTTGTAAAAATAACTGTAGAACTATAAAAAAATCTAATCTTTTTAAATCTATTGTGGGTATTATAGATTATTTCACTTTTGAAAAAAAATAGGACTGGTTTTTTCAAGGCTACCACACTCTAGCAAATATGATTATAAAAATTGTTTCACAGCATAAGAATTTTTTTTAAAATTAGCAAGAAAATTGTAACTAAATAGAAGCACTTCAACTGTCAAAATATAAAAAAGCTGCCTTGCAAACCCTTAGTACTCCGCATAAATATGGACAAAAATCAAAATCATTTTCTAAATTTAGATATTTGAGACGGGTCATGATCTAATGTTCTCATTCTTTCATAAATTAATATCTCCAAACTTCCAAAACTCCAACGAAATTTTTATAATTTGATACATAAAAAATTTGGAATAAGTTCATGTTTGTTATTTTAGTCCCCCTTTATTATTGATTTAGACTGAGATATGAAAGGTTTCAGTAAAGCAACCAATCCGAACAAAAAATATTCTACAACATTAACCTACACAAAATGAACACTTATGTGATTTATCTTTCTTTTTATCTTAATTTGGATTGAATAATATCAAGTTTAAGCAAATGCATGCTTCTAATGCAAGCAATGAGGGAGATTTTCTCAACTTTTACGACCATGCCAACGAATCATCAATCATGTGTCGTACTCCATACTTGATAACAAACATTCTCTGCAAATTTTGCACATCTAAATGACTAAAAAAAGGCTTACAATAATTGTATCTGAGTACTTCTTACAAAACATTATTAAGAAATAGGTATAAATTTCTATACTTGCCTCATGTGTGGGTGGAAAATCTATGTAGCATAGCAAGATAAGATTTAATCCAATCTTTAATGTTCTGATCTAACATTTAGCTGAAAAAATCATGCAATAATTCAACCTATACACTGCCATATGATTCAAATAAAGAATTTTTCTTTATAAAAACAAGGGGGAAACATACAATTTTACAGCCTAAATACTAGATGTTTGAGATGCAACACCGTCCAATGCCCAAATTCTCCTTGTGAGTTCTAATAAAAAGCCCTTAAATGAAAATGTCAAGAAATTAAAAAAAAAAAATAGAGTTTACTTGGAAGAAGGTAAGATAAGGAGTTTTCGAGCTACGATTGTTCGACCTTCGAGCTTCAAACGGCGTGGCGGCAGAGCTGAGAGGAGCCAAGAGCGAACGAAATGAAACCCTGGGTTCGTGGTTTATCAATTGCGTGAAGAATTGAAGATAGGTCAGTGGGTGCAAATAAAAATGAGTAAATATAGGTCGATGGGTGCAAATAAATAAAATTAGGTGTAAATTACCAATTTCCCCTGAATTGTGTACAATTCGTCATCATTCCCCCCACAAACGAGACTAAAACCCAAAATTCTAAAGCTATGCTAAGTGATTCATCTTTAATTGAGAATGCTCTCCTACAAAGTAGGAGAGGAAAATATTAAAAAAGGGGGAAATTAACTATGAAGGCTTGTGATTATCAAATTTAGATATGTACTAATTTGATTCAATAATGAACTAAATATAATTTCTTCACACTCGTTCATTTAGTATACAACTATACAAAGCAGTGACTGGATACTGAAATGGATACGATGAGATGTAGAATATATTATTATAATACCTGTGTGACTGGTTCTTTTCATCTTCGTCATGTGGTAAACCAAATTTGCACTTAGTATAGGATAGGTGCTATTTTCTGGAACATTGGGGGCATTATGAACTTCCTATTTAATCTTTGCTACACATTATTGATAGTTTGAAAGCATGTGCTAAAGAGCAATGTATCGTGCTTAATAAATCTATCATAATAAGAAATCTCAATATATATACAATAAATTAAGCTTTTTTGTTTCTTTTCATTTTGAAAAAATGTGCTAAAGAACATGGAGAGTTTCTAATACTTCAAGAAATAAGGGTCATTCTAATCAGAGATATTGATGGATTAGTGTTGAAGAATTTTCAGTAGACCATATCAGCTCCTAGCGAACACAAATTTTTTGAGAAGGTTTCCCGCTAGTTTTAAGCTCTCCATGTTCAGATCTTGGAATTTGTGGCCCACCAATTTTGAATTATATTGTCTCATATTTTATGTTAAAATTTATGCTGATAAAAATTGTGATTTTTTATAACCCAAATACTTCTTAAATAATATGTTATTATAGCTGATCGTCCTAATCAAGTAAATATACTACTATATAGAATCATTCGCTCAATAGTTTTAAATAAATAATGAATTTAATATTAGTAACATATTCGAAATCCAATGCTATATTTAACTTGAAATGTGGGATTATTATCTACTCTCTACTGTCATATCAATGTCAATGTGTTCCAGGTTTATTGACAGTGAAGAGACGGCTTAAATTGGAAATACTTTCTATTTTCAGTCTTTTTTATAATTCTACTCTCTTTGGGTAGCATAACTACTTTAAAAAAAAAAATCAAATTTAATTATAGTTATATAAATAAAAGGGGAAATAGCATCTAGAATATTATGATTTCAATTTTTAAATTTTATTAGGTATCCCATCTCATCGAACTCACTGCTCGACTTGTTGATGTCCTTGCTTGAGAGCTCACTAACTAGTCCTTTTTTCTATATGTATAATTCCAACATATTTTGTACTATTTATTTAAGGCGGATTTACATACATAGCATCAAATATTAAAATTTGTCTAACACCTAAATTTTATTATTCACATTCATTACACTCAACATTTCCCAATAAATAAAAAATCCATCCGTTAGAATCTTTGTTACCCCCTCACCATGCTACTTTGCAGCAGTTGTTAGAATCACTAGTTCCTACCAAGTTTTCGCCCTCGTCAGGGACAGATCCAATCTTTTTTTTTAGGATGGACAGATTCACTATATAAAAAAGTAAATACCAAAAATTATAATAGAATTATGCCTTTCTAATACAGAATTTTTGCACTATGCTCCTAATTAATGCAGAACCTCCAAGCCAAGGTCATTTGAACAGCAGCAACTAAGCTTGGATGGAGTCAATGGACTATAGCGGTCTGCATAAAGAGTTGCCCATTGGATTTTAACAAACATAATTTTGCATTTACATTCTTCCAAACTTGAGGATTTCCAGAAATAAAAAACATTTGAATTTCATGGTGACTGTACAATCTTATAGCCTATGTCAAGCAAGAAATAGCAGTAAGCTGTAAAAATAAATTCATGCGGGTAGATCTTTAGAAATTTCAAACCATGCAGTTTTAAGGCCATAATGCCATATTACTTGTTAATAAGTAAATTGGTCATTATCCTAAAATCAAATTAAAATAATGGAGCTAGATATTTTAAGTTTTAAATTTACCTGACGAGGAAACCCACGGGTCGACCCAAATTGACCCGTTTGTAATCTCGTGTGACTCGATCGTGTCACTCGGTCGTGTCGCTCAGCCACTAAGGGTCGCGTCAATAGCGTCGCTTAAGCATCAGGGTCGCGTCGCGTCGCTCAAGCCTCAAGTTCGTGCCACCGTCTTGCTTGAGCTGTCGACCTGCCGTCATCATGAACCCGCATGAAATGTCGCTCATCCGTTGTCGGCCTACCAGATGCCGGATTTCTTTCTACCGCCATCCTGAACCCGCCTGATTGTTTCCATCCCGCCTGAGAGCCGTCGAGCCGAAGACTGCTGTCGTCCCTCCCTCGCGAGTCGGGTCGGCTCGGCCCAATAACCCACATGGTCGGGTCCGCGGATCCAAGTTGACTATCCCGACCCGTTTGTAAAACCGAATTGGGTTAATGTCGACATGTTTATGTCAGGTCAAGTCCGGCCCGCTGACCTGAATTGACACCCCTAAGCGCCGCGCTTTAAGTGGTCCTATCTACCTATCGCGTACAGGATGGA